>CM037852.1:186003823-186162943 GCA_021234595.1 Delia radicum | reverse complement strand
ACATATCTAAAAACTAAAGTGGCGTTCTTTTTTCTTTTTTTTTTAATTTTTTAGGTAAATGCATCTCTTGTTAACTTCCTTATATATTGATATCATTGTGTGACAAAACAAAAAAGTAGCTATACTTTAAAAGTTATAAGGTTTTTTTTTGTAACTCTAATAGATAAGACAAGAATCGTATTATCAAATTTTTCAGACACCCCCAAAATATGGATTTACCCTTGGTAAATTTTTTTTTTATTTTAAATTATTTTAGATTTATATATAATTTGTGCATACTGTTGACTCTCGGAATATTTGTTAACTTTTAGTGGAAGTTTCATCTAAAGGTATAAAAGAATGGAAGCTTTGAGTTCCCGTAATAGTTTTAGCATTTTTATACCTTTAAAATAGCTCTTCTTTTGTTTTGTTATAGAGTGAGTCAGCGTCTACATAAGCAACCTTCTATGGAGCTCTTATAAGTTTTTGAAGCCCAATGATAAGGTCTTTCTCCGTTTGAATTTGGTTTTTATTTGCAATGCTATAATTCCGAGCGCCTCTCAGATTTTCTGTATTCTGTAGTAATCTCAGCTTGAAAGTATACGTTATCGTGATTTTTCAAAAACTTCGATACCTTGAAACGCCCACATATTTCAAAAATGCAATTTCTAAATATGAGGTTGTGTTGTGTATAGGTAAAATGTAGCTGTATATGCAAAATTTCATCAAATTCTGAGGGGGCTCGGTTTCAAAATGTGCCTTTTTTATAGGTTTTGATATGAAATTCATCATATAGTAAAATTTTATTTCAATTTGACGATGATTTTGGGTTGGGTTAATACTCTGTTAGCATACTTGAATATGGTACAACTAAATATAGGTACGAATGCTATATCGTACTATAATTTATTGTTTTATATTTTATATTATACGACTATACAACACCTGCAACATTTAGTACATCCCTTGTTGAACAGCCCTTATTAAAATTTGTTTATTTAGAACAACACAGGTTGGCCAAGCTTCTCAAATAGGTGAAATAATATAACACCAACGTATACTGTGTCCAATTTACGCTTTGGGATTATGACCTAAAGATTTTCCAATATAACTGTCCAAATGTTGGGCTATGAGCAAAACTCAAGACTTCAAGAACAGAATTTGTCTATAATCCCTATAAGCTAAAAAAGGTATATCAGATCAATGTCATACCTATAGTATTTATTTTCCTAAACAAGACATACAAAAAATTCAAAATTTTCTAAAAAGTGGACGAAAGTAGTATCATAATTTAATGTAATTTGTAAAATTACAGAAATTTGACAATATCAATTGTGTTTTTTTTTCGTTCGTTCAAACGTGTTTTTTTTACTAATTTAGAAAGTTTGAAAGTGTAACACAACCAATGTAGAAAATGTAATGACATATAATTATTTCTCTGGACTACCAGTAATTTGCATTGCTTTAATAGAAATAATAATGACTTACTAATAACTACGCTGAGAGAATTATCTGCATGATATCATGAATTATTTAGAGCGTTTATTGTCACTGGAATCGATTTTCATAAATTGTAATGAAGAATTTCATATTCTTTATTAAAAATTTCTCATGAGTAAAGAAAAATTTTTACTGAAAATAGTTTTCATTAAACTATGAATCTTTTTCATAAAGTTTAAGAAATTTTTCATTCACATTGTGAATAAAAGTTCACTAGTTTATTGAACAAATTTCATTAAAACTCGTCTGAAGGAATACTCTTTGTGTAGCTAATTTCATATTATTTCAGTACAAAAATAATGCGTTACCCAGAAGTAGTTATCATTATTTTAAAAGTAATAATATTTAAACTCTTTGTTTTTAACTCTAGTAAGTACATACAGTCAAAGCCGGGAATAACGAATACTCTATGTAACAAAAATGTTTGTTTGCATTGACTACATATAAAGAATTTTTCTTAAAATGTATACTCTATATAACGAACTATTGGTACAAAAAATGTAAAAATTAAAAAAAAAAAAAAAACGTAATAAGAAATAATTTTTTGTTGGAAGTCTTTTAATTTAGAAGTCTATTAGTACAAAAAGTTGTTACGATATACCCAATATTTTAATGCAACAAATAGACCTGACAATATGTCATTTGTTATACCGACTTTGACTGTATATAACTACATTAGTTTACAGCTTACAAAAAATAAAAAAAAAATTTTGTAAGCTGGAAAGTAATGACATTTTTCGCAAACAAGTCATTTATGTTTTTATCAATGAAGTATAACATGTCGAGATGGATAACCTGAGTTCCGGGTTCAAATCCTGTGTATGCACATTTTATTTAAACAAATTTTTCTATAAAAAAATATTAATGCTTTTTCACAATGTGCAGCGTCGTTTTTGAAAACTTATTTGTTTAACATTATTTATCACAAATATTTAGTTAAAAATAATATTTCTGTTCTTTATATTAGCGAACATGGAACGTATGATTAATATAAAGTTGATCATACGTACTGATGATGGCTTATTTGATTACAAAAACAACTACTTGAGACAATGAATTTTGTCTCCAAATCGAAGCCGAATAACATGCTGATACTTTCTGAATCGATAGATAAACATCTAATATTTTTTAACAATAAAAATATATTTTGGCCAGGAAGTGGTTAAAAATGAAAAGAAGTCTACCCCTTGACAGGCGGCCGAAACCTCTGAAGCGAGAACTTGAAATATGATATATGGTGTACAAATATCGCATAGAAATCCGCTCATACGATATTTTGAGTTTTCCTTTGGAGAGCGGGCCATCTCCCACCTGATATCCTGTTCGAGCACTTTTCGTTATAAAGCTAAAAATTTGAATATACAGTAGCGAGCAAAAAACTGCAACGCTGTGTCCTGCTACTTTTAAGTACGTCTGTGTGCTCGTAGCTGCATCCAATAAGCTGCATTTATTTTGTACACTTACAGTTAACTAAATTAAGTCGCTAGCCAAATAAAATCTTTCCTTTTTTTGTTATTAAAGAAAAAGGTCCTTATTCTGAGCGAAAGAAGGTGAAACTGTTAATATATCTCGAACGCCTGATACCGCAGAGTGATTCTGAAACCAAGATTTGGATTCATCGTACTTTATTACCTTTAAAAAAGTATACCCTAGTTCTAGTTTCAAATATTTGTCGGGCTGAAACTTAAGGTGTACAAAGTACTTACATTTACTCACGAGTGCCCGCCATGTATGTCCAAAATGTCTTTCACTACTAGAGGTTATTTTCAGAACTTTAAGATTTTCTTAATTCTTATAGAATTTGATTTTAATCCCATAAATATTAGATTAAAATAAAGATAAAAATGTAAAAAATGTCAACTTAAAATTAAGAAAATTATAAGCCTAGTGTAATTACGAAATCAATAGAGTCCGGACTAAGAGTTTGGACAAAAACGGCATTTGGACAGTAAATGGTAATTGAAAGTGTTTAGGACAATTTTTATAATAGTAACATTTTTCAAAAATGTTTTAATTTTGGCATTAAAAATACACAAAAATTGTTTTTTTTTCGGACTTTCTATATATTTATATATTTATTTGAGTATTTTTCTACCTTGATGGCCGTAATTTCAAGCAATAGATACCTACCGGTGCTTAGATACCTACCCGATTTTGTTCGTGTACACGGTAGGTATCTAAGCACCAGTAGGTATATATTGCTTGAAATTACGGCCATGAGTCCAACATCTTATATAATATTGTCATATTAAATTGTAAAATCAAAATTGTTAAATTGTTCCTTTTTAAAAATTTTGATCATTTTCATGATACATTGTTTCATGGCATCAACCCAATCCTCAGTTTCTCCTTAGTTATGAAACGATTGATTGGCTTAACTCAAACCGAAGCATTACTCGCAGCCGACAAAATTAACTCTTCGAGGTTTATTATGATTGGCCCATTAATGACTGACCCTCGGATTCCTTTGTCCAATAGCAATAAAACTTCACACATTCAATATTTAAATTTTTTGTATGATATGGTTTGTATTTTCCATACATGGGATATATTAACTAACCACTTATATAAAATAATTCCTTAATGCTTGTTTCAATACAATATTTTTTTTATGATCTTCCGCGTAACACTCGAAATTTTATTTGAAAATAATCGACATTTCAAGTAAGAGAAACGGTTAAATTCGTATTTTAATGCCCATGTCACGAAATCGTATATGTAGCCCAGGTGAGTGAGCAAAAACAAGTAAATATTTGTGTACGATAGATAACACCTAAGAATATTAGCCCACAAGAATATATTCCTATTTTTCACCTTCCCTAATTGTTTAGAGAATTTTCATGCAATTTTTCCTACAATGTAAATTTTGGAAACTATTAAATCGCTAATTACTTGGAAGAATATGAAATTTTTTAATTGCCTATTAAAATCAATTTGCCTTATATACATATATTTTTCTAAATTGGCTCCTTTTTGGGTATTTAGATACTAAATAGGCAGAAATTGAATGTCTAAGTTAAGGTCAACATTTAAATAATCTAATTTTTCTCTTAACACCTTGTTTAAAAAACTGTTTACTGCTGGATTAAAAATGTGAAATAATTAACATTTTAAATTGTACTCTTAAAAATCCCGGGATTCCCGGACCATATTCCCGGGATTAAGAGAACAGAGAATACTAAGATTACCGGGAATCCTGGGAAGATTTCCCTACTTATAAGCGATCAAAGTTATAAGTGGTATATGGAAGTGAAAAGTCGCTAGCTCAAAATGAAACTTTTCTACAGATAAAAAATTGTAATTTGAATATTATGACATGAATTTAACTGAAAAAAAATTAAATCGAAGCAAACTTGGTTGTAAAAAATATAAATATCAAATGACCCGCTCACAGAGGAAAATGAAATAAATTTTTTTAGTAAATTTGTTTACATTAATAAAATTTTTGACGAAATAAAACCCAATTTTACCGGCAGTTTTAAGTATAGTTTTAAACTTTCTTTCTTAAAATAACATAATTTTTAATCAAAACAGCACAGAAGAGTTAATCAACTTAGGACCAGAAGGTTTTAATCTGCTAGTGTGCGCAATTCAATACAAAATTCAGTTATTATAAACAAGTTCTCTTATAATATTTCTTAGCAATGATTAAATAAATTTAGTAAATTTTAGAATTTCATCTAAGATCATGTGTAAGCTTTACATCAGCAGTTCCCACCAAACGGAACCCTTGAGAAACTTCTACTGGTTCACGATCCCCAAAAATTTTTGGTTTTTTTAGTTTTAAAAAAATGCAAAAGTAACGAAGAACAAAAATTGAATTGTTATTTTATAAATAAATATAAAATACAAAAGCCAAATACAGTAAAACCCGATGAGGATGAACTCCGAGGGAGCAGAAAAAATTATTTCGTTATAATCGAGATTCGTATTTACTGGAGTAAAAATTCTTTACAATTCTTTTATTGCCCACAAAATATAAAAATTTTGTATAAACGTTTTTAAATATTGTGAAAGTTTTTATTCGGTTTCATAAACGAATTAAATTTTTTGCAATTCAACGAAAAATTGCAAACTTTTGTAAATTTTGTATTAGAAATGCAAAATTATACGAGGGCGGATCAATAAGTCCGTGACTTTTTGAATGAAACACAGTTTTTTTTGCAAAAAAAAAAATTATATTTAACACAATCTCCTTTTAGCTCAATGTTTTTCCAATTTTTGTATCCTTTCCAAATAATAGGATTTTTCGAGGTCCATAAAATATGCATTTGTTTGATCAATAAATCTCTTTCCACCGTGCCATTTTTTAGGTTGGAAATAGGAAATAGTCACGGGAGGCTAAATCCGGAGAATATGGCGGATGAGGTACCAATTCGTAGCCCAATTCATGGAATTTGTCATTGAGACTGCACGCGTGTGCACCCGTGGATTAGCTTGATTGAAAAGAACTTTTTCCTTGGCATATGGGGTCGTTTTTTTTTTGTTAATCCTCGTTAAATCGGTCCAATAAGTTGGTATAATATTCGCAGTTTATTGTTTTTTCCCTTTGAAGGTGATCGATGTGGATTATCCCGCGTGCATCCCAAAAAACTGTTGCCATCACCTTATTGGCCGACAAACTTACCTTGGCCTTCTTCGGAGCCTGTTCACCCGGAGAAACCCATTGTTTAGACTGCTGAGTGGTCTCCGGAGTGTTGTAATGGATCCATTTTTCATCCACATTTAAAAAAACGCCGCAAAAACTCATTCGAAATTCGAATTGCTGTTAAACAACTCCAAACAATCCTTTGAAGCTGTCACACAATTACGTTTATGGTCAATTGAAAGCAAATGCGGCACCCATCTTGCAGACAGCTTTCTTAAACCCAACTGATAATTTAAAATCGAAACCACACTGCCATATGAAATGACTATGGAATCAACAATCTCAAGCACTTTTACTCGAATCGTGAATTTTTTCGACATTTTCGGTGTGTTGACCTCAATTGACCCTCCGGGACGTTCAGCGTCATTTGTACTTGTGCGACCACAACGAAAGTCAGTAAACCACTTTTTTTACAATTGAAATCGATGGTGCAAAGGGCCCACAGTATTTATCAAGTTTTTCCTTGGTTTGATTGACGGTTTTTTTCTTCGCAAAACTGTCGTTATGACAATATTGTTGTTTTAGGTGACTTCAATAATAATCTTTATGATAGCGTTAAGGCAACTAAGGTCAAAAAGTTGTGCGAAGATACGAGTCTATGTTATGTTCACAATTGCATGCCTACACATTTCGATAAAGCAAATTGTTCCACATCCTTAATTGACTACGCATTGGTAAGCAATATAGACTTAGTAAAATTTTCTGGTCAATTTTTGGTTCCATCTCTTACACTTCATTCTTTTATTTATTTTTGTGTTGATATAACTGTAAAAATTGAAAAAACAATTTATTGAATTTAAAGACTATGATTTAATTGATTTTAACATAATTGAAGAATCTGTTGCGTCTGAAAATTGGAATAGAATATATGCCTATAACAACATAAACCACCAAGTCGAAAACTTTTACACACTTCTGCATACTTTACATAATACTGTTCCTATTAGGAGGAAAAGAGTGTACAATGGCACAAATTTTTGTAACAATTTGGAAGTTAGTGCAGCTAGGGATATGAGGGAATATGCTTTTTAAAGCATATAAAGAAAATATGAACGATGATATTGGAGAACCTACTGTAAGCATCGTAACAGAGTAAAGAAAGTTTTAAGAAAATACAAACCAAGTACTGGATATGAAAATTTAATAATTGTAGTTCTAGTGATATGTGGAAAGTAATTAACAATCAGCGTTCTAAAAAATCTACACCAACTCTTGAGCAGTATGATCCCGAAACTGTTAACAGTTATTTTATCTCCTCTCAAACACCTTCATTTGACGATCCAGCCAATTTTCTAAATTTTTCTGATCAGGGATTTACTTTTAGATGCATTAATAGAGACGAACTTTGCCTTGCAGTTTCATTTGTAAATCAAATGCAGTTGGTTGGGATAAAATTCCCATTAAGTTTGTTAAGAAAATTTACCCATATATAGAGACCTATCTCCTCTTCATTTTTAACCATATTCTTACTACTTCCGATTATCCTGATTTTGGAAAATATCTAGAATTGTTCCTATAAAGAAGAATCGTAGTGCAAACGGTTTAGATAACTTGAGACCCATAAGTATCCTCCCTTGTTTGTCGAAGGCTTTTGAGTTAGTGGTAAAGAATCAAATTATGGAACATTTAGACTCTAATAGGCTTCTAAGTCATTGCCATTTTGGCTTTCGAAGTGGCGTTAGCACATCCTCTTTACTACTCAGTTTGACTGAGAGAATACGTCATAACTTCAATGATAAAAATATTTCCACTTTGATATCACTTGACCTTAGTAAGGCATTTGATACTGTGTGTTAACCACAAAACTTTCATCTCAATTTGGTTTTTCTTCATCATCGTGTAAATTGTTACACTCACATATAGCTAATCGTCACCAGTATGTTGGTTAAAAGACGTTTCCCTCCTCTGTAAGTCGATATTTCAGTGGCGTTCCTCAAGGTTCGATCCTTGGACCCTTGTTATTCCTAAAGTATATGAATGATTTCATCGAGTTTATTGGCTCTTCTCAATGTGAGATCTTTCTTTATGCAGATGACATTAATTTGTTATTTTTCTGGCGAAAGACAGTTTTTAGATTGCCATGAAGTAACTATAAATTATATTTTGTCACAAGTTTGTATCTGGGCAGTAAGCAATAAGCTTCACTTCAATCCAAATAAGACTAATGCTCTTGTTTTTGGATCAGTTGGTGATCCTAGTAGCATTTTAAATATCAATTTTGATGGTTATCCTGTTCATTTTGTGAGCTCGTTAAAATGTCTAGGAGTAATACTAGATAGTGAGTTAACTTTTGGTAATCATATCTCTGCGGTGTCTGCTAAAGTGTGCATGGCTTTACGGTCACTTTATAATTTAGATTGTTTTTTTCCAGTTCATATACAAATTAAATTGGCTCACTCTCTTCTTATGACACATATTCTTTATTGTTTAGATGTTTATAGCGGAACCACGAAAACTAATTTAAAACGATTGCGTTTGATATATAATCCGATTATTAGATATATTTTCCAGCTTAAAGTCTCTGACCATGTATCCAGTCTATCCTATAATTTTATACATTGTTCTTTTCAAAACTTCATTAAAATCAGGTCACTGCTTACATTAAATCGAATTGTAACTACTCGTGCACCTCAGTGTGTTTTCAATACTTTTCATTTCTCACGATCTACAAGAAATCCAGAACTTATTTTACCTAGAATATCTAACTCAGTTTTTGAAAAAATCTTTTTTAATAAGAGCATCAAGGCTTTGGAATAAGCTTCCTATTAACCTAAAAACTTTAAATAGCTCCATTCCAGTCAATAAACATAAGTATTTAGAACATTATGCTAACAACATACGAGTATAAAGATGTGTATAAAAATGTTTGTCTTGTCAAAGGATTGTATTTATTATAAGTTAAATAAGATTGATTTAGTTTTAAGATAAATGTAGCTTACTGTTCATGACATGTTAATAATGTATTAATCATATATGGCCCATTACTGGGCTCGATTAAATAAATATATCAACAAAAAAAAAAACAAAACAAAAAATTCACTTTTTTCCATTTTTAAAAAAATCCACGAGGTTGTCTGTTTTGAACAGCTGTTAAACGCAAAGTAAATGACGAAACTTGCTCAAAATTCGACGGTAGTCTATTAACAGGTGGTCCTTGGCGGGATCAGTATTGCGTTTTATATAACTACTAGGGAAGTTCGAAAAGTCACTGGCTTATTTTTTCCGCCCTCGTATAAAAATGTTTTTATGGGACTATCAAAAATAGTTTATCTTAACCGAGTGTCCACATTTGACGAGAGTTAATCTTTAGCAAGTTCTTATTAACAGATGTTACACATAAATTGTTACCAAAAAGTGAGGAAGTTCAAAGTAGTTCGTTTTAAACAAGTTTTACTGTACAATACTTTTAGAAAGAATAATCAAAAGTGTGAAAAAAATATTTTTTAAACAATTAAATAAACAATCTAAAATAGGTTTAATATTTGTGCCATAGATTTGTTGTAGTGTTTGCTAGCAGGGTTTGAATAAAAAAAAAACGATTTTTGATGAATTTGATTCGAAAGCGATTTTTTCTAACTAATGGAGTCCAAAAAAATTTATTTTTCAATTCAATTCATTTTTTTATTTAATAATTCGAATTATTAAGAAAATTGCAAAAATTATTGTGAAATTAAAAAAAAAAAAAATATTGTTTTGTCGGAACTTTTCGCGGATCCAATGGAATGCTCTTGCGAATCCCCACTTGGGAAACGTTCCTTCACATACTATGTACAAAATGTCTACAAATCCCAAAGATACTATTACTCATTAACATGCATGTAGCAGAAGTTTATACAAAATACAAACCTAAAAATCAATTACTCTACAAGCATAGCAATCCATTGGCAATATAAAGTAATGAAGTAAAATAATTTCATAAATCTTTAAAGGCTCCCTGTGAATATTTATAAATTCCTTAATAACACAGCATGATGATAATGGTCTTTTCATTTATAATCAACTTAACTAACTTAAATTTTGATTAATTATCATTAGATTAGATTCTCTACTCAATTAAAAACGAAACTCGCACACACAAACCCTTGTTTTTCCACTATTTAAACACTAATTTAGATTAGAGTATGATTAACAAAAAAAAAAAAAAAATGTTTAAAAAAGATTGATATTTTTCCAATTAATTTGCATCAATATTTAAATGAAATACAGTCAAAGCTTGGTATAACGAATGATATATTGTCAGGCCCATTTGCTATATCGAAATATTTGTTAAATAGCAATAACTTTTGGTACACAGTTAACATTTATCAAAATGCTGAGATTATTGAATATGATATATTAAACTGCAATTGTGGGAACTCTCCTAAATTAAAAGGCCCTCCAACAAAAAATTATACGCCTTTTACGTTTTTTTTTTAAATTTTTACATATTTTTTACTGTATGTAGTATAAATTTTCACAAAATTCCGTTAATAAGTATTTGCTATACCGGGCTTTGACTGTAGATGATGTTGTTGGCTTGCTGGATGGCTGGTTGGGCTTCATTATGAAAATTATAAATTTTGTGAAAGTTGATTTGGTACAAACAGTTAAATCATATAAAAAATAAAATAATAATGAAATTTTATACAATAAATCATTAAATAAAATACTTAATTTATTTGTTTTACTTAAATGATGATTAAATGCGACTAACAGTGAAACCAACAAAAAAAAAAAACTAAAAAACATTTGTATTCAAATTGTCAGAGCCATTCATTCATTCATTGTGTTTTAAATGCAGCAGTTTAAAATGTTGCAGGGTTAATGTGCATCAACATTGAGATAATTATTAATCAATTGCAATTACACAAATGCTCACACATACACAAATATAATTGCAATTAAAATATATTTAATTTGTGTGATATATATAAAAACAGATCAATTGTGAGCTGAGAAAACATAAAAAAACATAGGGATTTTAAAATGTACAGTGTTTTTGGCGATAACAACTTATTTCCGATAAAAACGTCATTACTATAATAAAAAAAAATCGAAATCTTCGATAGAGCACTTTTTGCAAAAAATAAGGAAAGCTTATGAAAAAATGTTGTTTTTATCATAACTTTATCAAAGGTTTTATACAAGGTTAATACAGGGTGTCCGCCGGGAAGGTATACTACTTTGTTTTGCCGCCAATTTGTTAAACATTAGACTTGACAGTTCATATTTGGCAGTCGTGAAGTAGACACGTGGCAAATTTATTATGGAAAATTATGTTTTAATCTTTAAAACATTTTATCAAAATCAATCGTCGATTACTGTGACGATGAGAAAGTTACGTGAAATTTTTGGGAGGAACAACGTGCCAACAAAACGCACTATTTATCGTGTAGTGTATGATTTCGAAGAAAGAGGGTCTGTAGGTGATAGGCCCAAGCATGGACCACAACGTACAGCAAGATCAGCTGAAAACATTACTGCTGCTCAAGAAAGTGTTCAAAATAATATATCAACCTCAATTCGACGCCGTGCTCAGAAGCTTGGTCTTCAAAGAACAACTTTGGCCAAAATTTTGCACAAGGATTTACATTTGTTTCCATTTAAGATTCAGTTGACACAAGAGCTTCTTAAACAAGACCATTTACGGCACCGTACATATGCCAATAGGATGTTACAGCTCCCCCATGACAACCCCGATTTTCATAAAAAAATCATAATAAGTGACGAGGCACATTTTCATTTGAATGAATATGTGAATAATGGAAAACCCTCAAATTATTATTATCAGTCACCTTTGCATCCATTAAAAGTGACAGTCTGGTGTGAAATTTGGTCAGGAGGAATCATTGGACCTTACTTCTTTAAAAATGAAAACGGCGTAACGGTAACTGTGAATGCGGCGATATCGTGATATGATTGAAAACTTTTTAACGCCACAACTGCATGCTTTGGGCTTGATTAACATGTAGTATCAACAAGACGATGCCACATCGTATACAGCCAGGATTACAATGGAATTACTGCGAGACCTCTTTCCACAACAAGTTAATTTAAGAAATGGTGATGTGGATTGGCCTCCATGGTAGCCTGATGTGACTGCACCGGACTTCTTTTTGTGGGGATTGTATTCCATACATAATTGCCGACATTAAATAAAGCATTTATAAATATAAGATCCATTCTCTTTCATTTAATCAAAAATTATAAACAAACAAAGTAGTATCCCTTCCCGGCGAACACCCTGTTCATTAAATAAAGGACAAAAATCTAAAAATTTTAACTATCGAAAAAATTTCAATTGAAGAGAAATCTAGCAAATTTTTACTTTTTAGACTAAAGGGAACCCAATCGGTTTTGAAAACTGTTTACAATAAATCAGGCGCTTCGTTTAGCTGTATGAAAATAAAACGGTAGCACAAAAAAAAACTGAATCTGGCTTTAGAAATATTTTAGATTAGTTTATTCAAATCCTAAAAAACATTAAATGGTTGTCTATAAAGTTCCTTTATATTGAAAACGAGCGAACGCAGGGCCAGGATATTGATTTTTTGGTCAAAAGCCTTTATCGTGATCAGTGAACTGAGTGATATTTAAAATTTTATATATTTCAGGGTCACTAAATTAAACCCAAAGTTAAAATTTAAAAATACAAAATGGCGCAAATTTTTCTAAAATATATCGATTTGGGTAAAATTTAGTTGTGAGGAATGTATAAGAGTATTAATTTCAATTCTATATTTAGAATTTTAAAATTTCAAATGGCGGTTCAGATACATCACCCAAAGTCACTAAAAGTTGGTATTAAATATTTAGCCGCAAGTATACAACGTCGTCTGAACTAATTTAAATTGTATATTTAAGAAACTTATGGTCGGAGCACTGAGAGAATTCTCTGCATGATATCAATAAATTTTTGCATTATAACTATGAAATATTACTGGAACTCGTCCATTGTAACTTTCATTAAATTAATGCAGTTTTTCATGAAATTTAATGAAAATTCTCATTTTATTTATAAAAAATTTCATACGACTAATGAAAAAGTGTCGTTAAAAAGAGTTTCATTAGAACTGCAAAGCTTTTTCATAATGTTCAAGAAATTTATCTTTCGCATTGTGAAGAAAACTTCATCAGTTTAGTAAAAAAATTTCATTAAAACTCGTCCTAGAAATTATCTCTGTCTGATTTCAAACAATAAATAAAAAAGCAAAAAAAAAAAATGGCGTATACAGTATGACGGAAATTTTTTTCAAAAGTGCCTTGATATGGCTCAAAATTAGTATTCAGGAATCTGTTACAACATGAAATCCAATTTTACATTCAGATTTTTAAAATTTAAAATGACGTGTCAGATACTTCACCAAAAGAATTTAAGGTCGTCTAAACTTATTGAAATTAAGTACCAAGAGAAATTCTCGGTCGGCGATTCCATAAAATATATAAAAATTCAAAAACTAATAATGACTGATACAATATGATGGAATTTTTTTTTCAAAAGTTTTTCAAAAGTTAAGTCGATGTACTTTAGATAACAGTAGTCTGTAAAAATATTAAATCCGACTTTCTATTAAGATTATTAAAATCCATAATGGCGGACCTGATAATAATTGAATTCAAAGACTCTGGAGTCGAATTTCAATATTTACATTTTGCTGTCATTTAATTTCGCCAACTTATCTAGTTAGTATGCCCATCAAATTTAATTGTCGATCAATTTTTGTCGCCATATTTAACACGCCATTTTGTTTTCTAATTTGCTTCACGACCCTAAATATACACTCACAATATTTTGCAGTTAAAAGTAAAGGAAAATGTATTTAAAAAAAATTAACCTGGTCTACCAACAGGTTTTTTTTTTAAATGTTTTGTCATTTATTTTTATTGAAAAATTACCTTAAAATCCGTAAAAAATAAAAACTTTATATTACATATTTTTACTATTAAAAATAATATAAAAATTTTTAAAAAATTCTCAAATCCCTAAAAATGAACTATCAAAAATCCCAAATTATTGAAACATTTTTCTTTTATTTTTTATCATTAACTTTTTGGTTCAAATAAAGATTTTTTTGTAAACAAAAAAAAAAATCAATAAAAATAATAGTTGATACAGAAAATCAGTATTGATGTATAAATAATAAATTTAGTTAAATAACTGAGTTAAACGATAACAACAGAAAAAATTATCTCATTTGGAACGCGTTTAACAGACTTTTAAACAAACTTTTTTTATGAGTGTAATCAAAGTGAAGTACTTATATTTCTCTTATAAATAAGAACTTATTTCATAATTCGTTTCCAGTGATAAAATAAGGTTTTACTGGGTGTAAAAAAGCTAATTAAATTAAATTTGAATTGTACGCCCCGGTAGGCTAGTTCGTAGCGTGCTGGCTTATCAGTGTGGGGGTTATGGGTTCGATTCTCACCAGAGGCACTGGTCTGTTTCGCTACAACGCTCCGAAGGTCATAGTAGCTTGTGCTCGGTTAGGGTAATAGTATATAATTTGTAATTATATGATTATTAATTAATAAAATAAAAATAAATAAATTTGAATTATCCCTTAGAAACCCCATATTAATAGTTTAAAAACCTCAAAAGTTGCCGAAAAATATTATGAACAACTAAATCAATGTTGCAACAATGTCATTATCAATACTCAAAGCTTAATGAGACAAACTAAGGTCATAATGTCAGCATACTGAATTTATTTAAAACTGCAGATAATTGGGAATAAATAAAATGTAAAAAAAAGACAAAACGACAATAAGGATTAAAATTGTTTTATTGTTAATTTTTCAACAATAAATGTCACTATGCAAGTGGCAGCATCAGCAGCAAACAAACAGTCCAAAAACAATAACATCAACACGAGCTGTAGCAGCAACAGCAGCAGCAACAATACTCACAGTAAATATACAATTCAAATAAATGACTAAAAATCAACATGCAAACCCATAAAAAAATACATTCAACAGCAATAAAAGCGAAAATAATTCACAAAAAAAAAAACAACGAAAATAAAATTAAATGACATTAATTTTCATGAATTACGTCGCAAACGTATTTTAAACTTTTGTCTCTGAATATGGAGACTGGGAAATAAATGGAAAAATATACAATATAAAAGAACAACAACAACAAGAGTCAATATAGTGAGTAGGAGTCCACACTAAAAACGAAAATGTCAAGGGGTGGATAGGAGGAGGAGAAATGTTTAAATAAAAAACAAAGGCATAAAAAGTTAAATAAAAAAAAAAAAAAAATTCTCACACTATAAACGCAGAGCTTTAAAAGAGTCATCTTTTTTAGGCAGCACAAGCTTTTAACACTCAGGGAATGTCTTTGTTCCCACAAGCGACTAAGAGCTCAAAATTGAGCATTTTGCTCAAAACAAATTTTCTTAAAAGTTTCGTTATGTAGAGCTTGTTATGGGAAGTATGAAGTATGAAAAATGAATAGTTTTGGTCCACAGAGTATATCGCTATTTTATTTTCTATAAAATCATACAATTGAAACTTCAAGAAAAATAACAATAAATTTCACTAAAGAATCTTATATACAATTCAAAAATTACATCACCTACCATACAACTCACCCTAGCAATAATGCGCGAGGAGGAAGTGCAATTATTGTTAAAACAATATAGAACACTTCGAAGAAGATAAATATTCAACTGCAGAATTCCAAGCTACAACTATTACAGTTTTAACGAATAGCTCACGGACTTCATTTACCTCTGTGTACAGCCCTCCAAGACACGATATAACATGTGAAAAATATATCGAGTTAATAAGTAAACATCCATATAAATTCATCATGGGTGGAGATTTTAACGCTAAACACACACAATGGGGTTCTAGGTTATCAAACCCAAAAGGTAAAGAATTACTCAAAGCAATTAAAAAAAACAGGAAGCGAATCCATTTCAACAGGTACAGCAACATACTGGCCATCAGATCCAAATAAAACGCCTGACCTGATCGACTTTTCATAACAAGAAAAATATCAAGAGAAAGAATGAAAATAAGCGAAGGTTACGACTTAAGCTCTGATCATTCCCCAATTTACTTGTCTTTATACGGCGATTTATATGAAAAACTACCAGACTCAAAACTTTCAAGCAAGCATACTGACTGGCAGGCACGTAGCTAGGGGGGGGGGGGGGGGGGGGGGGGCTTGGGGCTAGAGCCCCCCCCCCCCGAAATGATTTGACAAATTTAAAAACTTAATACAATTCGTTAGAAAGTAACAATGTTATTGATAAATTTAATATGAAAATATTTATTTTTGACTTGGATCAAATAGGTTCGAATCTTAAAATTTCGTTAGAAAACATCGCCTACAAATGGGCGGCTATCATTGTAAGAGTTGATTTTCGACAAAAAGCAATAAATAAAATCATTTCATAAGAGATTTCGAAGTCTTTGACTTAAAACATAATCAAAAAATTGATTGAGACAATGCAAACTAAAAATTAAATATGTCTACACAGAAAAAAGTTTAACTGAATTCGGTCGTGTTGATGCAATTGTAGTAACAACTAAAATAATTTGTATCTATTAAATTAATATTAATTTCAATTACATATAGTTTTATTCACATCTATTAAGAATTTAATTGAATATTGTTTACTATTGGGAAAAATTACAAAATTTTAAAAAAATCACCAAAAATTGTAAAAAAAATCGCCAAAATTTAAAAAAATCGAGACCATTTGAAAAAATCGCAAAAATTTTATTAAAAAACAATCCTCAAAATTGCAGAAATTTTAAAAACTCCCAAAATAAACGCCAAAATTCGAAAAAACAATGATTTTTTCTGTCTATTTTGACATAATCTTTTAAAATGGAGATACCACTAAGACTCAAAATTAAGTTTACTTGTGCCGTAAAAGTCGTTACTTTACTTACAGTGCAATCTTTTTATTTAAATTTGGTTTGCTACGCACGCATCTGGTAACATAGTTTTCAGTATTTTTTTTTACGATATATATTACGATATCTCATATATTTTTTTAATTTTTTTAAAACAAATTTAAGCCTCAAACATTGATCGATATGCATAATGTGTTAACGTGGTTCAATGTGACTCAAATTTTCTCAATTTTTTTTTTTTTAGACTAAATGTCAACCAATTTCTATCGGCGCTCCTTGAAATGCGACATTTTAAAATCAAGCAGCTAAACCAGTCTTTGTGTTATAACGATGTAGTTTTTTTTTAGACATTTTAAAGGGTTTTTATTTAAAAAATTGATTAAAGACAATTTGAAAAGCGTTTGAAATTGTCTAAAATATAAATCAAAGTGAATTCGAAATACATAATTTATATTAATAAAACCTAGGCGATGTCAGGTATATTTTTATATTTTTAAATTTTCCAATTTTATATTTTTTCTTTATTATTATTACTTTCAGACTACAATCACGCTTGCTTGTAAAATTTACGATTTTTTAATACAAGACATGAAGTATAGCCCCGATCTTAAAAAAAGTCGGATATATGAAAAAGGGGAAAAAATAGTGAATAATTTGTTAAAATAATTCAAATAAGTGGCAGCCGGGGTCCACGACATAGTGTCAAAATGGTTTTCAAAATGTGTGTTTTCTCGAGAATTTTAACGCTGTTTTTAAATAAGTCTAAATTTCTTAAACTTTAAACATATTTTCATACAAAGATATGTTAAATTTCACCACTAATTTGAAAAATAGATACTTTTTCCATATATTTATGCTGCTTTATCGCCTATCCGAATTTCATTAATTTTAAAGGGAACCCATCGGAAAAGCTTCCTTGTAAGTGTCAGGCAAATTATGTAGGATATTTGCTTTTAATTTGTTTTTGCACGGTTATAAATCTTTAATTTCCCGAGTTAAAACTTTTGCATAAAATAATACATTAGTTTATATACTTATAAGGTTTTGTCTGCCAGTGCATTTAATATAAATTCATATAATTAATATAAATTCATAATTATATAAATTCATATATAAAATTAATTTCGTATAAAAAATTTAATATGATGTCATATATAAAGGGTCCGACATCTAACGTTTTTTTTTCAACTAGTGCTTATTTCGTGAATGGTAGTTGCGTATAATTGTATATTGCATTTATAATACGCTAAAACTAATGCAATTAATAATTACGTTATATTTATATACCTACCCATTGCAAAATAATATATATATTTTGATATTATATCATATTTTAAAAAACACAATTTTATTATAAATAAAATTTCCAAATGCTATGGAATTTGTTATTAGAAGTTGTTAACCTTTTGCAAGCGGCTAAAGCCTAAAAGAATTAATAGATATTTCGAATTTTCATGACGTTTTAAAATCAAAAACTGGATAGATATAAATTTATACCGCTATATAAAATCGTATTAAATTGTATCGCGTCATTATTCGGATGTTATTTAATTATTATGCCCATTTCTCGGATAAAACTGTATTAAGACTCATATAAAATTTCGTATGATTATATAAAGCATCATATTAATTTTAATCGGGTTATTAGAAGTTGAAACTTTTTTACTTTTTTTACATATATCAATTTTTAGCTACCCTAGACGTATACTAGCACATAAAAATATAAAGTAATGTTATTTTTCGCGGTTTTCAAAAAGTTTTCCTCATAATCCTTTTTTTTATTTAATTAAACTAAAAATTAATATTTAGCTAAAAATTTAAGGTAATTAGACAAATTAAAGTAGACAAACGTTTTCATATTTGACGTGTTTCGCGGATTGTGATCAAACAGATAAAGCGTTGTTTCGCGATATTGACAACAAAGTTCGCAAAATAATGAACACAATAAGTAAAAAATGAAAAAAAAATCATTTTAAGGAAATGCACTTTATGCGATTTCTATTATTAATACATGATTGCCCAGCACGTGTAGGTAAAAATTTAACAAAAATTTAGCAAACAAAAAAAAAAAAAAAAAAAAAAAAAAAAGCTGTTACTCTAGTGTGAAAAAAAAAATATATAATCAAAATAAAAAATCGAAAATTTCAGCCAATATCTGTCCGAACTTTCCTGCGACAGCAAAACAGATTATTCGCTTTGGAAAGCTACTAAAAAACTGAATAGACCAGTTGAACAAAATTTACCAAAAATAAAGCTAAAGTGTTCGCTGAATATCTCGAAACTATTCTTAATAAGATAATGACCAATCCACTCAATTCCTCCAAGAAGAAGAAAACTACGATGAGACAGTTCCAAGCGTAACTGTACAAGAAGTTCAAATTGAAAAAAAAAACTTTATTAAACAAGAAATCTCCTGGATACGATCTCATTACCGCAGATCTGTTGAAAAACCTTCCAAATAAAGCACTATTGCTTTTAACAACACTATTCAACTCAGCTATATCCATGCAGTACTTTCCAACTTATTGGAAGGTTGCTGAAATTATTATGATCCTCAAACCCGGAAAAGACGCATATGAAGTCAGCTCTTATAGACCAATATCACTTCTTCCCGTTATTGGAAAACTCTTTGAAAAGGTTATAAGTAAAAGATCAAATTCAGTGATTTTAACAATTAATCTAATTCCTCAACATCAGTTTGGCTTCCGTAAAGAACATTCAACATTAGAACAAGTACACAGAATAACACATGAAATTGAACGAGCAATTGAAAATAAAGAAGTCTGCTCCGCAGTTTTTCACGATGTATCAAAGGCTTTTGATGCTGTTTGGCACACTGCAGGCACGTAGCTAGGAATTTGGTTCGGGGGGGGGCTTTTCGATTTTCTATTTTATTTATTTATAGCTTTTTTTTTTTTTTTTTTGCTACATTTTTACATACACGTAATGGGCAATCATGTATTAATAATAGAAATCGCTTTCTCAGGTCATTTTGAAACAAAAACCTCCCGCAGAAAGTGCATTTTCTTAAAATGCATTTTTTACTTATTGTGTTCATTATTTTTGCGAATTTTATGACTATATCGCGAAACAACGCTTTAATCTGTTTGATCACAATCCGCGAAACACGTCAAATTTGAAAACGTTTGTGTACTTTAAGTTGGATATGCATCGTTATTGTCTAATTACGTTTAATTTTTAGCTAAATATTAATTTTTAGTTTAATTAAATAAAAAAAGGATTATGCGAAAAACTTTTTGAAAACCGCGAAAAATAAAATTGCGTAACTTTATATTTTTATGTGCTAATATACGTCTAGGGTAGCTAAAACTTGATAAATGTAAAAAAAGTAAAAAAGTTTCAAGTTCTAATAACCCGATTAAAATTAATATCATGCTTTATATAATCATACGAAATTAAATATGAGTCTTAATACAGTTTTATCCGAGAAATGGGCATAATAATTAAATAACATCCAAATAATGACGCGATACAATTTAGTACGATTTTATATAGCGGTATGAATTTATTTCTAAACTGATACTGATATATATAAAATAAGATATCCGGTTTTGATTTTAAAACGTCATGAAAATCTGCAATATCTGTTAATCCTTTTAGACTTTAGCCACTTGCAAAAGGTTTACAATTTTATAATTTGTAACAAATTCCATAGCATTTGGAAATTTTATTATATTCAAAAATAAAAAATAATATAATGAAAATAAAGATTTTGTGGAATTCATTAACTTCACCATTGAATAAAAAACACGGAAAAAACGTTGAAACTAAATTTATAGTTTTACATTGAAAAAAATCTTAGACTAAATTAAGAACTCATAATGTTACAAATGAAACAAATTCTTTTTAGGGTTAAGAACCAGAAAGAAATCAATTCAAAAACAAAAATTGGGATAAATTTTATGCAATTAATTGTACTATTGTATTGATATTGATATTGACATATATACATCCAAAATATAATTGACAAATTTTCTAGTGTGACTCTGCATGGGGTAATATACAATTTTATCTAAAATAAAATTGTGTTTTTTTAAATATGATATAATATCAACATATATATCATTTTGCAATGTCTAGCTAGGTATATAAATATAACGTAGTTATTAATTGGATTAGTTTTAGCGTATTCTAAATGCAATATAGAATTATACTCAACTATATATGACACCATATTAATTTTTTTCTACGAAATTAATTTTAAATATAAATTTATATAATTATGTCCGGACTTATTTAAAAACAGCGTTAAAATGCTTGAGAAAAAAACACATTTTGAAAACCATTTTGACACTATGTCGTGGACCCCGGCTGCCACTTATTTGAATTATTTTAACAAATTATTTACTATTTTTTTCCCTTTTTTATATATCCGACTTTTTTTTAAGATTGGAGGCTATACTTCATGTCTTGTATTAAGATTGTATTTAAGATTGGAGGCTATACTTCATGTCTTGTATTAAAAAAATCGTAAATTGTACAAGCAAGCGTGATTGTAGTCTGAAAGAAAGAATAATAAAGAAAAAATATAAAATTGGAAAATTTAAAAGTATACCTGACATCGCCTAGGTCTTATTTAAACTAAATTATGTATTTCGAATTCACTTTGATTTATATTTTGGACAATTTCAAACGCTTTTCAAATTGTCTTTAATCAATTTTTTAAATAAAAACCCTTTAAAATGTCAAAAAAAAAAAACTACATCGTTATAACACAAATACTGGTTTAGCTGCTTGATTTTAAAATGTCGCATTTCAAGGAGCGCCGACCGAAATTTGTTTACATTTAGTTTACAAAAAAATTGAGAAAAATTGAGTCACATTGAACCACGTTAACACATTATGCATATCGATCAAAGTTTGAGGCTTAAATTTGTTTCGAAAAATTAAAAAAAATATGGTCTCTGTGTGAGGAACACAGAGTAGTATATATCGTAAAAAAAATACGGAAAACTATGTTACCAAATGCGTGCGTAGCAAACCAAATTTAAATAAAAAGATTTCACTGTAAGTAAAGTAATGACTTTACGGCACAAATAAACTTAATTTTGAGTCTTAGTGGTATCTCCATTTTAAAAGATTATGTCAAAATACACAGAAAAAATCATTGTCAAAAAATTTCAATTAAACTTTTCTTCGATTTCAAACTTACTTTCAATGAACTGTTTAATTTAAAATGAATTTGGTATAAAAAAATGTTCAGTTTTTATATCGTATAATAACAACATTGAAACAAATGCAAAAACTTTAAAAATTCGCCAAAATTAAAAAAATAGTTTAAAGTAGAAAATTCGCGTTTCTTTAATTTTGGTGATTTTTTAAATTTTTTTCGAATTTGGAGTTTATTCTGGGAGTTTTTTAAATGTCTGCAATTTTAAGGATTGCTTTTTAAATTTTGGCAATTTTTTTTTTCAAATTTTGAGATTTTTTCAAATGGTCTCGATTTTTTTAAATTTTGGGCGATTTTTTTTACAATTTTGGTGATTTTTTTTAAATTTTGTAATTTTTCCCAATAGTAAACAATATTTAATTAAATTTTTAATAGGTGTGAATAAAACTATATGTAATTTAAAATAATATTAATTAGATACAAATTATTTTAGTTGTTACTGCAATTGCATCAACACGACCGAATTCAGTAAAACTTTTGCTGAATCAACAAATATCTTAATTAAAACTCAATTTTAGTTTTTTCTGTGTAGACATATTTAATTTTTAGTTTACATTGCCTCAAACAATTTTTTGATTATATTTAAGTCTAAGACTTCGAAATCTCTTATGAAATGATTTTATTTATTGCTTTTTGTCGAAAATCAACTCAAACAATGAAAAATCGAACATTTGCATTAAAACTATTTCCTATTTGATCCAAGTCAAAAATAATTATTTTCATATTAAATTTATCAATAACATTGTTACTTTCTAACGAATTGTATTAAGTTTTTAAATTTGTCAAATCATTTCGGGGGGGGGCTCTAGCCCCCAAGCCCCCCCCCCCTAGCTACGTGCCTGGCACACTGTCTTATTGTATAAACTAAATGAACACTTACCAAGAAATTATTACAATCTCTTAAAATCTTACCTGTCCGATAGATATTTTCGAGTCAAAATTGATAATAACTACTCAAACATATATCCAATAACTTCTGGAGTACCACAGGGTAGTGTTCTAGGTCCAATAATATATCTTATGTTTACCTGTGATCTCCCAGTCCACCCAGACTGCGTAGTAGGAACGTTTGCTGATGACACAGTAATAATGTGCTCCGGAAAAAGTAGCAGTATTGCCAATGAAAAGCTGCAATTATGCCTAAATGAAGTTGTCCAATGGACCAAAAAATGGAAAATAACCCTTAACAGTTTGAAATCAACTCACGTTTACTTTACAAATAGATTAATAAACCAAACTCCAGTATATATAGATAACTTACAAGTACCCATATAAAACTCTGCCAAATACCTTGGTATGACGTTAGATGCTAAGCTACATTGGAAAGAACATGTCAAAAAAAAATATGAAGAGTTAAAAATAAAATATCGCAAATTGACTTGGCTAATAGGAAGAAAATCAAATTTACCGCTGCATAATAAATTAATGGTTTACAACCAAATTCTCAAACCCGTTTGGACTTATGGTCTCCAATTATGGGGCTGCGCAAGTAATTCGACTATAGATATTATCCAACGATTTCAAAACAAAGTTTTAATAGATATGGTGATAGCTCCATGGTATGTTCGCAATCATGATCTACACCGAGACCTTAAAGTAAAAACTGTCAGGGAGGAAATACAACACTTTGCTAATAAACACTCCCAAAAATTAGAGCAGCATTCAAACCAACTAATTCCGTTGCTTTTAGAGAACCATCAAATTCCTAGAAGACTAAATCGTTTCCAGCCCCATGAACTGATGAGGCGCTTTAACCAGCACGGAGATTTATAGCTTAATCTTTATTGCTGTACTTTACCTCATTAAACTACTAGAATCAAATTACTAGTTAGTCTTAGTAGACTAGTTGTAATTTAATTTAAACATATTGTAATAATTGTTTAAATAAAGAGAAAAAAAAAAACCATGCATTTTCCCATAAATACCTTCAAATTTCCTTAACAAGAAACTTAATACCCAATATATAGTGTCTAGCACTTATAACAAGAAATAGACTATTTTATTTAATATGAAATAATGAAATTTTAACAATATTTATGATATTTTTGTTTTTATTGAATCGACCGTTAGAGCTGTGCTTAATTTAAAGTAGATGTTTTATTTTGATTAACTTAAATTTGTTTTTTTTCAAATCACTTGGTAATGCAATTTCAGCCTTTTTCATTGCTTTGCCCAGAGTTTGTTTACACGAATACGGTCCATGTTCTTCTTCTTGTTGAGCTTCATTTTTCTTCTTTTGTCGGTATTATTTTTCTTGCTCGTTCTTTTTCTTGCATTTGTTTTAAAATCTTTTTATTTTTTGTTAATGCTAAGCGTCGTTTACGCATCCTCTTAGCAGCTTTTTCACGTAAAATTTTTAGTTTTTGTGCATCACTTTTAATTTTGCTAATATAACGCTTTTGTTTTTAATTTTGCGGTTTATCACATGTTTTACCCATCTACGAAAGTATATTTGCGTGTTAAGAAAATAAATGCATTGTTTATGAAAAAAAAATTTACTTACGGTCGCGATCGTACGAAATTTTTCAAATAAAAAAAAAATTATTTAATTGTAACCCAGAAGTTTTTTTTTTATTTACAAATTAGTGACACCGAACTTAATTAAAATGTGTTATGTCTGGCACCTCACAGTGGAGTGAATCAAATAAAAAGTGGTAATAAATATAGAACTTCTTAACTACTGGACCGATTAAGACCAAATGTATATGTAATTGTTAAGGAGGAGTATAGCTTTCCGTAAATTAATTTCGCAGCCACCCTGTGTTAACACAGGGTGAGCACTAAGGTGCCAAATCATACCACCTCGAGTACACTTATAATAAAGGAGTTAATAACTCCTTTATTATAAGTGGTAAGACATTAAAAAAAATTTTTTGTGTATTGCCACTTTTATCATTAATGTTGTGCTTAAAGTTTTATTTAATTATCTGTAAACGTTGAGTAAAGAAAAATCTGCAAATTCAATTTTTTGAAATAGGTCAAAAGAATTTTAAAATTTTTGAGTAAAAGTAGCTTCACTCATACGTTTTTTTTTTATTATCTAATAGAAGAAAAGTAAATATTTTTTTAAATATTCGAAAAGAACAGGCTTTGAGAATAGTTTAAAATGAAAGTATTATTAAGTTTGGATATACACCCTACACCCAGCATTGATCGAACATGACCAATATTCAAGCAAAATTTTAAGTTTACACACGTGGGCAAAAAATGGCACGCCCATTTCTATTATAGACTAATAAAATGTTAATTATTCTTTATCAAGTTTGCCGCCGGGAAATGAAAAATGGGGTCCTGGGAGGAGTTTTTTATAAAAAAAGTCAAATTTTTAAATTAGATTTTTCGCTTTTAAAAAATCATATTTAGATTAAATTTTTTTACTTTCATTTATTTTTTGTTAATTAACGACAATATAATCTTTAATTCATATTAAAATTGTTTACATAGCATAAACACTTATTTAGATATTATTTATCAAAGTTAAGTTGTTATAATACAAAAAACACTATTATAAATATTTTTTTGTTTTTTTACTTATTTGTTCTAGAAATTTTTTAAAATTTACAATTAATTATTTTTTTTTTTTAAAGCAAAGGTTTTCACCTGTTCAACGATGTATAACATGTCTGGTGAATACGTTTACAAACGTCTGAAAACTTTTTTAAAATGTATCAACTCGACCAAAAATTTTATTTATATGAAAATTCCTTTGTATGAAAATCATGGTAAATAGTGTATGAGTAATTAACAGGGCAGCGACTTTCATGCGTTAAAAAATCGAAAATATGCGCTTAAAATATGCAGTAAAAAGCTCAAAATATGCGCTTAAAACATGCACTTAAATCGAAATAGGCACCAAAACCCAAAAATATCCACTTAAAATCCTAAAATATGCACTAAAAATCCAAAAATATGCACTTGAAGTTTTTGAATTTTTGAAAATCTATTGAATTACTCGTGAGCGTTAGTTTAAAAATGAAATTCATTATTAATGTCTACCAAATGACAACTAGATGCTTTGTCAAGGGTTACAAATGCTTTCCTTTATATTTTAATTAAATATTAATTTTTATTTTAAAAAAATATGCAAAAATAGGCAATTAAATTGAAAATTTATTGTAAATTTTAAAAAAAAATTTATTTTTTAATAAAAATTATATCAAACTTAAAATAATTACATATAAAAATGTCTTTAGCTTAAAAATAAAATATAAAATTTTCCACTTTCCAGCCCAATTTCCTCAAGTAAAACAGCTGAGATATGCTATGAAACCATTCTATTATAAAAAGATATACTTTTTTTATAATTATAAACAACAAAACACGATGATTAGCAACATTTTATTTTTCGATCCTGGTTGACCATTCGGAGGAAATGCCCATATGCCAATAAATACTGTAAGTTAGACAATAATCAAAATATTTTTTTAATATAGCGGGGCAGTTGTATTGAAAATCTTCACTTTTAAAATTTTCTTCAAATCTTTTTCTATAAATTTACAGAGTCTACTAACAAAGTCCCCTGAAGATTCCTTGGGCAGGAATGAAATCCGGATAGGGACACGCCTACATCAGATTGTTTTTCACAATTTGTTAAATAAGTTTTGGGACTTTAGCACATTTAATTACTATAAATGAAAGTTTGTTCCTTTTATATAATAATTCATTGTTTTGACATTTTTTCATATTTTCAGCATTGATTATTATGAGTGTAATGAAATTAAAGCTAACATTAAAAAAATAAATATGAAGATTTAACTCCCAAACTAGGAATGAATTCCTTAATACTCTGCTTTGAACTAAATTAATAAAAACTGTATATAGTTATGTATGGAAGTGTAAGTGTACGTGTTTACACATACACTTACATGCATAAATATTTTACAAATACAAAAACTGCCAAGTAAAAATATTTACTGTACATTGTAAATAACACCAAGGCTGATTTTTTGCACGTCCCTACAATTGTACAACCGACGCAACTTTTTTAATACTCCTAGTGAACTCTTACTCTTACCATGGACATAAACATGTATTATATTTGAATTATGAGCCACCCCCTCGTGCATTAATCTGTCAGCGCATTATGGTTATGGGACCCAGATCGTTGGGTAAATAAAAAAAATTAAGCCAAGCAAGCAAAGTAAATATACAAACAACAAGTCCTACATACAATACAAACAAATAACAAATAAACGCGCAAAAGTTAATAAAGATTATTTGTGTTCACCACACTGGCAGATCATGCATGCAAAATATATTTTAAGCAATTGCATAAATTATGCCACAAACAAAATAATAAAAAATAAAAACGAGTTAAAAACAACAACAGCAGCAATAACTACATTGGCAATAATAACAACAATAATAATTACAGTATTTTATTTAAACATGTTGAGTAGGGTAGAAGGGGGAGCATTCGCAACTTTTTTTAAGAGATGTTCGTTGGAGCAAAGGCCTGTTTTAGATGGCATCAACAAAACCGCTAAGTTTTTATGTATAGTTGGAAAGAGGAAATCCTCTTAATCTTGTGGAAAATTTTTTTTGCAAAATGCGAAAAACCGAAATTCAAGAAAATTTGATGGACATTTTAAATAGCTTCCTAATATCACTTTCTCAATAACAATAAAAAGTAAGAAAAATGCATAAACATATATATTTACTTGTAATAATCAGTAAAAAGATCCTTGTTTGTTAAAATCGGTTAAAAATGTTTAAAGTTACAATTTTGTCGTTAGAATACAAATTTAATTTTTACCAGTATATGAGAAAACACTAGGACGGCCCAAAAAAAAACACTATCGAATTTCAGAGCTCCACAAGGCTACCCCAGTTCCAATAATGCTCAGTAATGCAACTTTAGTACAACTTTTAGCCATATCGGTAAATATTCAGAGGTCGGTATAAATTGATTATTTTCAGGTTTAGAACGAAATTTAACAGAAATTCAAATCTTATATGGACATAGAAATGTTTTTGCACAAACTTTTAATAAAACTTTTTTTAGTCTCCTAAATACGAATCTAAAGTCAAAAACCCTAAATTAAAAAAACCCTTAATTAACCCTAAATTAAAACCCTAAATCTAGAAATATCCCTACGGGGAATGGGACCAGTTCTGCGTGTGCCAGAGACCGGTCCTCTGCTAAGCCCTACCATATGTAAGCAACTGGCAACTTTAACATCGGCTTCTCATAGGAGGGGGTCATTTGTCCTGCTTTAAACCACATAGTGGCATGCCACAGGACTAACTAAAGATGGGCATACCACAAGGCTGTCGCAAAAGAGTCATGTCGTATAAAACAAACGAAAACTAAACAGCTTCCAATGGGTAAAATTCTGGCCAATTGACTTTTTCTTGTTAATAAGCATTCTGGTTAAGTGGTATGTCCTCCCTTTACCAGTCACAGGATTGGTAATTTTAGGACAATTGACACTGCTTAACCCACTTCAGTATTAAATTATACCAGTCCTGTGATAAGTCCTTCTTTAACCAGTCAGTTTTAGGACAATTGACTCCTCATTCCCCATAGTTATAGGCCTAATATACTTTAAAAAACACTTGACTCAAAACTATGGTCTATTTTTTTTCTGGATCTACTTAATGGATTTCCAAGTAAGCCTCCCATTTTATTTATTGAAGTGCATTTTATAATTTTTTTAACCAATTTGACTGTTTTAAGCAGAATTAGAAAAAACGAACATTTTCGCTACATTCCCGTGTTCCAGAATAGTCGTGCACATTTCCCGACAAAGTTTAAGTTAAATGTATGTAGAATTCAAATCCATAAAAAATTAAAATGTTTTTAAAGACATCTAAGCAATATTGACCAAATAACCATTTTAGTCCGGGTAAGACTGGTGGTGAAATATATTTGACATCAGATTGTGATTTAGGAGGCCAAACTATTTTAAAAATTTAGAGCTAGTTAAGATTACAGAAAAGAATGGAAATAGTATTTACAATGACCAAATTATGCAAATACTCTGTTAATATCGTCCGATAGAGCCAACTTTTGATGTATACATATATTTTGATAAAAGGAACAAAAGCAATCTTGCACACAGAGAAATAAAGTGCCAAATTAATTGAAAAGTGTATTTTGGTGTTAACAACCGATAAATTCGGTCAGCATAACGGCTCTATGCAATAAGTCCCAGGTGCAAAAAGTCCCAAAAAAAAATTAAATAAGTCCCAAAAATTGTTCATACAAATTTGGGAGTAATTTCAAATGAAATAATAAACAGTTCTATTGCAGTTATTTCATTTTCTTGGAAGTTATTTAATTTTTGTTATTAGGTGTTATTTCATAATGCAATAATGAAATAAGTCGCAACAGAACTTAGAGTGGGATTTATTACATTTTATTTTCTTGTTCGGTGTTATTGCATTTGCTGTTTGAGTTATTTCATTTTTAGTGGGAGTTATTCATTTTCAAAAATTCATTATTTTTTTAACATTATTAATATTTTATGTTGGGCGCTATGACGGTTTTTTGTGTGGCCAAAATATTATTATTATTGCCCAAAACCATAATTTATTTTTGTTTAATGTTACGAGTATAAGACCTTAAAGGTCAAGGATGATTCATGAAATCAAACAAAAGAGTTTTAAGGAAACTTTAAAAAATTGCTTCAATTTTATTTTTTTGTGTCGCACTCAGAAAAAACTTTATTTCGCGTAGCCGCCTGCCGCCTGCCGCGTTCTACGTAGGAAAAAAAACTCTAAGAGCGGCAGAAGGCCGCCACACAGAAAAACTTGTTTTTATAAATCCAATGTCGAATCCGTTAAAATCTTAATCTTAATCAATAAGTAATAGCTTTGTCATTTAAACAGCTAATTGATTGTTTTTTATCTTAAATAAAAGAGTAGAGCATTGGCCTTCTGTTTATTTAACACTAATACATATATACGATACATAAAATTTTTAATAAAATAGACTTTTAAAAAATAATTATTAAAAAACAATAAATCTTGGTGTGGGTTGGTATTTTGGGACATAAAAAGTTATGACAGGTCAAATAAATGTTACTTGATGTCTTAAAAATATAAGATTTTAACGTAGTCGACATCTGATTTGAAAACAAGTTCTTCTGGGTGGTGGCTCTTTGGGGTTTTTTCCTCCGTAGAACGTGGCTTCGCGAAATAAAGTTTTTTCTGCGTGATTATCATTTTTTTTACACTTCATACAATTCTTATTTGGCAAAATTAATTTGGGCCTTATTTCATTTGTGTAGCATGGACCTTTTTTGGGACTTATTTCATTTTTATTCTTTGGAAATTATTTCATGATGAAATAACCACCAAATCCTAGGATTTGTTTCATTTTTGTTTATGAAATTATTTCATTTTTTAAGAATTAATTTAACTCTTCCGAGACGGGACTTATTTCATTTTTTTAGATTTTATTTCATTGGGATCTTTTTCACTGGGACTTTTTGCACCTGGGACTTGTTGCATAGAGCCCAGCACAACCATATTCAAATTTGATTTATGAATATTTTGGTTGTTGCAACTAAAATTCATGTTTAGCAGATTTTAACAAACCAGGACAGCTTTTACTTAGCATTAAACGTACTTTAAAGACAAAATAAGAAAAAAATATAGTGTACAGTTTATGAAAACAGAATGTACTTAAATATGTAAGTCAATTAATATATTAATTGATTGAATTAACTTAGGTTAATAATTTTTTCAGAGAAATCTTCAAATTCTATAATCTTTTCATAGGAAAAGGGGCTCAGAACGCGAGGATTTTTCGATTGGAATAACCCACTGCGAAAGTTGGCGGATATTTAGCAGGTTTTCATATATAATTGCCTTAGATGCTAATCACTTTTTCATACACTTAGGATATCATATAGGTAAAGACGACAGCAATTGTACTCAAAAACAAATGAAATTTTACTTGAAGAAAGGACGACTAAAATTTCATGAAATTCATAATGTCATTTGTTTTTACAGTTCAAAAATTGCTAACAATTGTAGTAAAAATAAACCACATATGCTAGTAAAAAAAAAACCCATTTCCTTTTTTTTATTTTTTTAAATAACAAAAATCAACTGTAAAAAATTAATGTAAAATCATAAAACAGTCATTTGATGTGGTTTGTTTTTCAAATAAACTACAATGTTAGTAAAAAAATTAAATTTGTTCTGCAAATGACTGACATTTCCATTAAAAATAAAGAAACTGTATTACAATAAAAACAACTACATATTTTTAAAGAAGAAGTTCCCTGAGTGTATAGAAAGAAAATATCTCAGGTTATGAACTTTTAATATAAAAAGCCTTCGATTCTGAGAACTTTTTTTAGAACACTCTCAGAAGAAATGCTTTTTCTAGTGAAAAAATTATTATCTATCACAAAATACAAATTTATATAATTTATTTCTTTAATATAAACGGTGGTGTCATGCAATAAGTTTGGATAAAGCACTTATCAACTACGTATGAAACTCACTACTTCCGCGGTGTCAAATTCCACAACCCACAACCAAAAATAAAAATTATTTATACCTTAACATTCATTGCATTTTTGCATTCATTTGCCATTTTTTAACACATCACAAATACGTACGAAATTGGATACATTTTTAATTATTTGTTCGGCGTTTTTTTTTTCAAATTTATGGGGAAATAATTTGTCTTTATGAATTTTTGGTTTATGTTCTTAAATTTCTTTTATTTTTATTATTATTGAAAGTTGGTAAATTCAAAAACTTTGTGCGTAAATTTTAAACTTATCAATAACATACAAAAATTTTCGCACAATATCTTTAATTATACATACTTGATGCCTATAATTACATTATGTTTGTGTAATTGTATACAAAAGTATGTAAAAAATAGTTTTAAACATTTATTGTTTATACTTACTCTGTATATGTAATATTAAACAAAAGTTTGCTCATTCTATAGTTCTGATTTTACAAACATTTTTTAGTAGTTTCAGGTTTACGATTTGATATAGTTTTTGAAACTACTTATCGTTAAGTATAAGTTTTTTAATGGATATAAAAAAACAAAAAAAAAAATTAACAAAAATATGAAATTTTGCCTATGACCACTCGGCAACAAAACCACGGTCAATCATAATGATTCAATATTGTACTTACTAAGTATTCAAGATTTGTAGATTTAAATTATAAAAAACATATTTGCCCTTTACCTGAAGATAACTTTTGGCCAAAACCCCAATATCCAGGCCCGAAGTGACTTGTGGTAAATTCGCCAAGTTGATGTTGCAAATTTATCAGCCATAAATATAACGGTTCTTGTATAAAACTTATATTTTCTATTAAAAAATCATAAATATGGATACCAATAGCTGTAATTAAAAAAAAAAACAAAGAGGCCATTTAAACGGAGTAATTTTTTGCATGCAACGTTGCCTGCAATTATTGTTTGTAGGCAAACGGGGTAGAGAAGCAAGCGGGGTAGCAAAAATTGCACGGTTTTCAAGATATTTTTTGACATTTCTTTTTCTATCGTTCGTATTCTTGTTAATTTGCTTTATTCGTATTCGGCTTCTCAAGTGTTGTGTATCGAAAATATTTCGTAAAATAAAAAATAAATAATGTGGAATAGAGAACTATTTATATATTATTTATATTATTTTATACAGTTAAATTAGTTTTTTGTTTTTATATATTATTTTATACAGTTAAATTAGTTTTTTGTTTTTATATACATCGAGATTATTTTTATGTTATTTTCAATTTATAACGAGCTTTCAACCTCCGTATATTTACAAAAATAAAGCAAATCAAACATATTAGCTAGGTTGATAATAGTATTTCGATCTGGCTAAAGATCTCATCAGAACCCGAAGTTTTAGAAAAGCTAGAGCCTTCATTATAGGCAGAACTTTAACAAAAAACCTATTAATAATCAATTTTGCTCCATTTTTGTCTTCTTAGTAATCAAGCAGGTGGTTAGTTCTTTTCCTAACAAGCATCATGGCGTTACTAAACTTTGACGACCAAAAATGTTCTATTTATATAAAAAAATTTTAGTGTGTACTCTGGCTCAAGCAATATTTTTTACAGTTAAATTAGTTTTTTGTTTTTATATACATCGAGATTATTTTTATGTTATTTTCAATTTATAACGAGCTTTCAACCTCCGTATATTTACAAAAATAAAGCAAACCAAACATATTAGCTAGGTTGATACTAGTATTTCGATCTGGCTAAAGATCTCATCAGAACCCGAATATATTATATATATTATTAAATTATATTATTTTTAATTATTACGAATAAATTAAATTTCAACGAATGAACAATTAAAGAAGATTGGCAAAATAAACGTCAAAAAAATTGCATGCAAAAACTCCTCGTTTAAATGTTCATGATTTTTAGAATCAACTTTAAAAGAGAATTCAAAAATTGCCTGCAATTAATTTCTTCGTTTAAATGGCCTCAAAGTTTATTTTCTTCGAAATTGCTAAAAGAAAATTACGTCTGACCCGTGCACCACTAATTAATATTACGTATACGTCTTACAAAGTGATGCCAATATTTCCTGACGAAACTACCCCATCTGGCGAATGAACACCATGATCAGCCAAGCACAATTGTTTTTTACACTTTTTGGAAACAAATTTTAAAAAATTCGTGTTTAAATTAATATCAATGGTAAAGTTATCCCAAATATACTTTTACAAACATTATTTTTTGTAGTAACCAAAACGACACAAAAACATGTCTATCCTACACCCCGTTTGGAGTAGAAGTGTAAAATTTGGTTACATGAAAAATTATCAATAACTGCACAAATTATGGAAAGGCTCATTTTACAATAACTTGTTTAATTATAGTGAAAGTCAGGGGTGACATGTGTGAACCAGTGGCGAAACCTCCTCCTTCTACCCTACTATATACTCTATGAATGTATTATTTTATACGGATGTTTATATTTGTTTGTTTATCTGTGTGTGTGTGTTTTAAGTATATGAACTTATAAACATTCAACCATAAATATTATCGTAAAACCAACAAGGCAAATAATAATTAACGACATAATAATGTGCAAATAAACTGCCACAAGTTTGACAAACGAAACAGTAAAAAAACATTTGTTCGGAGCCATATACTTACATACATTACACACAGTATGTGACCACTGACATTGTGTGCCGTTTTAATAAGGTCTAGTCCAATACAAAACGATGGACAATTTGGATGGAGCCCAAAGCTACAGTATATGGATTCAAATAACGCCAACACGATTCAAAAAGTTAACACGTTATTTTTTTTTTATTATTATTTTCTACAATACTCTACACTAGAGAGTTAAGTTTGTTATAATTATTATAAAAAATTTACGAAGATTGATAAATATAATAACTTTGTTGGGCTGGAGCACTGTAGTTGCTGCCCTCGAAACGCCAGGAGAAAATACAACTTTCACCATCAAAGTATATTCAGAAAAAAATATGGTTAGAATAATACAAAATACGGTTAAGTGAAAATGAAATGGAAAGTACGAGTATTTTTAAATCTCTCGCTCAGAGTAATGCAGTGTCGTGAATAGACCTTTAACATTTTCATGACCATTAAAACATATATGTACCATTTTTATTTTTTTTTTATTAGCCACACTGTCGAACCAATTTTGCTGAATGCGGGTTTTATCGACATATGATAGTTGAGCTTTCAGATCACTTGGACCAAAATGGATTGAGAGCCATATGTGTGACCCAAAGCAAAAAAAAAAAAAAATATTTTTTAATAGTGAATTTTTATTGTTGATCTATAAATTGGGTGTGAGTTGTTGGTTAGTTCGGTTAAAGATCATGAATATTTTTCCATATTAACAGAAAAATTATAATTTTTATTTGTGATAATTTACTTTAATTAACAGAAAAAACACTTAGAAAAAAAGTTATTTGACACCTGCATGAATGGAGTTAACTTTCTAGCCCGCAACGGCCTTCATCAACATTCTTCGTGCCTCAAAGTGTTAAATTGTAAACATCATCTATTTAACTCAACTAGTTAAGTTAAAAACATACCGTGACTTACTACTCAAATATGACGAAATTTACTGCGAACTTATTTTCTATAAAGCTATGTTTAGTTGTTAATTTTTACCACAGTTGCCAGTTCAACTAATTAAGTTGAAAATTTGACTGGCAGTTATTTTCAAATGTCTTCATATTTTGTCCTTTACATTGTATAAGTTTTGATAATTATTTTCTCAAAGGCTACTGTACATAAGCGATTGAACTTTTATTAAAGCATGGTCCAATCCTTCAAGTTTTCAAATACATCGGCAACCTTAAATTTTTTTTTTTATTTCCTACACCAATACAAAAATCCTGTACAAATAGTTGAAAATTCAACTACTACAACAAACTTGCTGAATTTGGGACAACAGAATTTTCAGTGACATTGAGAATCATATTCTGATAAATTTAGGTGAAATAAATTTTAGCTAAACATTTTAACAATAAATTTAGATAAATTAGCTAAGAATTTAACTACAATACATGCTAAAGTTTCGCATGAAATTCAAATTTTTGGATCCACCGGATCTTACCAGAGGCAGGTCCATATTTATTTTCCGAAGTATAGGTGGTTAACTAATTAACAGGTATGGACTGGCGCAGTAACGATTTTTTTCCATTTTGTTCTATCTTGTTTATTTTCCGAAATTTTTCATAAATAATGATTATATAATGAAGTTATTAGAAAATAAATAACTGGCTATTTTGAGGTCGAAGACTCCATAGGTTATTACCCATGGACTTGGCTAGACAATAATATGCAATTTATCAACTATAAAGTGTAGCAAGTGTGCTATGACTCTCAAACTGCTTTTATAATAATTTCGTTAGAAAAATATTACTTAATGAGTAATCTTGTACTCAGTTGTAATTTTTAATTAAAAGTTAAAAAAAAAATTGAGAATCACGAATTACTAACTATTAGCCTCGAAAATTAATTAAATTGAGAAAAATTAGTTAACTGAATTGGAACCGATTTGAAAAACTGTTGTAATAAGTTTTTCATATAAGTGTACAGGACACTGATACAATGTGGAGCACATGTATCAAACTAGTCATTAAAGAAAACAGTTAGGACGTTTTTGTGCACTTTCATTTCGCTTTAATTCGCACTAAAATTTATTTAATCGATTTATGTATACAAAGTGATATTCATGGGCTATTATCTCCTGTTTGCAAATCAAGTATCCAAATTTTTCTATAAATTCACATCTACGAAAAACTGCATACAATGAAATACAGTTTAAATTCCCAAGTTAGTTAAAATTTTTGTTATGTTCGAAAATAAGTTAAAAATATGTCTCTGATAACGTAGTCCAGGTAGATTGCATATTCGTCATCACCGGGGACGATGTGGTGCCCCGGGCAAAACCTCCTAATAGGGTGGTTTTAAAAGAAATAAATGCAACACTACCTCGCTATTATTTATCAACTAATGCTATCCATTTACGATCAATGGGAAATATATGATTTTCATTACTTAATGGTGGTTCAATAAGCACGAATCATCAACTAAAAAGCCCAGCAGTAAAAGTTCGTCAGCGAGAGGGTTAAAAATAATTCTCAGTAAGGCCTTACAATATAATTACCCTAGAAGGACACCCACCGATTTATAGGAAATCTGGATATATTTAAGAAAATCGAAAAGTAGGAGACCATTATTTTAATTTTTACCAGCCAATCTCAACTTATGTGATTGAAAAGTACAGTCTTATACAAATTTGACAGATTTTTTTCAAAGGAATTTAGTTCTTGACAATATATATATATATATATTCTCTTCAATAATACAGTTTGTGAAAAGACTTCTAAGGTATACATCATCAGGAACAATTTAGAATAAATTAGCCCGAATTCAATTGCATGAGACTCGAAAAACTATGCCATTACACACAGAGAAATAAAGTGCCAACCGAATTGAAAAGTTTAGTTTAATGGCAACATATTATAAATGCAGTTAGTACAACGATATTTACATTAGATTTCTGAATATTTTGGGTGTTGCAACTAAAATTTAGTTGAATTAACCTGAATTTTGCTGTGAAAACAAATGTTCAGTTGCACCAACCCACTGAAACTCGTAATAACCGAATTTGAGTCGTAGTAACCGAATTTCAGTTGGTAGCTAAACTTTTTTTTGTGTGTAGTTATAACGTATTTTGTAATGTTCGATAAACTGTTCAAATACGTTTAATTTTGTAGTTGAGTGCAATAAAGTAGCATTACCTAATACTGAATATTGGTTGGAAGGTACTACTATTTTATTGCCCGAAATTGTATGTCCAATTTTGAACAAATGAATCGTCAACATTAAAAGTGAGATTAAACAGTTAAAATCTAATGTGCATTTTGTTATGAGATTAATTTTTAATTTCTTTTAAGCGATAGTTAAAAAGTTACAACAGCGATCGCGTTAAAGTTATGAATTAAATGTTTCCTCAAATCATTTAATTTCCAATTTTATCAACTACACTAGATTACAAGCATTTTGGGCACAGAACATTTGTACATTCACAATATATTTTCCGTAAAGACTACTGAATATACACATTAATTTAATTGAAAATGCGTTAAAAAAAGGACTACTTACTTTTCGTTTAAAACAATTGAATTTTTTAGTTTATTTTCAACTGTTGAAAAATTAATTGACCAAATCGGTAAAAACAATAGCTTGCTCTTGTTTTTTTAATACTTAATATAATATAACAGCTTTTTGTTTTAAATAGAAAAATTTAACTGAATATTTCAACTAAAGGGTCCGCCAAATAACTTTTTTTTTTGAAAATGCTATAAAAAAAACTACTGAATATTTTCTCAAATTTCTTTTTTTATTTGAAAGTACAATCTTTCCGGTTAATAATAGAAAATAATTTCATTCAAATGGCTGCCTCGGCTGGCCATGCAGTAGCCTACACGATCGGTCCAATTTTTAAGCACATTATCGATTGTGTGCAGCTGATAATGCGATCTTCAAAAACATGGCGCAAAACATCGAGTGTAGCTTTGGCTGTGTGGCACGTAGCGCCGTCCTGTTGAAACCACATGTTGCCAATATCCTCCTCTTCAATTTTTGTGAACAAAAATTCGTTCTACATGGCCCGATAACGATCGCCATTGACTGTAACGGCCACTCCTTGCTCATTACCATGATTTTCAAAGTAATGTCGCAATATTTCCCAGCGTTGTCCAAGCGTATACACAACCATATTCCTTCAGCGGAAGGATAAAGCTAATTATCTTTCAAATCAGACATGAGCTAAGTGTTACCATTCACGAAATAAGCACCAGTTGAAAAAAAAACGTTAGATGGCGGATACTTTATTACCGAATGTCTGTTTTTTTTTGTTATTTTGTTTATTGAATAACAGGCAGAATGTTGAAAAATATATTTTTTTGACAATTTAGCTGTATATTCCATTGAAACAACTTTACCGATAAAATTTTTAAATAACTTTTGAAATTTTATGGAAAAGTTCTTGTGAGAGTATCTATAAGCTTGTTTTTTTTGTTGTATTTTTTGGTTATATTTGGCGGAGGCAGTTTAACTATTTCGAATACATTTCTGCTCAATAGCAACCAAAAAAAATATAAAAAAATAAATAGTAATTTGCAAAAAAAAAAGTTAATTCTTAACATTTGGGATAAATTCGTAATAAATATTAGACGTCAAATAAAAAATTTCACAAAATTTTCAAAATCATGTGTTCCGGCACGTATGAGTGCTAATTGCTATTAATTAACACTCATACGTGCCGTAGAACAAAAATATTTGAGAACTTTCTTGATAAATTTTTATATATGGCTAATTCACTGAATCAATATCGCGGGCTTGTTGGAAATGACGGGATTGTTGGAAATTTCTTCGGGAGGCCCACAAATCTTACTAAAATTTGTGTAAGATTACACAAATTTTCCTCAAGTTCATGATAGAGAAACACCGGATGAACCACAGATTGCCAAACTGCACCCGTTTTACAGAAGAAAAACTTAAGGCGTCTCATTTTGGTTTTCGTTGGCGAATATATTTTTTTACTGTTGGCAATCCTGAATAATGTAAAAGAAAATTTTTATCAACACTGGCCTATTTATATTACTGAGTGTTTGGGTTTTTGATAGTACTTGTAAGTGCACAATTTTTCTTCAGGTAAGTTGTTTTTATCCAACTTTTTTGTACATATCTATGTAGTAAAGGATCCAAAATATTAATTTGTATGATACTCCTCAGTTTAACTATCCTTTAGTAACCATTCTATAGTCTTTGGACATGTGTGGAGTAAAATTAGATTTTCGGTTTGTTAATTCCACATTTATGGTTGAATTTCGACAATAAACATTTTTTGCTAATCCCCAGAATTTAGGGTAAATAAAAGCTTGCAGGTTGCCACCCTCCCAGTATTTCGGCATTCCAGCTGGAATCGAAGTTACTAAACTCCGACTTTAATCGGAGTTACTAAAGTACACTCAGTAAACTTCTGCTTTAAAAATATGTAGTTGTTTGTATTATAATACAGTTTCTTTATTTTTAATGGACATGCCAGTCATTTGCAGAACAAATTTAATTTTTTACTAACCTTGTAGTCCATTTAAAAAAACAAACCACATCAAATGACTGTTTTATGATTTTACATTCATTTTTTACAGTTGTTTTTTGTTATTTGAAAAAATAAAAAAGTAAATGTTTGTTTATTTTTTACTTACATATGGGGCAATTTTTACTACAATTGTTAGTAATTTTTAAGAACAGTAAAAACAAATGACAAATGTTAGTTGAATTTAATGGAATATTAGTCGTCCTTTCTTCCAAAACTCCATCAGAATGCAGGTTTGTTACCTTTGAAGCTTGCAGGTTGCCACCACCATATTTTTCGCTTGTTTATACTGATATCAACTAACATTGCTAGATTAGACCCAGACGCCGCACAGTGGCGCCTTTTGACCTTTTTCGTTGCAAAAATCATAACTTTTAAAGTAATAAAGATATTTTAAAAATTTAAAAAGCATTTGAAAGAAGACTCCCCTAGCTTCAAAATACATGACCCGCAATGTGATAGGCCATCCGCGGCAATGTGCACAGTGTTGTCTTTTGATGTTTTTCGTTGTAATCATTATAACTTTTAAAGTAATAAAGATATTATTAAAATGTATAAAGTATTTGAAAGATAATCCCTTTAGCTTAAGAATAATTAACCGGCATGGCCGGCACAGTGCATCGTTTTGACTCTTTTCGTTGCAAAAATCATAACTGTTGAAATTATCAGGACATATTTAATGTTTAAAACGCACTTGAATGTTATCTCGTTTAGCTTCAAGAAAACCGCACCCGCATTGTAAAAGGCCCACTGCGGCACCGTTGTACGGCTGGAGGCTTTCCATTATGCTTTAAGAAACATATAAGTGCTGTGAAGTTTGGATTTAATACCATCGCTTTCTTCATATTCTGATAAAACTTTTAATTCTTTTATAACAGCCAAATAAAGTGCATTACTTTCATCTTCCGAGCTTCTAAATAACTTAAAGAATTTTAAATTTTGTAAAGACATTGTGCTTATTTATGGATAAATAATTTAGAATTTATATATTAATAATGTTAAACTTTTCACAATATTTTATTGTTTTTGCTTTGTTCTCTTTATTAAATGTATTTTATTTTAATTTATTTCCTTTTACGTGAATTTTTTTTATTTGATTTTAATTTTATCACTAGTTTTTTGTTTAAAATTTTTTAATGTTTTTTTCCACACACTTTTTTCACTTTGATTGTCACTGGCTAGATATTGAGACTAGATAACATTATTAGCACAGAATATTTGGAAATAAAGCTTTAAAAAATGTGTGTGCTTGCCGATGCCTACTACAATATTTTTTATTTTTGTTTTTTTTTTGCAATGTTCAGTTAAGTACAATGATGAAATACTCATTGCTTTAATTTCATTTCTTTATAATTAGCTGTAGGTTCAATTTAACAGCTCATTCACTATGGTTCAAAAAGTTAATACTTTTTAAATTAAAAACTTACTAAAAATAAATTTAGACAATTTTTTTTTGTACAAAAAACTTTGTCCGTTTAAAAAATTCTTAAAAATCCCAACATGACACATATACTTGTACTTAAGTATTTTTTTGCAATTCATATGTTTTACATTTTTTTTATTTAAAACCCAAATTTAAACTTCTAAAATATCTTAATTCGTTCAGGAGATAGAGCTCATCAAAGTGGTAAATTTTCCGCAATTTTTTTCCGCTAGGGGGCATTGTAAGCGAATGAAAAAGCATAAAAAAACTAAATAATAAATTAAAGACCAATACATCTACTAAGTTTGGTATACAATTAGAGTGGATCTCAGTGCTGCCCAAAATCTGTTTGAATATTTTGAAAATATATCTTTTTGTAGTAAAAGTTGTTACAGTTTTATGGTTTTTTCATGTACACGGGCAAGTACGGGCACCCAATTTCAAGAAAATAAGTTAGAGTATTAAATACTTAACAACCTCTGTTTAATAGTTCCCGTCACAAACCGTCACTTTTTTTGTTCTATTCTATTAAGTGTGAAAAAAGACCCAAATATCATGTGTTTGGGTCTTTTTGCGCCTGAAAAAAAAGTATTGGACCGAATAACCCTTTTTTTACATCTTCTCATTGGAATTAACATACCTTTCATCCGACACCAAAAAACTAATGATCGGTTGTATAGTTTGCCTGAAATTCAATTGAAAAGATGATATTTTTTTTTTTTATTTAAACATTTTTTGTAAGTCCGAAAAATTGTCAACTTTGATTGACTCTAGAATTCATAATTTTTATCCGATTTCAAAATTTTTTTTGGATTCTTAATCAGTGAGAAGTTCTCTATCAGATGTAATTATTCATTTTATCAAATTCTTCTGTCAAATTTTTGATTTTTGCAACGCTTTTAGGGAAAAGGCGCCACAGTGCGCCGCGGAAAACCCCCCATTTATAAACAGAGGAAAGTTTATGTACTTTTTTCTTAGATTAAAAAAAATGTTATAAAGCCAAGTTCACTAGTTATTTTTTTCTCAGAAATGTATTTAGAGGTTATAAAAAGAAAACTTACCTTTTATATAATGAAAAAATTTATGATTTAACTGTAGATTACACTACTCGACAAAGCTTTTACACAAACATTCCAAAAACAAAATTGATTTTCATTGAATGTATAATATTTAACTTGTTATTTTAATTTCCCTTGAGTCAAAAAAAATATTTTCAGTTAGTTTTCAGCATGTTATATACATTTTTGTTATGGCAAGCCCAAGAACAACCGAGAGCAGTTTTAGCGATTTTGATGCAGTGCTGGACGAAATTAAAGCGATCAAAGTCGATAATAAATTGAAGAGGGGCACTGACTTTTTCTAATTTGGTTAATGCTCTTTCTGCACGTTGTTAGTAAAGAACAAGAGAAGGAGCAGTTGGAATACTCAGTTTACTATACACCAAGCACTATTATGCCTTGATCATAATTCAAATACAACAATTGACAAAGGGCATATTAGTATTAATATTATATTAAATTCAACTACAATTGTTATTTGTTTTTTTACTGTTCAAAAATTAACCACAATTGTAGTAAAAATTAACCACATTTGCAGTAAAAAACAAAGATTATTTTTTTTTTTTTTAAATAACAAAAAAACACTCTAAAAAATTAATGTAAAATCATAAAACAGTCATTTGATGTGGTTTGTTAGCAAAAAATTTAATTTGTTCTAGAAATGACTGACATTAACATTAAAAATAAAGAAACTGCATTACAACCGAAACATCTACATATTTTTAAAGCAGAAGTTCCCTGAGTGTACTAATATTGGCTTCTGTGGGTACATATGCCCGAACTGCTGATTCCGATGATGACTTGTAAGGAATCCATACCAATTTAAAAAAAAAAAAAGTTTTATGCTGATTTTCACAAATTTTGTTATGTTCGCAGGCACCGACTGCAAATAAAATTTAATAGTTTTTCTTAGGTTTTCCAAATCTGGTGTTTTCATAAATTTTTCACGGGGGTGGCAACCTGCAAGCCTTTTGTTAGGTGTCGATTTCAGGTACTGTTAAAAATTTGCAAAAAAATTTTAATCTTTTGGAAATTGAAATTATTTGTGGCTCAGGACTGTGAATTGATATCTCACCTAGCCATGATCATGACAACAATATATATATATTATATATATATTATGTCCTGTGGTTCCTATTGGAAACAAAGAACCACAAAACATACAATACAACAATACCTTGATTTTATGATGATTTATGGGCAAAAAAGCCACTATTTAAAAAATGCCAAACCCTTTAGTTTTGTTCAAACTCCTAAAACAAAGAAATTAAAAATTAAGAGATGCGTCTAATAAAATTTCGCTCTAAATTTTATGATTTACTAGAAAAGGTACCGTTGTAATTATAATATCAGTTTCTTATAAACCGTGGTAACTATTAGACGTATAGTGTTCTTTATTAGCAAAAACTCAAAAACTCACTGGATGAACTCATAGTTCATCCTTCTTCGCTATGCTGTCATATAAATAAATAGTGGAGACAGAACGTTAAAAAACAAGTGAGTTTTAAATTGACTGAAAAAATTTGTTAATTTGAGAATCACGTATTATTAAATTTTAGGTAGAAAAATTTTTTGAAATATGTATGAAATTTGTTCTTAAAATCAAATGAGATAACAACCCGTTAACAGACATTTGAATTAATCCGTTTAACAGACATTTTAATTAACTGGTTAAATGAGTGTATATATTTTGAGAATAACTTACCGACAAAACTAAAGCAGGGGGTTTTCTAAACTCCCCAATGTTAAACAATGCTGTTACCGCATTGTGAAAGTGACTTATTACGAAGTAAAATGTGTGGGAAATTACACTGTGAGTACAATTTCAACTTTTTAAATGAACCACCAAAACCCCTGGCTACGTAAACTTTGTTTTGGGTCGTAAACTTTGTTATCGATATTATATAATTTAATTTAGCTAACAAAAATGGTTGTCTATTTTAAGACGATGTTTTCTAATAAAATTTCAATATTCGAGCCATATGACACAGAAAATAGGGCAACCAAAAATAAGCTAGAGCGTGTTTTCTATTTGGAAGTACTGAGTTATTTAGAGTAAATACAACTTCGGATAATGAAAATGTTAAGCTATATTTGTTAGAGTTTATTTTAGCTGATTTTGTAAATATTAACTACTTTTTGACTTTTTTCTTTAAAAATTGTGCCTATTTTACCTTTTTTCTTGTAAAAAGAGCTTTTTTGCTGTTTTTTTAGCAATAGGTATTTTAAAGTATGTTTTTTTTTCAAGTTGAAAATTAAATGTTACATTAAATTTTGTTGGTTTATCAAAAAATGTTTTGATAAAACAATTTGAACTTTGCAGCTTAAGGGGGGACATGACATTGGCCGTTTTTTGAAATCGACTTTTTTATAATTTTGTGTTTTAGTAAATATTCTTAAGATTCTAAGAAAAAAAATTTCATGGAAAAATTCCTACGGATTCAAAAGTTAGAGTCGGATTAGTGAGAGCGTAGTTTTAATTTTTTACCTTTTTTCTTTGTTCACAAACTTTGAACGCGTTTATCTCGAAACCATGTTTTTCGTACTGGTTGCGGGTTAATGTTTTGACGAAATTTTTATTTTTTTTTTGTATTTTTGATTCGCTTTTGATTTGATTCGCTATCGTATGACACGAGCTTTTTTTAAATTTTTTTTCGATTTTTTATGAATTTTTAAAGTCAATATTTTTTTTTAGAAAAAACACACTTTTAAATTTGGAACATCACCAAAAATGGAAAAAAAAAATTAAAAAAAGCTCGTGTCATACGATAGCGAATCAAGTTTAAAAAAATAAAAAAAAAAAAAAATTTCGTCAAAAATAAATTTTGTTAAGATTTAAAAAAGTCATTTTTTTCCAGATCGGACAATTTTTGCGACTCCCATCGCTGCAAACACGAGGCCCCGTTTTTTCTCTGCCGCTCTATAAAACCATTGGAAAAATGTTTGTGTTTGACTGAGTTATGAATTTTTAAAAAAAGGTCTGTTTTCTCTGCCGCGAATGTAATGTAACCCCTTAAGGAAAACGATTTCTCTATTGCGCCTTTGTTTGACTGACAAAGTTCTAAGGAACAAATTTTATTTGTAGAAACGATTTTAATAAAAAGTTATGAAATTTGATAGTTTATTTTTTTAAATTTAAACGGCTTATTTAAGAGTTTTTAAAGCTTTCTGTTTAGCGCTTAAACATTTTTTAGAGATGTTTTTTTTTGGTTGCCCTAGTTATTACCCTAACGTTTCAGATTGTATATAAATGAATTGTATCCTCCCAAAAATGGGCGGCCATCATTGTTAGACTTAAGTTTAGACGAATAAACATTAAATAAAGTAATTTCAAAAAAGATTTTGATATCTTCTATTTAAAATACAGTCAAAAAAATGCTTGAGTCCAGACTTGGGCGACATCAATTACATTCACAATCATTCACTAGTGAAATTGTCCTATATCATTAATAATTTCAGACCTACGCACAGTGTGGTAGATCGCAAATCTGACTGGACAAAATTGATAAATCGCGTTGTGTTCACTTCTCACTTATGTATTATATAAAAAATTATTGCAAATATATAAATGATTAAAAAAAATCAACTTTTTTTTTAAAAGATGATTTTTTTTTTTTTTTTAATAAACAGTTTTCACTGTTAAGACAAAAAATTGGTTTCTTAAATACATCCTCTGAGATTATTTGTAGTTTAATATACTAGTATTTAGGTTGAATATAACTAAGATTCATGATTAATAAAATTATTAAGTGAGTTTTTACGTAAGGAGTCGGAGAAAATCATTTTTAATATTAAAATAATTTTAATATTGTGAATAAATATTTGATAATAATTGTTTTCTTTACTTGTTTTTGATAATAACACATAAATACACTTAGAGATTTTAATTTATTCATTTTCATATGCATCGTTAAAAGATTCTTCCTCCTCAGAAGCATCAACAGATAATAATGAAAGAACTTCTTATGTTATCAAACCTCGAACTCGAAAGGGCAGTGTGAACGAAAGGGAGTGGTGGAAAGTGAAAAAAATGTATGGCGGTCGCGAAAATGCGCAAGATGTTTTGATTTACCTTAAAGTGAACACTTAAAAGATTAACCCAAATATAGTTTTACACCGGAACTATCCGAAATAACAGCTTTAACTCTACTTGAAAAATAGGAAATATTTTATTTTTTGCACTTTCTGAACTTCTCACAAAAAATTTTTTTTTTAATACTTACAATGGAAATAATTAAAGGAAAATTGTAATTATTTTCCTTGAAATAGAGCTTAATAATAATAAAAAAAATTATGACAATAAAATCACCGTAGCCTTTTTAATCATAACCAAAGTCACACAAAAAATGCGCTTCTCTTTGAAATCTGAATGCACGTGTTGACAACAACTGAATTTAAAGCTTACTTTTTCCTAATCAGAGCTAAAAACAAAAAAACAAGACATGAACTACAGTTACCTATTGTATTGAGAAGCTCATTAAACGATCAGAACGAGTTGTCAGATATTTTTTTAAAATTTTTTCCAGCTAGATTTGTGATTTACCACAGTGTGCTACGGTCAAATTTGTGGGCTTAATTTTCAATTATGTCAACGCCATACATGGGACAAAATACCAATATTTGTGTATTTAATTACAGGCCAATTGCTTTTTTTCCGCCTAATTCCATGTAATTGGGTTTACTTGAGTAATTACCCTGTAATTAAATACAAAGATGTTCTTACTAATCTCCATGTTTGGTATTGAAAATTTTACAAATATTAAAATTAAGCCTTTAAGATCATAAGTGTAAGCGTAAGTCTGAAATTATTAATGATATAGAAAACTTTCCCAAGTGAATGATTGACGTCACACAAGTCTGCTTGAGTCAATGCAAATTTAATAATGAAATATCATTTTATTTTGACCTAACCGTAGTAAACCGGAGTAATCGCTGGATTCTACGCCCCAAACTTAAGTTTACGTGACCCTAGGTTTTGGAGAATAATTTTCACATACTTACTGTGTGATTGTTATCTTTTCTAATAAAAACTTATTTTTTACTCTTGTGATATTCGTAATGTTGAATATGATAAAGTGGCATACGTTCCAAAAAAGTTAAAGCAATTTGGTGTAAAGTATCATACAGTCGACTTTGAGTAACTAAATATATTTTAAAATTTTTGTTTATTCATGCAGCTTAAGTTAAGCCATAGTGTGACAATATTTATAAATCCATATTTTAGTCCATTGACAGTGTGGCATTTACAAATTTTTTTTTGTTTGCAAAAATGTTACTTGTTGGTTGCAGTTTTCATTATAGTCTTTTACAAAAAAATAAAAATAAAAATGAATTAACTCTGCAGTCTGGGTGTTAGTTGTTGCAATCAACCGTTTGTCTCAATTAATGTACCATAATGTAGCCACCAAAACCGATATTGAAATGAAATAAATATAAATCAATTTCATATCTAAAACTAGCTTTTAAAGAAATAACCATAGATTTTTTTTTTTAAATATATTTATTACAAATACTTAATTTAAACATTTATAAATGTAAATGTCCATTTCAAAAAAATCAATTAGTAGATATCGGTGTTTTTTTTTGAAAAAACCTAAAACCCTTTATTTTACGCTATAATTGGTTCATCTATTAGTCACCAATTAATCACTGGTTCATATTTTCTAAAATTTTGTGGGCTTTATAGTGAAATATGTGTGACCTTTTCTTTTTAAAATTTAATCTAAATATTTATGAGTTTCATTTAAAATGAGAAAAAGAAATCCCCAAAAAAAAAGATCACAAATGCCGTAACATGTTGTATAATTTTTCAAGTTACGCCTATGTCTAAGATTTCACAATTGTCTCCACGCTTTTAGTGGTTGGTTGTTAGGTTGGTTGGTGGTTATCACTTGTGATATCTTAATAAGAAGGCATAACATATCCTTATATAATATTTAACTAAGGCGAGAATGTCTTGTATTGTTGTTTTGAAAATTAATATTAAACAAAGTGAACTCTTGACTCGAAATCAGATTTATATTACATTCCTTGTCTTTTGTGTTTAATATAACTACCCAGGTAGAAAATGTACTGGCAAACCATTGCAATTTTTGTAAAACTAACCGTGTTAAAAATTACTAAAGGTACTACAACTAATATCGTTCTAGGAACACACTATTCTGTTTGCAAATCATGTGTTTTGAAAGTACCAACCGCAAAATTCTTTGCCAATATTGTTTTTACCAATATTACAACCACCCAGCCAGAAATTGCCAATGGTCTGAAAAATCAAGCACTGGCAGAGCACTATTTGCCAATGATCCAACAAATAAAGTGCTGGCAAAGCACTGATTTACAACGCTCTGCCAACGTTAGTAAAAAGTGCTTTGCCAGTGCTTAATTAATAAAATTTATAACAGTAAAAATAATAAAAGCACTGGCACAGCCCTGGCTTAGAACGCTCTGCCAACGTTCGTAAAAAGTGATTTACAACCGTAAAAATAACAAAGCACTGCCACAGTACTGACTTAGAACGCTTTCCCAACATTGGCAAAAAGTGCATTGCCAGTACTTAGCTACAAAATTTACAACCGTTAACTCAATAAAAACAGTGGCAGATCCCTTGTTCACAACAAGAGTGGAAAAATTCAAAACTAAATTGCAATTTATGATTTGAAGTTAACAATATTAAGAATTCTATTATAGTCAGCACAAAGTATAGTTTTTGTACTCAAATTTTACTTAAGAAATTTATTTTCAAATTTCTTTCTTTAGTAAAATTGTAGTAAAAAGTAATTTGATAAAAACAGATTCAGTTATTTTGTAATTAACTTAGCTGAAGCAAATTACCAGAATCATTCAATAAGAAATAATACAAGTCTTTACTGAAGTGAATTACTAAGTAGGACTTTATTGGTCGTTTTTGGTTTCGGTACTGGCGAAGAGCTTATTTCCAGTGCTTTGCCAACGTTTTAAAAAAGAAACGGCCAAGCCCTTCCCGGTGTTATCATTTTGGGGTTGGCAAAGCACTTATTATATTATTAAAAAAGCACTTTATTGGTTGTTCTACCAATGCAAAGCACTTTATTGGTTGTTCTACCAATGCTTTGCCAAAGTTTTAAAAAAGAAACGGCCAAGCCCTGCCCGGTCTTATCATGTTGGGGTCGGCAAAGCACTTATTATATTATTTAAACAGCACTTTATTGGTTGTTCTATCAATGCTTTGCCAACGTTTTAAAATTATGGTTTTGGTACTGGCAAAGCGCTCATTGCCAGTGCCCGGTGTTATAATTTTTGGGTTGGCAAAGCACTTTAATCTTCAGAAATCTAACGCTCTGCCAACGCTCATACCACCGTTGAAAGCACTGGGCCAACGCTTTGCCGTTCACATTGTTCTGGCTGGGCAGTTACAAGTATTTAATTTTATTACATTTGACACTTTTAAATATGATGGATAAGACTAAGACCGAACTGTATTGCTGCTTTTTAAATTAAATTAATTTAAGGTATTTTAGACATAACGTTCGTAACGTTATGAAAACGGTGGCAAGTTTGCTTAAGATTGTTAATCCCATGTTCTGCCAACCCATAATCGACCGTCGCCCACGCTTTGCCAACACTGTGCCGATTGTATTTTTCTGCCTGGGTAGTTTTTTTTTAATAAGGATTGCATTTGTTTAATAAACAGCTGAAAACAAATTAAACGATGGGAGTTTCTATGTTATAAAGAGTTATTTTAAAATTAAAAACATATGGTACTTGTATAAAATTTTGAAGAATGTAGTGCATACAATTTTTATAAGAAATGATTTTGTTGTAAGAAGTATCTCATACTTGCCATGCAGAACACTTTAATTAATTGTTATGTAAATTTACCCTTTTTCTAGTATGTATCTCTGCTCCCTCTATAATCAGAATAAAAATACATTTCGTGATCAAATACAAATTTGTACACATATTGTGCATTTAATATTTTTAAAATGTCTAAAACACTAGGAGGAACATGCTATATTCATGTAAATTTACAGTTAAAGTGCGTAAAAATGCAACACTTATTATGTAAAGCTAAATTTTAAGTATTTCTTTAAAACACTTTTTTTAAGTAAACATTAATTGAATAATGTTTTATTCATTAAAACATTAAAATTAAATACAAATATGAAAAGAAAATACATTCTAAAAGATTAATTTAAAACTACTGCATGTAAATTTTCATGCAAATTTACATAAAATGCTTAAATTTAAGCACAAAATGTCAGAAATATTTTTCTACACACTTGTGTCTGCAAAAGTACACACAAAATAGTATTAATAAAAATGTACTGTTTACCACTACACTCAAACACATAAGTTAGTAGTAAAGTTGGTAAACGTCTTTAAAATCAAATATACTATTTATTAGCAAATTTGTTGCTGAAATTGTGTTTTCAGCTAAAATTGTAGTTATACTTATTCAGCCCTTAACTGTTTTGAGTTTTGAACTAATGTTTAACTAATTTATTTTGTTAAATAGTTTGTGCCGATAAGCACATTAATAGCGTGGATGACAACCACATTGAAAAATATGCACAGAATGAAGTACGCAGAATAAAGAGATTATTTTTATAGTGAATATCAGGGACAGGAACTTCATGCATTAAAAAAGGGTGTTTTAGGCGTCCATAATATTCATGAAAAATTTCAAAATATGCACTACAAATTTAAAAAATATACATTTAAAATTTTTTAAAAACCAAAAATATAAAGTTTCCATGATAAATAACAAAAAACGTGAAAATAGAGGCACTTGAAATAAATATCTTTCCTATTTTTAAGTAATTTTAAATAATTTTTGAAGTTAGTGTGTATTGCTTAATATGTTTTGAACAATTAACGTATGCGGAATGAAATCGCAATAAAATGTAATATGGTGTAGCTTTTTCTAAAATTAACGTAAATTTTATTTCACTTTTAAAAAAAAAACAATACATACTATAAATTTAATGTAAAAAAAAATTTGGTCCCATCCGATCGGCTTTGCGGCAGTTTTGGGGAACTTTTTCCATAGCTGTTGAAAATATCGATGTTGGCATTTTGAGGAGTTCCTTTTTAATTTTTTCGATCAGATTTTTTGTATTTTTCGGTCTAAAGCCATCAGCATAAACTCTTCGCTTTAAATTAGCCCAAAAATCTTCAATTGGACGTCATTGAGGGACATTTGGTTGGTTTTCCTCTTTATAAACATATGGTATATGAAGTGTGTCCATAGCTTCTACGGTTTTTCGAGCGTAATGGCTAGATGCTAAGTCTGGCCAGAAGATCACATTTAGGCCTCAATGCATCTTTTCTATAAAATTCTTCACTTTTGGCAAACAGTGCTCAATATATCGTTCAGAATTGACGACCAATCCAGATTCAAAAACACTGGTTCCGACATCCCTTGCGGACTAATTGCAAGTCATAGTAAAACTTTTTTAGGGAACTTTGTATGCTCCAAATATTTTATTTTTTTATCATTAGGTTTCTTTCCTTCGAAAAAGTACCTTCCCTGCCATTTATTGCCATCATCATCCATGAGGCATCCATGATGATTATTGAAAAAATTACAAATTGTTTCTCGACATTGTTCTTCTTTTGTAGACATTTTAAAATAATTTAATGTCAATTTATTGATAAAATTGTCAAAGTAACATGAGAAAACATGTGGTTATTCAAATATAACGGTAAAAAATTAATAGCTTTAGTACTTTTTTTTCCAGCGTTGCAAAATTTGTTGCAATTTTTTTCCGCATACGTTAGCACAATATTTTTATTATTTATATGGAAAAATACTAATTAAAAAAAACCACTAAAAATTTTCCTCGTACTTCCAACTTGCATTTATAATTTAGGAGAACACTTCATAGGGCATAAGCAGCGTGAATATTTATGCTCGTTGGTTAAATATAAAATCAAATTGAAAGTGATCCTTTTGCAAAAAACTAAGTAAGAATATGTAGCAAAAATATGCTTTTAAACGGTGACATATAGTGAATTAATTTGTTAGCTCACGTGGTCTTTTTATAAAACCATGTTATATACAAAAATTGAAGGTTCTGACTTAAAACAAAATTACGAGTCTTAGGTTAAGGGGCCATTTGGTCCATAGTATATTTTCTCTGATTTTTTTTACATTTATTTAAAACAAATAAATATTTATTAGCTGGTTTTATAATAATTGTCATTGCATGATGAGCAACATGTTTTTCGGTTAGTTTTGCAAATACACTTGCTTCAAATGGAGCATTTTATTTTAGACTTAGACTTGCAGCAACTACAAATTGCACGCTTTCGAGCCACTGAATTAGAAGTATTATATGCATGGTGATCGTATTTCAGTCAATAACTGTGCTGAGAACTCTTGTTGAGGTAATCTAGTCCGTTAGTCATCATATAAGCGTTAGCCAGAGAAAGTGCTAGTTGCCGCAAATACTCTGGTCTCCTGCGATTCCGATCAGCTGGAGCCCATGAAACGTTGATTTCAGAAAATATTATGTACTCAGTCAATGCGAATGGAGTTTTTTGACAGTCAGCAATTTCGGAGGAATGAATGTTTTATTTTTGCGTACTGTTTCCACATATGTAAGTTTCCTTTCCTGAAGTTTCTTTACCAACTCAAAAGTGGAAAAAAAAATTGTCGCCTGTTATATTTTGCCCTTTCAAGCCTTCTGTTAAGTCCAATACAACGCGTTGCCCTTGTTTCTTCTCAGGCTGTGCATTTCTAGGCTTACCAAGGTATGGTTGGATTTTCCACACGTAGCCTGACTTAGAGTCCACCGATAACCAAAATTTCAAAACATATTTTGCTGGTTTTGATGGCATAAACTGTCGAATAGTACATCGCCCCTGAATGCAACAAGTTGCTCATCAATGGTGACATTTTCGTGACAATTGTAAAACATTGGAAGAAGTTGTTGCCAACGGTCCCCACAGTTCACGAATATGAGCAAATTTATCGCAACTACGCATTTGCCGTCGACTCAAAACATCATCGAAACGGATGGCACCATTAATTCATATGAAATGTATCTTCAGACATAATTGCTCGGAAAATGGGGCGACTAAATTTTGCATCAAATAAACCATGAGCATCTTCATTTTTTCCACTTTCAGTAATATATTTTATATTAGCCGGCATACCGACATACGCCTGCAAGAATGAGCACAGCAATATATGCGCGCAATTCGTCTTCATCAATATCTTTATACTTGCCACCAAACTTGACCCTGCCGTACTTATTAGTATTTTCGTTGATAATTCTTTCTATTGGAATGCGGAAAAAACAACAAAAAAAAGCTGACTGAATGTCATTGCATCTAGACACCTCAAATCGAGTTGGTCCTGGTTGCGTTGAGATAATATTCTCAGCCGTAGCTCCAATAGGCCTGAGGTAATGGAGTGGCACTCCAAACCATTTTGTTTTTAGCAATAAAAAACGGATCAGCAGAGCTAGCTGCAGCTAGGGCGGGTTCCTGTTCAGTATCTGTTTCAGAAGAACTTGTTTCGCTATTTTCTGAGCCACTTTCTGCATTGAGCAGTTCTCGTATCTGATCTTCGTAAAAGTTTGCCATGTCGTAAGTAAAACACGTCTGAACTATTGAAAACAACTCACAAAATGAACCAAGCAGTACAAATATTTGTGATTCTTTACAACAAAAATCAACAAAGGGGGATCCCACAATTGTCTTTTACATATTTTATCTATGTTGATTTAAAAAAAAAAAACAAAAAAAGGGAATCCCACACTTGGTTTTTACATTAGCTGTTTATGTTGAATAAAGAAATATGGAAAAAAGGGGAATCCCACAATTGTGTTTTACATTAGCTATTCTGAATAAAGAAAAATGCAAAAAGGGTAATCCCTCAACAAATTTTTACATTAGCTGTGTTGAGTAGAGATTTGCGCTGGTCACGTGATTTGCGTGGTTCATGTGAATCGCGCGTGAGCGTGAGTTATATTTTAAGGAAATTACGAGTGAGGGATTCATGAGAGATTATAATATTTCTTGCGTGAGCCAAAATTCACTCACGCGCCCACCTCTAGCGTTGAGTAAAGCTTAAATTAATAATATTTAGAAGTGATATAAAATAGATACAAATATAAGATTAAATGGTTATTTTGTATGAATATTGAAGTATGGACCAAATGGTCCATTAACCTAACATTCGTAAGTTTTTTCTAACCTAACAGCAGGGTTAAAGCAAGTATTTATATTTTTTGTAAAAACTGAAAAAAATTTTGCATAACATTTTTTTTAACATAAAAAGTAAATAAAAAAACAAGTTTTAAAGAATTTTCCAAGTTGGATTTTGCAAACTGTAAGATTCTACTTCTTGTCTGGTATTAAAAATTTTACAAATTTTCCAAGGAAGCGTTTAAGCCCACAATTGTGGACGTAGGTCTGAAATTATTAGTTATGTTAAAGAATTTCACAAGTAAATGATAGCAAAATATAATTTAGATCGCCCATGTCTGTTATGGACATAATATTAAAGGGTTTAAGGAGTTAAATTATTTTTAAAATCTTGCGCTTTAATCAAAAAATGTATATTTCTTTTATGAAAAGTAATCTTTAATTTTAAATCAAAAACTTTTAAATAAAGTAACAAATATCACTGCCATTTTTAATTCAATTTTCATATGTTTATCCCATATTATATCCTTTGGTTATAAAAACCGAAAAATCCCTTTCATAAAATCAACAAACAGCTAAAATAATAAAAACTACAAATAAACCCATAGTTTTTGGAATTGATTTTCATTTTATACACACCAGGTTGCCAACATAAACTTAAATTTTGTGTTTAATATAAAATACAGACACCATGGTCATAAAGTATTTGAAACCAATAGTATTGTTGAGGTATTCTTTGTCAACCGTGGCTAATTTCTGTCAAAATTGTTGTGGATTCAAATTAGGCTTCCCATTACCGAATTCGGTAATACCGAAAATGTCGAAATCCGAGTCATTTTGTCAAATTCGAGATATCGATTTTAACCGAATACCGATTTCGTTATTGCATACAAATTTTTGTTTATTGAATGCAGAGAAAAAATATGATTGAACATGATAGCGGACTTGAAATTATCATATTATGATCTTAATTATCATATATATGATTCTGGGTGATCATATTATGATTACCGATGACGATTTCATTGCCATTTAGGATAATATCATAATATGTTGCCCTTAAACTATTATTATAATATAATGCTCTTTTCTTTGCATGTGTATTAATTTATTGCCAATACTTATGAATTAATTTCAAAAAAACATTTTTTTTTGTTATCGTTAGAATGAGTTTTCAATTTGCAGAGTAGGAACATATTATTTGTGTTAATCTTTAAACGATCAACATTGTCTTCTGTTCTTCAAAATTTTCATTGTCGAACAGCTTTTAGAAAGCCTGTAGTGCGATTCAGTGACTTGTTTTAACGATAATCGAATTGTTTAAAAAAGTAAACAACAAAATTAATGATTTTTTTTTGTTAACAATTCTAAACAATATTTGCTATTGTTAAAGTCAGCTGTGGTTATTATCTAAACTGCAACCATTTTTGTGTTGTTAAATTTTTAAATTGAAAAATAGAGTTGTCGACTATCCTTAAGGTCTACTTAGTGAATCATTTATCCCTTAGTGCAAATAACAAAAGTTGTCCATATATTTTGCGATTGTCGGATCGTTAAAAATTACTGAATCGCACTACTGGTTATGATAAACATTTTTTTAAAGATTTAAATAAAATTGAATTCATGCTTCATATATTAAAAATATTGCAACGACTTTGCCCTGAAATCGAATCTGTAGATAATTTCAATGACACATTGTCTGATGACATTTTTATGCCAATTGAAGATAGACTTTAGGCAGCTATATTAACTTCATAATAAAACAGGAATTAAGTTTAATACAGGAGTTAAGTTTACATGAGTATTCAAAAAAGGGCCAAATACTTAAGGGTGGATTACGATTTCTTGCTTTCCATAGCACCCATCAGTATTGAACCGGAAAGGAGAGATTAGCTGCGGAATGGAGCATACTACATTAGATGCACTGACTTGTTTAACATTTTACTTTAATAAAAATCAAGCAAACTTATTGTTCATCTTTATTAAAAATAAATAAAGTTCTGCGAAACAATGCCCCATGGTATGTCCGAAATAGTGATATTCACCGTGATCTACGAATTAGCACTGTCACCGAAGAAATAAAACGGTTTGCAGAGGCGCATAGAAACAGATTAATGAGCCACACAAACATGGAAATTCCAACTCTTTTAAATACCTCTAGCTTGACGAGGAGACTAGACCGTTTTAAGCCCCACGACTTGCTCGTGCGCTTTCCTCAGGAGGAGGTTCTTTCAATAAACTTCTAAGCCTGCTATTTATCAAATTAACAATATAACTAACAACAAACTGCTAGTTAGTCTCTAAGGACTAGGTGTAGTATAGATTTAAGCTTGTATATAAATAAAGTTTAACAATAAAAAAAATAAAAAAAAAAAAAAAAAAAAAAATCTTTATTAAAAAAAAAAAAAATACGTGAAATAAGTATACTTTTAAATTGAAATAAAACAAATTTTGTATGATTTAATTTTACCAGAAAAAAAAATATTTTTCTTAAACAAACCAAAATTTAATATTTTCCGAAATGAGTTTTTTTACCTGACCCTGAAAAAGGTAAATTCTTGAAGTAATTAGTAGACAACTAATCAAATAAAACAAATTTTGTGTTGGAAAAGCATTTGTTGTTGTGAAAAACAATTCCTGCACTCATAATAATCCACTAAAAAAATGTCAAAACAACAAAATCTCTTGTAAAATAGACAAATTTTCGTGTATTTTATGAAAGTTTATGTTATTTTGACATTTTTCTTATTTCTTCTTATTTTTATTTATGTATTATTATCAGTGTGATTAAAAAAAAACTTATGTGTTAAAAAATGTTAGGTGAAAACAAATTAAAAATTGTATTCACTAGACGCCTAAAGATGAATCTGTTCTAAAATACAATTTCTATGTAACATTTTTACTCATACCATCACATTTTGAACCCTTTATAGCCTCATGTAACATTACTGTAACAAACCCTAAAATCCCGAAATAATACATACTGAATTTATTTAGCTCGCTCAAATTTATGTCACCCTACTGTGACATACTACTGATCAAATTAGTACAAAAAAAAATATAATAGATGGCGTAATTTTTTTGACTTCCGTCAGTTTGTCCCTATTCGTATTTGGATAATATGAATAGGGACAAGTTTGAAAATTTAAAATTTTATAAAAAAATACAAAAAACGCAAAAAATTGGGTTGTTTTTATGAAAACCTGTAGGTAAGTGAATAATATTTTTACTTTTGATGCATATTTTTACATTTTTACATGAAAAAATTATATTAATTACAAAGTATATACTATTACCCTAACCGAGCACTAGCTACTATGGCCTTCGGCGCGTTGTAGCGAAAACAGACCAGTGCCTCTGGTGGGAATCGAACCCACGACCACCTCTCTGATAAGCCAGCACGCTACCAACTAGACTACCGGGGCGCACAAAAAAAAAAAAAAAAAAATTATATTTTTTTGTTATGTAACAGTAATATCACAATCCCTAAAATGTCAAATAAATAATAAATAAAGGTTATTTTTTAATTTCTAAGTAATACGTTTTTTATTTATCTTAACCTTTCCCGTACCAAAAAAATTTTTAATTTTTAAGTTCATGGTCTGCAAAGGGTTAAATGCTGAACTGATTTTGCAAAATTTTACCAAAATGCCAGGTAAAACTGAGCAATGCAGCTTGGGTGCTCGTTCTGAATTTAGAATCATCCAGGATACCGAAGCAATAAATTTTTTAAAAGAACATTTGTAAAGTTTTAAGTCGGAAAAATTTATAACCAATATTTTTTTTTAATAAGCAAAAATTCTCACCTTTTACATGACACCTATATTGGCATCTTAAAATAAGTACAAGAATTTTAAAAAACTTTTATCTTTAAAGTCATTTTAAAAGGATGGCGATAAACTGAAAACGCAGTTAAACTATATGTGGTCTCTAATTTCTCATACATATTGATCAGTGCTTTTAATTTTAATGTAATAAGTTCTATACTTTTTGACCATATTAGTATTTTATTACTCGTTTTCGATTAAAGATGAATTTTTATGTCATTTTTATTGATAGTCATTTATTTGTTTTTGTTTATTATAATACTATTTTATGTTGATGAGAAAACAGTATGTTTGTTTTTATTTCAATTGGATTTTTTTTTTTTCATTTTGTTAAACTCATTTTATAGCAAAAAACTGTTTGTCCATTAAATTCCTTTTACTTTATACGAGTATAGTAGTATCGGTCTGTGGCTCTGCCGATACAGACTATGATTTATTTGGACATGCTATAAATTCTATGTTGCAACGTACCTGTATCAATATGTACCTTTAAATATATTCAATCCTTTTTTGATTTTACACTCATAGAAAAAAGCTAGTGCAAATAGTTGAAATTTCAGCAACGACAACGGAAAATAGTTCCCGATTTTACGCCAGCAGAATGTTCAATGAAGTTGAAAACCACAGTCTGCTTAATTTAGTTAACCTAAAGTTTAGAAAAACTAAATTTGAGTTGACATTTTCAGTTAAATTAACTAAGAATTCAGCTAAATCAACATATTTTTTAACAGGAAATGTCTATTAAAAAAGGCTTTCAAGATCTGACCATAATCAGGTCCATATTTGTTACTAGGTGCATTGGTGGTTACTTATTACAAATGTATAGATACATACCCAGCCAGAAATTGCCAATGGTCTGAAAAATCAAGCACTGGCAGAGCATTATTTGCCAATGATCCAACAAATAAAGTGCTGGCAAAGCATTGATTTACAACGCTCTGCCAACGTTAGTAAGAAGTGCTTTGCCAGTGCTTAATTAACAAAATTTACAACAGCAAAAATAATAAAAGCACTGGCACAGCTCTGGCTTAGAACGCTCTGCCAACATTGGCAACAAGTGCATTGCCAGTACATATTTACAAAATTTACTACCGTTAAATACCGTTAAAAAGTGGCACATCTCTTGGTCACAACAAGAGTGGAAAAATTTAAAACTAAATTGCAATTTATGATTTGAAGTTAAGAATATTAAGATCTCCTATTATAGTCAGCACAAAGTATAGTTTTTGTACTAAAATTTTACTTAAGAAATTTATTTCCAAAGTTCTTTCTTTAGTAAAATTGTAGTAAAAAATCGTGCTAACTTATCACAAAAATAATTTTATAAAAAAAATATTCAGTTATTTTGTAATTAACTTAGCTGAAGCAAGCCTATTGTTATTTCTGTTCCAATTACCAAAATAATTCAATAGGAAATAATACAACTCTTTACTGTAGTGAATTACTAAGTAGGACTTTATTGGTCGTTTTTGGTTTTGGTACTGGCAAAGCGCTTATTTCCAGTGCTTTGCCAACGTTTTAAAAAAGAAACGGCCAAGCCCTGCCCGGTGTTATCATTTTGGGGTTGGCAAAGCACTTATTTTATTATTAAAAAAGCACTTTATTGCTTGTTCTACTAATGCTTTGCCACCGTTTTAAAATCATGGTTTTGGTACTGGCAAAGCGCTCATTGCCAGTGCTTTGCCAACGTTTTAAAAAAGGAACGGCCAAGCCCTGTCCGGTGTTACCATTTTGGGGTGGGCAAAGCACTTAAATCTTCAGATATCCAATGCTCTGCCAACGCTCGTACCACCGTTGAAAGCACTGGGCCAATGCTTTGCCGCTCGTATTTTTCTGGCTGGGTAGTAAAGATTTTTTTTCCATTTTGGCATATTTGGCTTAGATTTCGAGATATAGCATATTCTATGATTATAAAATAAAAAATATGATAAAACACCATCTACATGTGAGACTGATAGCGGGGCACAAAAGAAAGGGTCTGAAAACAATTGGGGTTTAAATTAACTGGCAAAATTTGTAAATTTCAGAATCACGAACTACTAAATTAAGGGTAGGAAATTTGGTTCAAGTGTGGATGAATGATATAACTTATAACTTTAGCTAAACAATTGATTTAAACGATAACAACAGAAAAAATTAGCTCAACTGAATTCTAACCCGTTTAACAGACTTTTGAACTAACTTTTTTTATGAGTGTATAGTACGAGTACATACCACTACTGCTTTTTGAAGCCTCTGTTGCTGATATTAAAAATATATATAACCAAATATTGGTTGCATCCTTTTGATATAATTTCTATAAATGAAACTAATTTCAGTGGCCACCCGCTGATTTTATTAATCATTTGGGTTTGAGTGGACAAGTAGCATGTAATATTGTATTTGCAGATGCTGCAGTTTAATGCGTGTTTAAAGTGTTTCAACACAAACTGAATATACTGGCATCTTTAGATGTTTATTCCTGTTGTCATTTTTTCTTGTAGTACATTATAATATGTAGGCTGGTATGAAATATGATCGGTATAAATTTGTTACATATGGATGTATTTATGAAAATTTAATGAACTTTATGAGTTTTGAAAATAATTAAAAAAAATGTTTTTTTTTTATGTGTGATTTTATAAATAGATTTTAGTTAGCAAATTAAGAACATTCTGAAAAAAAGAATTCACGAAATTTTATTTTTTATCAGTATTATGAAAATAACGCTGTGTGACTTTTAGTCTGATATACATTTTTTTTTTAATTGAAGATGGCGCATTTAATATGTCAGTGGATTATCTTAAATCTTGTTATTAGATCCCCCATCTTTAATTTCAAATATCAAATGTCAGATTCTTATTTATCGATTAATTTATCCAACAAATATTTGATACGAATCCAATTATCTTTTAGAATAATCATCCGGAGTATCGGATCCGCCATACTCAAATTTTTAAAATCCAGTTAGAGATTCATAATCGGCTACCCCAAAATCTTTTCCTACAACATAGTCGATAACTTTTCCGAAAATCATCCAAAATATTGAATCTAAATTTTGAAAATTTAACGTAAGAGTCGTATTCAGCAATCCCAAAAAATATTAAGTGGCGCGCTTAAATCAAATTCCGTGTTTTGCAAAGATATTCACTTAAATTTTAAGCCATGACTCTGAACGTCAATTTCAATTTTGGACAGCAGGTGGCTCTTGTTCCCAAAATATGCTCCATAAATATGTTTAAATGTTTACGAAACCTGTATTAAAAATGTTGCAATAGCTTCTAACTTTTTCTACTTTGATGGCTTTTCTTTGCCACATTTCTATAGGAAATATACTTTTAATTTATGCACTCACAAGAACTTTTCCATAAAAGTTCAACAGTTATTTAAAAATTTAATCGGTAAAGTTGTTTAAATGGAATATATAGATAAATTACCAAATAAATAACTTTCTATGTGTTATTCAGTAAACAAAAAACGGACTTTCGGTAATAGTTAAAATTTTCTATTTAAAACAAAAAGTTGTTGTGAGTATTGAAGTAAACGAAAACAATCTATCGTTTTTTACTGATTTCGTCAATTCTTTTTTTAATAGTTGAAAATAATCCAATAAGTAAGTAGTCCTTTTTTAAATGATTTTCAGTTAATTTAATGTGTGCATTCAGTAGTCTTCACGGAAAAAATATTTGGAGTGTGCTGTAAGATCATTTAGTTCAAAGGAAAAATAGCATATGCTTGTAAAATCGTTTAAAACTTTTAAATGTACAAATTCTTTAATAACTATGCTCCAAGTTTTTTTTTGTAAAATTGGTGTTTAACCCTTTAGTGTGAGCAAACACTGTATGACTTTTTCTATTAGAGGTAAAATTCCTTGTTAAGAGAAAGTACTATAACTACCCGATGAAAAGAAGTTATATCTCATATACAAAATCAGATATCATTTGATATAAATCGATATTTATTCTTAACACAGTTTATCTCTATTTCCAGTTATATAAGATACTCGATTAAATTAAATCAAAATTTCTCTCAAAATTGGGGCATCCAATAATATCTAATTTAAGATAGCAGGAATCCAAATTATAACATGGGATTAATTTAGATCAAATGCGATCCAAAAAGAAAAGTAGTTTTTGTTGGAACGAATAAGATATTTTGAGATTAAATTGTATTTACTTACATCTGCTGCATATATAAATATGTATGGTGTTGGAAAAAAAACTGAGGCTGTACCAGCTATGTAAGAAAAAATTTAACTTTTTTGCACTGTTAAAAAAAAAATTCAAACCTGTTCTAGAACAGCTTCTTTTACCACCGGTTACATGTAACCGGTTCTAGAACACGTTCTTAGGATTCAAAATGTCAGGAGTCACTGTCCCAGAACCAGTTCTATAACTGGTTCTATAACCGGTTCTAAAGCAACCTGTTCTAGTTTGGAGGTCAGAGCTGTAAATGAATCATTCATTTTTGAATTAATTCGCGAATCATTCGTGCACTGATTTAGTCGAATTTTGAATTAATTATTTTCGCCAAATAACGAATTGAATGAAATTTTAATCGATTCATATGCATTTGGCTGGAATGAATTGCAATTCATTTTAAATCAAATGAATTTGCCAAAATGAATTGCAATTCATTTTCAATTCAAATGAGTTTGGCGAAATGAATTGCAATTCAGTTTCAATTCATTTGACTTCAATTAATTTTGAATTAATTCAAATGAATTAGAAAAATTAATTGCAATTCATTTTCAATTCATTTAAATGGATTTTGAATTAATTCAAATAAATTTTATGAAACTCTTCATCACATATAAAAAATTTTATAAATGTGATTAATAACACGGTTCCACAGTGAAAAAAAACTTGTAAAATTACCTAGTGTAGGTTGTAGGACTTGTTGATTAAATCACTTTTCAATTTTCAAAATTTTGAATACACCCTCATAATCTGAAGTTATCGACAAAAAACCTTTTTCAGGACTTAACGGACAAAAATATTTTTAACTTAATTACTTCTAAGCCGATTTTAAAGTTTTGAACGGTTTTAGAAAGATGAATAGTTAAGCTTTACAAATATATATATATATGTAAAGAAATTGGATTTCTTTATTTATGTTTCTGTCATTTCCCTGGCATATGGCAACGCTGACAGTAATAGAAATTAGGGAAACAAATAACACATGTTAAACTAAACTTATAAGTTGAAGAGTTAAATTAAAGTAAAATAATTAAAAGATTATTGTAAAAGGAATTGACATTGGAAATAATGGACACTAAATGTCGTTTCTTTGTTTACAGGTGAATTTTAATATTACAAAACAAGGAAAATTAAAATATCTAAATAAACTTTAAAACTTTGTTTACAGAGAAACTCAATTTTGTTTATTTAATTGGTATTGGTGGTAATTCTTGGACATAAACAATAAAAAGAATACGCATTATAAAACGAAATTTTTGGTTGTTGTCAAAATGGATAAGCTGAAATTTGAATTTATGTTAAAATCAGCAAGCGATGGCAAATCTAACTATCTGGCTCTAACCTCAATTAGTACAATTGAAGAGAAAACGTTTTGTATGCCAGAACAATATCAAGATGTAGCACACCACATAGAGTTGATGAGTACGGCCGCTTTTAAAAAAATAAAAACTCAATAAAGCAAAGACATCAGACAAGGAGAGTGTGGATAACCTAGACAAGGAATTATCAAAAGTTTATTTAGATGATGGAGATAATGTGCAATTTAAAGATTATTTTCTAGAAGAGAGTCCAAAGCAACACACTGAAAAACAAGGTACTACTGCAGGGGGTATAACTGAAGAAATGTTAACAAAGATTTTAGATAAATTCTCTACTAAAAAAGAGGAACAATTCGCGACTGAAGGTGGTATGACAGAAGAAATGTTGACAAACATACTGGAAAAATTCTCTACAAAAAAAAGAAGATGCTCAAAATAATAATGGTAAAAGTCTAAAAAAAGTATCAGAAATTTTTGTTTTGCAAAAATTTACAAATAAAAATTCGAATGTTATTCAATGGATAAGCCTCTTTGAAAGTCGTTTAGAAATTAAAGTTAATGAAGAAAAAATTGAAGTTTTAAGATTATTTTTAGAAGGATCTTGTTTGGACTGGTACAGCTCTATGCTAATAAAACTTACAATAAATTCAGAGTGGAAAATCTGAAGAGATAATTTTTGTGAAACATATGCAGATAAAAGTTGGACCCCAGTAAAATATGCCATATCTTTAAAATATATAAATGGGTCACTATTAGATTATGCTCTTAAAAAGGAGAGAATTTTATTGGAAATTAATAAAGCAATAGACACGAATACTTTAATTGATTTAATTGCAACAGGATTACCGGACTTAGTAACTGATAAAATTAATAGAAAAGATTTAAAGCAGACTGAAGATCTCTTTAATGAACTTAGAAGTCTGGAATATCTAACAAAAACAAACACCTCTGAAAAGAAACAAATTTAAATATGAATTTCAAGGAAAGGCCTAAAGAAAAAAAAGCCTTGCAGAATATGTGAGCAACTTGGTAAGAGTAATCGATATTATTTTGAGCAGTCATGCTGGTTTAAGAAAAATGAAAAAGGCGAAACAGAAAAGAAAAATGAAATACAATATGTCCATAATGCTCATATAGAAGCTGAATTAAACGACATAGATCTAAAAAACTAGAAGTTCCACCATTAATAGAAGTCAAACTACTGTTGCAAAATTCATTAGAAACGTTTGGAATATATGATTCCGGCTCCAATGTTTCTTTGATTAACTCAAATTTATTAAAAATAAAAAACGAAACAACTAATGCACAGAGTACAAAACTTTGGACTATTAATGGTGAGAAGAAACCGAATGGAATGATTAGAATAAAGATAAAAATTTTAAGATAGAAGAAGAAGTAGATTTATTGGTGGTTGATAGTGAATATTTTAAAGAAGACGTTTTGATTGGATTGAGTATGATAAAAAAATTTAAATTAAAACAAGATGAAAACCTAAATATTACACAAAAAAATTTTGATTCCAGTAAAAAGGAAAACTTTAAAGATGAAAATTCTGTTTCTGTTAAAACCGGTTACAATAAATGTAAAACACCAGAGAAATACGAAATAAATTTTAATGAACACATAAATGTGGACATTTTTGAAATTTCTATTAACCACTTGAATAACGATCAAAAATTAAGAATAAATAGACTTATTGATAAATATAAATCAAATTTTGCAAAAGACAAATATGATACAGGTACAGTAAGAGACTATGAGGCTCGTATTGACCTTAAAATAGATAAATATTGCAGTAAGAGACCGTACAGATGTTCAATAGAAGACAGAAAAGAGATAGAGCAGCAGGTCTCAAAACTACTAGAAGAAAATTTAATTGAAGAGTCGTATAGCCCATTTGGGGCTCCAGTAACCTTAGCTTACAAGAAAGAAGATGGGAGAAAATCGAGACTCTGTATAGACTTTAGGGAATTAAACAAGATTGTTGTCCCTCAATCACAGCCGTTTCCGTTAATTGAAGATTTGGTGGATAAAACAAAAATTGTAAATTTTTCTCAACTCTTGATATAAACTCAGCATTTTGGGCAATACCATTACGGATTGAAGATAGACAAAAAACTGGATTTGTTACTCAAGAAGGCCATTTTCAATGGACATGCCTACCATTTGGGCTAAAAACGTCTCCAGCTATTTTTCAGAGAATATTAAGTAATATAATAAGAAAACATAAACTCACACATTTCGCAGTTAATTACATCGACGATATTTTGATATTTTCAAAAACTTTTGAAGAACACATCAACCACTTGGAACAATTATTAAATGCAATACTAGAAGAAGGTTTCAGGCTAAAATTATCAAAATGTAAGTTTGCAGCAGACTAGGTGAAATATCTTGGACATATTATAAAAAATAACTGCATTAGCCCATTGAAAGATAATTTAATATCTATAAGAAATTTTCCTATTCCAAAGACTCAAAAAAACATTCGTCAATTTTTAGGGAAAATAAATTTCTATAATAAATACATACAAAAAAGTTCAATTATATTAGATCCACTGCATGAATTATTAAGAAAAGGAAAAAAAATTATTTGGTCAGAAGAATGCAACAAATCGTTCGAATATGTAAAGAAACTACTGTGTTCTAAGCCAGTTCTGGCAATTTTTGATAGCGACTTGCCAATACACATTTACACTGATGCAAGTATTGAAGGCGTTGGTGCGATTTTGAAGCAACCACAAGATAATGGTGAAGAAAACCCCGTGGCATATTTTTCAAAAAAATTAAACTAAAGTCAAAAAAAGCTATCTACTTAAAATGCTTAGCGATAAAAGAAGCAATTAAATATTGGCAATATAGACTCATAGGGAGAAATTTTACGGTCTTCTGTGACCATAAACCACTAGAAAACATGAATATAAAGTCTAGAACAGATGAAGATTTGGGAGATCTAACATATTACTTATCACAATATGATTTCAACATTAAGTATTCACCGGGAAAAGAAAATTTAGAAGCTGATTGTTTAAGCAGAAATCCAGTATTAGAACCTCATGAAAATGCAGACGAACAATTGAAAATAATAAATTTAATCAGATTAAAAGAAGTCTTAATAGATCAGGAGAAGAATGAAGATTTACAAGCTAACAAAGAAAAATTATTATTAAAAGAGAATATATATTATAAATAGTAAAAAAAAGAGAGAAGATAATACTATCCGAAAAATTCAGTATAGAATTTATAAAGAAAATTCATAAAAATTTCTGTCATATAGGAATAAAACAAATTCAGAACAAAATTAGCCCTTTTTATGCAGCGAAAAATCTAAACAAAAATATAAAAAACATTTGCAGAAACTGTGAAATATGTGTTAAGAATAAGTCCAGAGGTAGAGATAAAATTGGTTTGATGTCACATTTAGGTCCAGCTGAAAAACCCTTTGAAATAATTTCAATAGATACAATTGGAGGATTTGGAGGTTCACGGTCCACAAAAAAATACCTACACCTTTCGGTAGATCACTTTACAAGATATGCATATATTTTAACATCTAAAACGCAGAACGCAGATGATTTTATAAAACTAGTAAAGGAAGTTGCAGATAATAATGAAATTGGTAAAGTTTTATCGGATCAATACCCCGGCATAAATTCGAAAGATTTTAAAAATTTTTTAACGGAGAAAAACATACCCATAATTTTTACTGCAGTAGATGCACCATTTTCTAATGGACTAAATCAGAGGTTGAATCAGACACTAGTAAATAAGATAAGATGTACAATAAATGAAAATGGAGAAAATCGAGCATGGACAACAATAGCAAAAGAATGCATACAAAAATACAATGAGAACCACAGGATTTGCTCCAAAATATTTATTGGAAGGCATAGATGTTACAATGCTGCCAGATGAATTAAAACAAAAATGTACATATGAAGATTGGATTGAAAACAGAAGAAAAGCTTTACAAAATACGATTAAATCACATAATTATAATAAACAAATGTTTGATAAAAATAGGAAAAACTTTGAATTTAATGTGGGAGACATGGTGTTTGTGGAAAACGGGAACAAACTAAATAGAAAAAAATGGATGAATTAAGGATTGGACCATATAAAATATTAGAAAAAATTTCTAATTCAATTTACAAAATAAACACCGGGCATAGAAAATCGGAATCTAATTTGTTTCACATTACAAAGTTTTCTTCCAGCTCCTGTTTTTGGATTCTATGAAAATAATAAAGATGAATTAGGTAACTAAAAGAAAATTACAAACGAAATTTTCTTTCACAAAGGGGGGAGATGTAAAGAAATTGGATTTCTTTATTTATGTTTCTGTCATTTCCCTGGCATATGGCAACGCTGACAGTAATAGAAATTAGGGAAACAAATAACACATGTCAAACTAAACTTATAAGTTGAAGAGTTAAATTAAAGTAAAATAATTAAAAGATTATTGTAAAAAGGAATTGACATTGGAAATAATGGACATTAAATGTCGTTTCTTTGTTTACAGGTGAATTTTAATATTACAAAATAAGGAAAATTAAAATATCTAAATAAACTTTAAAACTTTGTTTACAGAGAAACTCAATTTTGTTTATTTAATTGGTATTGGTGGTAATTCTTGGACATAAACAATAAAAAGAATACGCATTATATATATATATCTGTTTATACTTTTAATAAACAAATGTGAAAATATTATATAAAATATTTCGAACTTTCAATTTTTTTTTAATTTTTTCCTCTTTAACGCCTTTTTTCCTAAACATTCTTTGAAAACCTAGTTTTTTCTTATTTTTATTTTAAAGGACATTTAATAATGCGTAAAGTGACACCTTGTTTTTTTTAAATCGGTTCAAAATTGTTAATGTAACGATTTTTTTTTAAATTATGGCGATTTTTTATTGTTTCTTTGCCTTTGTGTTACCTTTAAAACTAAAATCAAGGCATAATAAAAAGTGGAATTACTTTTGTACCACGGCTGATGTTTGGTCGACAAAGAATAGGAGCTTTTTTTGTTATACATGTCATTAGCTGAACGAAGAGTTTGATAAAAAGTCAATTTCGCTAACGTGCAAACGATTTTTTGAAGCGATTGGTCGAATTATAAACGACATTCATACCGATTATGGTCTTAATGTTAGCAACTTGGTAGCAACAACAACGGATCGAATTTCGTCATTAATATGAATTGCAATTTTTTTTTCTAATTCATTTGACTTAATTCAAAATCAATTCAATTCAAATGAATTGAAAATGAATTGCAATTCATTTTTCTAATTCATTTGAATTAATTCAAAATCAATTCAAGTCAAATGAATTGGAAATGAATTGCAATTAATTTCGCCAAACTCATTTAAATTGAAAATGAGTTGCAATTCATTTTTGCCAAATTCATTTGAATTAAATCAAATTTCATTCAATTCTTTTTTTATGTGAAAAGAATTATTCAAAATTCAATTCAAATTTGTAATGAATTGAAATCAAAAAGAATGATTCATTTACAGCTCTGTTGGAGGTAAAGCATCTATTGCAAATAGGACAAACTCCATATAAAAATAATCGGTTATAGAACAGAAACTAGAACCTGTTATAATACAGTATAAGTTGTTCTGCAACCTATTATTTGGATTTTACTATTTTACTGGGTAGGTAATCAATTTAGACGTTTCTTAAATTGTTACACAATAAGATATCAGTTATTACACTCTTAAAAGCAGTTATAAGTTCTAAAAAATGTTTGTAATAATTATAAAAAATTATAAAAATCATTTGTTATTGTAGTTGTGCAACGCAGTGTACTTAACCAATATCTACACTCGATTGTTGCAAAAGCATTAAATTTTTTTCTATTTTGTATCACAGTATAATTTTTGGAACTCAATTAACTTTGAGTATATCAAAATCCATCGATGAAATAAAAAGTTATAAATAAAATTCTAAAAGTACATTTGTTAACGATATTTTGGTAAGTTTTATATAAATATTGAATAAAGATCTTGTTTAAAGATTTTTGAATACCAAAATACTTTTGTGTCATTTGAAGTACCAAAACTCATAGATTAAATAAATTAAATTTTTTTTAAATATTTTTTCTCCCAAAAAATGTATGTACCTGCTATACCTGCTTTGCAATTCATAGTACTCCCTTATCTTAAGACATATCTTTTACTTTAAGACATTGAAAAATTTTATAATTTGAAATAATGTTACTATGTTTGTCTACTACTGGGAAAGTTTCTTTGTTCATTTTGCTATGTCTTCGCTATATATTGTTACTTTTTTTTTGTAATTTCTCCAGCCATAAAGACTAATTTATATGCCCCCGCGTGACAAATAAAACAAATTAGCATTATGTTAATTAATTTTCACAAAATAACTGTTATCATTAAATTATGCTGCCACTGTATTGTTGCTGACTGCTACTTTGCTACTTCAACTGACATTTTTCCCTTAGAAAAAGAAATCTAATGCATACTAAAAGCTGAAAGCACTAGCAGAAAGAAAAGATTCCATTCATTTTCACAAAAAAAAACTTGAGTTTATTAAAAACGAAACAAAAAAAAAAAGAAAAGAAGAAAACTCAAAGATACAAGATACAACCATAAAACACACACAGTAGACAATGAAATGTTGTGTGTGTTAATCTAGAGGTAAGAAAATTGGTGGGGAGAAATAATATTTTAGCAATTAATTTGCGTGAACACCTTAACTCCTTAAGTTATTCAAACATACATACATCCACTACTCTACACAACTATCTTCTTATGCGTCCTGGTGGTAACCAAAACTTCAACTTCATCATCATGTCACCATGCCACATCGCGTTAGATGCTGATAGTGTGTCTTTCTTTGTGTGTGAATATTACAGAGTTAGCAAGACGCGCGCTGTTGGAGTTTATGTGAACACATTGGTGTCGCCTGGCTGTGGCAGCCTGAAAATGGCTGGTTGTTTCAGTGGTCGTGTTTGAATGCTGTTTTTTTTTTCGTTCTATGTTTGACTGGCGCTACTATACAGCTACTTAATCTTTTTTGGAAATTTAGTTTATTTTTTTTTTTTTGCAATTTCTGTTATGCGTAAAATTCTAACGTGCAACCTCTTATTTAAAAATTCCCTGGCAATAATTTTTAACACTTTTCTTCTGCATTCACATACTCTAAAGTATTACAGTAGAGGACATACTAGGAATATATTTAAAACAAAATCTTAATCTTATGAATTTTCTTTAATAGTAAATCCTTCAGTTTTTAAGGACTCTTTTTTTTTGCTTCCTTTATTTATTCCACATGGGATCATAGGGCTTCTACAAGATTATTCCAACTTATTTTGTTATTACATATCTTTTTTATTTCGTCAAAAGTTGTGTTTATTGCATTGAGCTTCTGGATGATTGTTCTTCGACAAGAGACGATCGGGCGACCCGAGCGTCTGCTACCTTGAGGGTTCCACTCAAAAGCAGTTCTTGTAATGCTTCCGGTTGGCTTTCTTAATATGTGGCCTATCCATTTCACTTACGTCTGGCTATTTGAAAATTTATAGGTGTCTCGTTCGTTAGCTTCCACAGGTCTATGTTGGTAATTGTGTTTGGCCAAAATATGCGGTATATTATGCTCAGACATTTATTTATAAAAATCTGTAGTCTTTGTGCAATGGACTTTGTCATCAACCATGTTTCGCTGCCAGAGAGAAGTATAGATTTTACACATGCATTGAATATACGCATCTTTGTATTTTTCGAAATTTGTGGTAATCGCCACGTTCTATTTAAAAGGCCAAATGCAGATCTGGCCTTTTTGGGTCGGTTTATTTCGTCTTCTTCCACCCCGCCATCTATTGGCATTTAAGGACTATATCATTTAGAAAATACAGTTTTTTCTGAAGTTCCTTTATGCAAGAATAACACTACTCCATAACCAAAAAAAAACTTGCTTTGAAACTGATCTTTTATAATAAGCCTACCCAGCCAGAACAATACGAACGGCAAAGTGCTCCAAAGCACTTACGTTGTTGGTATAAGCGTTGTATTTCTGAATATTTAAGTGCTTAGAAAGCACCAAAATGATAACACCGGGTGTGGTTTGGCCTTTCCGTTTTTTTTTTTTAATAAAGTACTTTTTAAATAATAACATGAGCGCTTCGGCAGCACCAAATTTGGAATTTTAAAGCGTTGCAATGTATTGGCAAACAATCATATTGGGGATATATATATATTGGGATTGTCGGGATTTGATAGATTTGAATGTGGCGTACTTAAATCTATTAAAAATATGTGTTTTAAAGAAAGGTTCTGCAAAAAATTTAATTTTGTAGAGTAGTGTAATCATCCGAATATTAAAAATTTTTCCTTAAACACAAAGCCCCAGACTTTAAGATTTTTGTAAAAAAAATATCAAGGGATTCTTAGCTATTTTAAAACAAAGTATTAGATTCACTGCAATTATTCCAATTAAAAAGGAAGAAACAGTTTTAACCTCTACTGTATTAACATTATATTCTAGTTTTGTGCTCCCATTCACTCATTTCATTCATTTTCAAACGTTAGCGATACAAGTACAATGAAATAAATCAAGATTATAATACAAGACAGGAGTCGAGTTGGAAAATGGAGCTTTCATTCAACACGCTTGTTTCCATTTTAATTAGAAAATTGTTAATACCGCAGCAGTTTCTCTCCATATGAATTGCTTTACCATTTAGTTGAGGGAGATGGTATGGTAGAGGATGCAAAAAGGGATAAAAAACATCCATGCAGAATTCTTACAGAACGATGTAAACTCTTAACAGGGATAAAAATAATATTTTTTTTATAGAATGATTCCTAGTAGTAATGGGGCAATAAAAATGGGTTACACAATTGTACATTACAGAACAGTGAAGCTTACACAATTAATGTTTGTTACAAAATGAAATGGCGGACATTGGGAAACATTGTAACAAGGATATGAAAAAATGGTATATGGTATGGGCAACACGTAATTGATAAGTGGAAATTGTGAAAACTCTAATAACAAGGTGAACAAATTAACACTAGAATAGGGGACCCAAATAAGGGTATACATTCTAAAAACAGCATGATAATTTAAAACAATTGAGTGTGTAAATTTATGTTTAAAATTACGCACAATGGTTGTTATTAAGTATGGTATGTTTAACAATTTGATTTACTACACTTTTTCTTTAGAATTATGTACATAATGTATAATTTTTAATGTTTATAAAGATGTTTCCTAATTTATAAATACATATTAAAGAAAATTAAACATTTAATATAGTAAATTTCTACTACTACGTACTTGTGTTTAATATTAAATTTAATGCGTAACTAAGAAATTTCAACATTCGTTGAATATTTAAAAAAAAAAAAATTATAAAAAGCAGAGAGGTATTTGCTAATAAACCAAAAAAAGTAGCAAATATATGCAAAATCCGAGAGAATGAGGACCTAAAGCCAAATTTTAGTTGTAATTTGAAAAAAACGCAGCTGATATTAATATGGTAAATATGTTTTTCATTGTTTGCTAAGAACTACATTTGTACCCATGTGTTTTTTTCCTCATCTAGTTCAATGTTTTGGAAGAAATATTCCATTTTTTTGGGCTACAAAGGATACAAAATGTGAATCAAATTGTTTTTGATTCTAAATGCAGAAAAAACATTCTAAAGGGTGATTTTTTAAGAGCTTTCGGATTTGATTTATTTGAGTCGATAGAACGATCTATGGAATTCAATGTTTAAATATTATTTCATGTAGAAGTTGACCGCGGCTACGACTCAAATGGTTTATACGATGGGTCCAATTTTGGCATACCCTCTACAACATATCGGCCGGTATCTTACGAATAAATTCTTCAATATTGGCTTCCAGTGCGTTGCTGGCTTGTCCCTATAGACATGAGCCGTAACATAGCCTAACAAAAATAGTCTAAAGGCGTTAAATCGCACGATCTAGGCGGCCAATTGGCCGGCCCCAAACGTGAAATAAACTGTTTATCGAATTCGCCTCTCAATTGGGCAATTGTTTTGCGTACTGTGTGGCATGTGGCACCGTCTTGTTAAAACCACATATGACCCAAGTCCAGCTCTTACATTTTGGGCAAAACAAATTTGTAATCATCGCACGGTAGCGCTCGCCATTCAAAGTAACGTTCCTTGCTTCGTATGCAGGAATCCATATCAAACAGTGCATTTTCCAGGATGCATTGGCAGTTCTTCTAATGCTTCTGGCTGCTCTTCACACCAAATACTGCAATTTTACTTGTTGAGTTATCTATTCAACCAGAAATTAGCTTCGTCGCTGAACACAATTTTCCGATAAAAAGTGTATCTTCATCCAACTTTGCAAGCGCCCATTCTCCAAAAGTTAGCCGTTGTGGTAGGTCGAGTGGCTTCAAATCTTGCACCAGCTCTACTTTAAAAGGTTTTCCATGTAGTGGAGTAACAAAGACCCAATTGCTGCGAAAGGCACCGAATCGATAATTCAGGGTCATCAACAACACTGGCGGATACAGCTGTGCTATTTTCCTCTGTTCCCACTTACGTTCCGAATAGCCGCTTCAGAAGGTGGCCAAAACTGACCATAAATTGGAAGAAGAATTTTGATAATAAAATTCAATAATCTGCGTTGTTTGTAAGTCGATTCATGGTTGAATTATAGACCAAACTGAACATGTTTAACAGTAACATGTTACACGAAAACAGCTGAGCTGCCAATAACAGTATTGCCACAAAGAAAGTTGCTAAAAAATCACCCTTTAGTTAACCAAAATTCACGTTCACACAAAATATTCCACTTTTCGGTCCAAAAACACAAATTTTACTAACGAAAATCAAAAGGCAGTAACTGCAACTTCAATATATTTAATAACCAAAAAGTCGTGTAGTGCAGTTTTGTTTAATGATTTACACTCTTTTTTGTTTAACCAATTTTATTTAATTTTTATTTTTCGGAATAAATTAATTTTATAAATGTTTCTCGAAAACTTTTAAACAGGTACAATGTGTTTTGTTCTGAAAATACTCACGATAAATAAATAAAAATATATAAGTTGACTAAAAAATTTTCGAATTACTGTTTTATCTTAAACGTTTGTTTTTTTTTTGCATAAATTTTTGTATTAGAGTTACGATTTTTTGGTTTGAGGAAAATCTATTACAAAAGTTCTTAAAAACATTACTTAAAAACTTCTATTTTTCCTTGAATTTTTTCTTAGAAACAAATACGCCTTTATTTCTTAAGCATAATTCAAAATTTTGGATACTTAAATTCAAGTTTTTTATTTATAATGTTTTTGTATGTCGTGTAAAAACTGAAAAGTGTAGTTGCGGCCTTTTGGATTTATAGGTGACGACATAGACTAAAAAAGAACAGTTTTTTATATGTTTTTTAATGTATATTTTTTTAGTACATATCAATGTTGGGGACGTAAATAGCTTGAGGGGTCAAAGTTGGGATTTCACAATACGTATCGCAGTACTATATTGAACTAATCAACAAAAATCAGCACTGAAACGCGGTGAGCATTTCTTTAAATAATTTTGCTCTCCTAAATCCAGGTTTAAAGTCAAAAAGTTTTAACGTATTTACTTTTTCATTAGTGATTCTTTCATTTCTTAGATTCTCGTCCAAAGGAAAATATTTTATCGGTCAGTTTTTTTAAGAAGTACATCTATCTTCTATATTTTTATGGATATAAATTCCGCATAAAATACCATATCGGAAAACGTTCAAGTGTGTTTAAAAAATCAAATTAGGATCTTCAAAATTGAATTTTATGGACTTGTACACAAAAAAAAACAATAAAACTTATTTCAAATATTTTTTGTGTTATGACATGAAAATTGAAAATATTTTCCTCTTAATCTCCAAAATTTTTGAAACTCCTGAAATCTCTGAAAATTGTAATGTAGTTGTTGCTTTTTTGAAATGTTGTGATTGTTTGTTTGAAATGTTTACTCGTGGGAGTGTCTGTGCTTCGTACGATACCGGCATTAGAATCAGAATCAGAATCAATCGGCCTTACGATGACTCTTCCCGATGAGCTTTTTTACCTCATATTTTATCTTGAGGACAATAACACTTTGTACAAATGTTTCTATACATATTTTTGTATGAAAATATATTAACGTTTCTTTAAGATTTGTCTCCTCAACAACATACAAAAAGTTCATTAAGATCTGAAGATCCATGTCGGGATACCTTCCTGGTAAGTACGATTCTAATGCCGACCACTGTTATGCAATTTTTTGTTCACACTGTAACCAATTAAAACCAAACCCGAATTAGAGTCCCAAAATCTAATGGCGTTAAGGCAACAAAGTGGGAAATTTTTCCACTAGACTTTGTTTTAAGAAAAAATAAAAGAAAGACAACAGAAACAACAGCATAACAAGGACAGTTGCTAAAAAAGGGATACTAAAGGGATTAAATCAAGCAAACCTGCATTTGTTTTTTAAAAATCTAAATCCGACTCACACAATAGAGAAAAGCGACAAAAAATATTTAAATTTACTATTTTGTCGCATTTATATGGACAAATTTACACACACACATACAAAAAAAGGTTTGTTCGCCTAAGGGCTTTCACTCTATTTAGCCTGGACAATTTACACAAAAATTCAATGTTTATTATTTTGTTTTGTGTTTGAATACATTTACTAAACTAAACTCTATTTCAATGTCATATAGTTGGACTCCCAGCAAAACCACACATTACCAAATCATGGGTAAAGTAATGTATCGCCTAGGGCTTCATGCATTACTTTACACGTTACTTCACTGATGAATTTTACAGGCGATGAGCCTCAAAGTAACTCATTACCTTGTAGGGGGTAAGTAACTGGTTACTTATATGGTTACATGGTGGGAAAAAGTAATGTGTCTATAAATAGATTTTCATAAAAAAAATGCATAAAAATTTTTTTTTACAGATATTTTTTTAATTAAATAAATAACTTTTTTTTTATTACATAAATAACTTGGTCATGCTGGGATTGGAACCTGGGGTCTCTGGTATTTACCAATTAGTTAGGCGAGAACTCTACCAACTGAGCTATCGATACATACAATATTTTATTGCTTAAAATGTAGATGAGTTGTTGTGCTTCGTGTTTTCGTTCGTGATATTAAAAATATACACCTTGCCATTATGCTTACAAAAAATCACAAAGTAATGTGTCTATAAATAGATTTTCAAAAATATATATTAATAATTACTTTACGTTTCTAATTCATGCATTATGTAATTGATGATCGGTAAGTCATTATTTTATGTTTTGAAGTAATGTAAAATGTAATGAGGTCTCATTACAAGGTAATCCATGAGTGTTCAATTATCGGTAATTCATTACTTCTTGTTGGAAAATAATGATACAGGTAAGGAGTACACATTACAAGGTAATGCATTACTTTATCGCACCCATTACCAAAGTTTTGCTGGGCTCTTTACGTTCTATCTTTTATTTTGTTTCCAGAAGTTTAAGTGGGAAAAAATAGGAAGACAAACAGTGATGAAAACTTTGTTTAATGCAAAAAACGCATTAAAACTTAGAAAGAAGATTTTAGCATAAGCTTGTGCAGACTAAAAATGAAGACTTCCTATTTTGTAAAACGCAACTGAAGCTAAAATATTGAATATTTATTTGGAAACCTCTAATGATTCCTATAGTCTGAAATGTTAGTCTAATACAAAGTGAATTAACTACGGGTCGATATAAAGGCATCGTTGATAACACTGTGTAACAACAAAATTTATCCCTAACGAGACTAACGGGAAATAAAACTAAACAATCAGTAGACCAAAAACCCCTCAAGGATATTGAAAACTTAGCATTAATTTCATTTTCATAGTGTTATGAAGTTTGGCTATTTTTTACTGTTTTTTTGTCCACTAAGGGTGAAAACTAAATGGAAACAAAAATATGTTTTCCAAAAGTATTAGAATTTTAAAAAATTATTTTTTTTATGTAAAAAATTTTACCTAAGCATTTAGACTTATTTTCAAAATGTTATATGTTAAATTAAAAAATTATAAAGTGGCAGAATCGGCTATTTCATACTTTAGTAACGATAATTATAAAATAAAAAGAAAACATCCCCAGTCGAATGGTTGCTATTTAAATATTTCGTAACAATTAATACTGCGTACACACAGAGAAAAGGTTCGATATTTTAAATTAAGTTACTACCACTGAAATTGGTTGGACCAAATTAATATTGGACTTAGCAAACATAATTTTGTTAAAACAACTGAATTTAAGTTGTATACCCAACATATTCATAATTTGAATATGGTTTATGGTTGCATTGCCAAATTTTTTGTTGCATACTTTAGCAAAACATAAATATTAAGAAAACAATTGACGGATGAGTGATATTAAAGTTTTATATATATAAATTATATGCATGTAGGTGTTACATTTGTCATACTGTTGTTTACTTTAGGGGAATGGAGACGAATGAGTGATATACTACTTCTCGGCTCTGTGCAATAACTCCCAGGTGAAAAAAGTCCCAAAAAAAAAAAACTAAATAAAAAGTCCCAAAAATTTTTCATACAAATTTGGGAGTAATTTCAAATGAAATAATACCCAGTTCTTTTGCAGTTATTTCATTTTTTTAAAAGTTATTTCATTTTTGTTATTAGGTGTTATTTCATAATGCAGTAATTCCGAAATGAAATAAGTCCCAACAGAACTTAGCGTGGGACTTATTTCATTTTATTTTCTTGTTCGGTGTTATTTAATTTGCTGTGGGAGTTATTTTATTTTTAGAAGGAGTTGTTTCATTTTCAAAAATTCATTATTTTTTTAATATTATTAATATTCTAAACTGTTCCTATAATGGGATTTCTCAAAATATTTTGATGATCTTCTTAAATTGACCTAACTTAGTCTGTTCTTTAACAAATTTTGAAGGCGTAACTTTATATTCCCCAAAGTCATATTGCCCAAGAAAAAAACGACATAGCGCCCAAAAAAATGATATGTAAATTGTTGTTGTAAAAATATTCTTGTTTTTGGGCAAAACGACATTGATTTGGACGAAATAATATTTTTTGTTGGGCGCTATGACGGCAAAAATAAATTTGGGCGCTATGACGGTAAAAAAATAGTTACTGCACAAAATCATTATTTTTTTTTTTTAATGTCCTAAGACCTTAAATGTCAAGGCTGATTCATGAAATCAAACAAAAGAGTTTTAAGGAAACTTAAAAAAATTGCTTCAATATTATTTTTTTTGTGTCGCACGCCTGCTGCGTTCTACGGAGGAAAAAAAACCCTAAGAGCGGCCGAAGGCCGCCACACAGAAAAACTTGTTTTTACAAATCCAATGTCGAATCCGTTGAAATCTTATTTTTAGGACAATAAGTAATATATACGTAACATTTTTAATAAAATAGACTTTTAAAAAAATAATCTTTAAATTGATGTCTTAAAAATATAAGATTTCAACGGATTCGACATCTGATTTGAAAAACAAGTTCTTCTGGATAGCGGCCTTCGGCAGCTCTTAGGGGTTGTTTTCCTCCGTAGAACACGGCAGGCGGCTTCGCGAAATAAAGTTTTTTCTGCGTGCGACACAAAAGACATTATATCTTATGACATTAAAAAAAAAAAAAATATGATTTTGGTCAATAACTTCTTTTTTTTACCGTCCACAGCACCCAAAAAAAAGTTTTTTCAAAATAAAATGCCATAGCACCCAAAAAAAAGTTTTGGATTTTCTGTCATTGATTTGGTCGTTATAACATATTTACATCCACAATTTTGGGGGATATGCGGACATTTGGGCAATATGTCATTTTGGTTTTTGAGGTATATAACGGTACGCCCTTAATTCATTTGTGTTGCATGGACTATTTTTGTGAGTTATTTAATTTTTATTCTTTGGAAATTATTTCATGATGAAATAGCAACCAAAATTATTTGGAAATTATTTAATTTTTTTAGAACTTATTTCACTTTTTCGAGACAGGACTTATTACATTTTTTAGAATTTATTTCATTGGGAGCTTTTGCACTGGGACTTTTTGCACCTGGGACTTATTGCATAGAGCCCTACTTCTCGCTTATAGTCACATCTCTTAGATGTACACAAATTGTGAACTTTTTTCTATTTAGTTTAATTATGTTTCTACTTATTTTTAAAAGTTTAAATGACATCTGTAATGCTGAAATATTAATTTAAATACGTAAAAGTTTATTTCAACTAGAATCATATTTACATTAATAAGATTGATACTTAATTTACAAATTTCGTAATAAAATAAGATATTAATTTAAATATGAAATAAAAATTGATTTAACTATGATTTTTTTTTTTCTTTGATTATTTTCTATGTATATGCTATTTTGTTTCATATAAACGACTTAGGATATACATAGTCAACATTTAATGCGACTATATAACATTTAATTAGTATTACAACACGTGGTAAAGCTGTAATATAAAAACGAAGTCTGTTAAGTATCAACTCAATCCTCTGATTCCAATTTATATTTCAGTATCTTAAATTTTTAAATAATTTAGAACCTAAGATGTTAATATTTTACAATTGTTTTGGAAATTTTCTGTACTGTGTAGTGTTTATAATTTGGTTAATCGATTAACCGATTCCGGTTAAATTGGTTTACATCGATTTGTTCCTTTATTTTTCCCTAAAACTTCATAGTTTGCTTAATTTTGGATAAAACTTGCAAGAAAAAGAGTAACACTATCATTAATTTCGTTTTCTTTTGTGACAAATTTTTATAAGTGACATTTAAATAATGTTGTCATAACCCTCTTAATATGTTGCCATATTCATAGTCACAATAAAACATAAATTTATACAAAAAATGCTGCCCTGCTTTAGAACAGCTGATTTGTGTATAAAAGAAAACAAGTTGAAAAATAAAAAAGCGGCAAATTGCAAATTGGCATTCAAATTGTTTTTAATTAATTATTTTTTTTTTATTTAAAATGGATTCAGGAATTGATGCAAGCACAATATTTCGCTCCTGCAGAACACACATTTCCTCTTCATCTGATGATGAGGAAGAATCCATTAGTACCCCAACAACATTGTTTACGCATATCACTACAGCAGCTTTTTCCATTTTTAGCAATATAAATGTATATTTTTTAAAATTAGTATAATTTATAAAACAAAATTTGTTAATTTTCGTCTTTAAATATTTTTTTTTTTTTGAACAAAACTATAAAATCAGCTGTTTTATAGTGCAACATTTTCACCCCATCATTTTATAAAGGGCGAAAATGGCAACATTTTTGCATGTTAATAGGGCGACATATTTTTAAAAGAACGTGATTCCTTTTTAAAGTGCTGTCAATTTTTTAGAAAAGAACACAAAAAGTGCAATTTTTTAGAAAGGGCAAACAAAATGTTACATTTTTTGCCAGAAAAGAAAACGCCATAAGCCTTTAGATAAAATTTTTTAAGTAACTCAAAACAAGAAGATAGGAAAGGCAACTTTAATATATGTTTTTGTTTTAAAAATTCTAGTTAATGCCTCTTTTTCTTATATCTATATATATATTCTTAGTAAGAATTTTGTTTTTTATCAATTAAGAAAACTATATTTTCTGTTAGTTTATCGCATTTTTAAATGTATATAACTTTGTTTTCACTGTCACTTTCTTTATATTCTACCGACAATCTTTTTTAAGATGAAAAAGTCATTTGCCTTTTTTATATATACACATAAAAAAATGGCATATTTAAAGCACAAAAATCTTAAAATATGGATACTTTTAACGTCAACTATGGCAACTATATGTAAAAATAAAAAAGGCAAAAAAAAAACTTCCCTGGATATAACTTGTTTAAGAAGTGGTTCTAGGACTACATACTTTCTTCTTTAAAGCAACTGAATCGATTGCTTTTAGAACAAATTTAAAGAAAAATCATGGGCGTAAAACCTACACAACGGGGTATTAAAAAAATAAGTTGTTCTACAAGTAGTTCTCTTAAATTCACACATTTGGAAAATGGTAACAAAAAATATATTCTAAAGCCGAGCACAGATGGTCAATATAATTGATTTATATTTTACTGATTTTTGCACATAGACATTCAAAAATGAAATTAAAATTGATCAATATTTTATGTTTGTTAAAAAATTCACGAATTTTCAGACATTTTAACATAAAACAACGTTTACAGAGACTATTTTTATTTTGGAATTAATTTATATACTTTTTTTTATTTAATTTATTAATTTTCAAACTAGAAAAAACTCAAATTTCAAACAATTATTTTTGCAATATTGCCAACTAACTTTTCAATAATATCTATTTGAAAAAAAAAAAAAATCCAAATCATTTTGACTTTTTCAATTTAATAGATTAACGTTACTATAGAGTAAAGACTTTCAATTAATTTGTAAAAAAATTAAAATTTTTCAATACTATTTAACGTGTGTACTCCACTTAAGAGCTTATTAATAAAAAAAAAACTCAGTAACTCTACAGATTTACTTCCACTAAAAATATGAGAGAACTTTTTCTTTTCGAAGAATCCTTAAACTCCTCCAAAATAAAACCCCAAGAATATAAAGCGCATTTCTTTAAAAATCACAGAATGTTTTAAATGATAAAACACTTTGTAAACTAATGCAGCTATTTTGTTTAAAAAAACAAACGAAATATATTTATTTGCATTAAACGATTTAACGATTAATCGATTAACCAACGATTATGTCGATAAACCGACTCGAATAACCGATTAATCAATTTTAGCGATTTTTCGAATAATGCCTTCACCGGTTAACCGCCTAGGTCGAATAAATGGAAACACACTACTATGACTATAACTTAAATTATTTGCATACAGTTTTACTTTTAGTAACCAGAGCTACGTGGCATATATGGCAAATGTGATTAAAGTAGTCGCTCGGTTATATGAATATCCAGTTATGTAAACTTCCAGAATAGTGAACAAAAAAATTTAAATACAGGAGGTTCTAAAGAGTGAACACAGCGTATCTCTATTATGTGAACAGCTTTCAACCGTTAATTTTTTTAAATGTTTGTCTTATTAGAAGTATATTTTTCCCCGAAATAAGTGAAGAACCTGCAACCGTTGATTTTTTTTAATGTTTTGAGTGTTGAGTTGTTGAGTTTTGAGTGATTGTCTTTTGAGGACAAGGCACTACAGAAATCCCTTGAAGCAAAAAAAGTACAAAAAAATATAACCGACTGCTTTCATGTACATTAATTATTAAAAAACTTATTAAAAGTGAAAACTTAATGTAATAAAAATCATTTGAATTACTTATTTTATATTCTCTCGATTATGTGTAGTTCTAAATTTAGTGAACAGGCTCTGTTTGAATTAGTTCATATAACCGAGCGACTACTGTATATCGATAATGCATTGTTACTTACATATTTTGAATGAAATTTGATTTCAGATGCGTTAAATGGACTATATCGCTAAATGGATTAAAAGCGACGTGACTATAAATAAAACGTACTGTAGTGCTAGAGCGAGAGCCGCAGTTTCGAGCTAAGCAACTAAGCAGCCTCATTCTAATTCACGCACATACAACGAACTCATTGTCTGATCAGGTATATATATCAATCAACCTACTAAAAAAATCAATGTTAATTGGAACAATATGAGTTATTTTCGTGTTTTTTTTTACAACTGCTACCAGTACTGGCAACGTAGACACCATGTATACAAATATTTGAACACAAATTTACGTTTCAGTATAAACGCATTATAAATTCAGATATGTTCTCAATCTATCACTTGGAGAACTTATTTATCCTTCAAATATCTATATTTTCTTTTTTTTTTTTTTGCTCTTAGTTGGCATCACTGAAATGTCTTTCGAAGACAAAACAGAGAAAGCTGTAAAACTTAAATACAACAAAAACAGAAATTCAACATTTTTGTTTCCCAATGCAATTAATCTGAATTTTAATCTCTCTAGAATTTTTATTTTGTTTTGTACTTCATAGAGAACAGTGACAACAAGACAAGTAAACCACCCGTTTCAGAAAGGACGTACTTTTTTTTTGTCATTTGAATGTTTGTAAAAGAAGTGGAAAGAAAGAGCTTAAGTTTTAGCTATTTTTCAAGGGATTGTTTTAAGTAAGTTGGAACGAAGCTACTTTTTTATTTTTATTCGTTCAGCCGGTTTTATCTTAATACCACTACATAAGGGCATTAACTTCCCTTGTATACAAAATAATGATTCTTTATATGTCAGTGCATTTATTTTTCTGTTTTTGTAGTCGTACAAATCAAATGGAGAAATAAAAACGTAAATCCGTTGATTTTTTTCAAAAGCTTAAGATTTTCCATTTGATAGCAAAGTGGAGTAATGTAATTGTTAGATGTTGTTGTATGACCATGGCATAGGCCGATTTTTTTTTTTCATTTTTCACTTATATTAATATGGGAAGTATGCTCTAATTAGATAAAAGAAATAATACCGCTCGTTAAAGAAAAATCAACGAAACTTGTTTTATTCTCGAATAGAATATTTTAAAACATAGTAATATCCAAAAGAATGTACCTAATAATTTGTTTTAATACAGCTTCTTTTGCTGTAGGATCTAAATTTACACAACATCCGATGTTGTATGTTGACCAATAGGTACGTTGCTTCCACAATGTCTTTTGTATATGGGACTTTCCATACCAACTGCCCAGCTTAAAAAGGTACATCATCTCAATGTAAATTTTCACTGGGTGGAAGCTATATACAGACTCTGCTTCTCTCTCCACTCTGCTTCGTTTAGATGTGGTCCTAATATTCATGAAGCTGCTCATGTCTTTCGACTTTTAAGTGATGACCTTAACCCTTGTTAGACGCTGCAATGATGAACTTAAAATACTAGGTGGGCTTTCCACCATCACTATTATACGGATCTCTATAGGAATGCACGGGTAGACAAGCACAGGAACAGTAGGGAAAATTTAACTTTTTTTACGCAAAATTTTCATTTTTCGTTTGATATTTCCGCTATAATAAATTTCACAGTTGTATTATACAAATGATATGTATCTCAAAGTTTTTTGATAAAAATCAAATAAAATTTCAAATATTTACTATTTGCGTTCTCTGCAGCATGTATACTATTAGTAAAATTGTTGAACTTTCCTTTAGTTAAAAACCGGTATTATGATCCACAAACGCCCATCATTAAAAAAAAATTATGAAATTCTAAAATCTTGTATTTTTGAAAATGAAAATTATTCAAGTTCGAGGCCATTCTCTATATTTCTTTATTAGGATATAGTCCTATCAAATAATCTATAGAGCTTTTGTTTTCAAATTTATTAATTGACCACTTTCAGGAATGTGTTAATAGATCTATTTCGGGAATTTTCTAGGTTACAATCATTAGCACACGTTTTGAAAGAGGTAACAATACAATGCCAAACATCAAGCATTCATATAAACTAGTTTTCTTTTTTTTTATTATTTTTTTGTTATACAATTATTTTGCTTAGGAATACTTCGTCTTAAATTGTCACTTACATTTTCATACATTCATTCCTTATTTCAATTAACCACCATCAACAGTCCACACATACTTTACCTAAATCTTACCTAATATAATTCATATGAATAGTATGCGCTATTTTAACATAGACGAGTATATATTGTTATAAATATACTCTATATACAAAAAAAAAAAAAAAAAACTAATCCAGCTCATCCTTACCATAAGCTGAAGTAGAGCACAATCTTCTGAAAGCACTTCATGCGACTATACATTTAGCTTTTTGAATCTAATGTAAGTGAATGCCCAGAAAAACTCTACTACCAACTAAATAATCTTGTATGGTTGTGTGTGAATATATTTGGCGTCTTGATAAATATGTTGGATTCTTAGTGATTCCATTTGTCATCGTGGCATGAGTCCATTAATCATCGACAAGCGCGCATTTAGCCGTTGTTGTCGCCGACTTGCATTTTCTGATATCGCCACTGATAAAACAAACAAAAAAAAAATAAAGTAAGTAAACTGACTGGCTGTGTTATGGATGGTATTATATCGTAATATATATGAGGAATTTCAAAAATTTTTGATATTTCGAGGCAAAATATTTTGAACATTATTTTTTTGGTATGACATTTATTATAATCCGATGTTTAATCATGGTAAATCCATTAGTGTTAATCATTTATTTTAAATGGCAGCAAAAATGATATCAGTTTTAAGTTAAAAGTAAATTTAAAATAATAAAATTACAGTTTGGGCTTCGATTTAAACAAAGTTACATCAATTTATAGATTGCATTGTATTTCTTACATTTCAAAATATATATTACACCCAAAAAACCTAAGAATAAAAGTTTTTTCTTTGTCATATATTATAACCAAAAATAAAACAGCAATTATTTTGGAAAACACGCATTATTTGCCGGTTTAATGATATCTAAGTAGTTGGGTTAATTGTTACTTATTTGCAGGAAATCATATTAAATAATTTTTAATTCGCAAGCTTGCAATTTTTTATAAAGTCGTTAAAATGTTTTGATGCCTTTTCGATTATAGGAAATACAATTTTTTTTATTTAGGTTTTAGCGAATTATGGAAAAACTTTATCAATATATTCCGTCATAAATATTTGCTCTAGATACCTAACTATGTTATCAAGCTACGTTTTTTTTTTATAAATAAAATGCAAAAAATAATTATATTCCACAAAATTTGAAAAATTTCGATAAATTTTTGCGTTTGACATTTTAAAACGCCTTTTTGACTAAGTGTTCCTATTTAATCAGTTCACGCAATACGGTAACCAATTTCAAATATAATGCTGAATGTCGGATGCAAAAATCATATATTTTCAAAAAATGTACGTCAATTCCTTATAAAGGGTGTTTTTTATACATGTATAGAACTTTAAGTTGGCAACACTTTTTTAACCGGAGGCCATTTTGTCAGCTGTCAAGTGATTTATGTTTATTTTGGTTTGGCATTTCAACACGAATAGAAAGACGCTTGAACAATGCTTTCAAATTGCGCAATTTTTTTTGAAAATCATGGTTCTGTTCGAAATACGTATCGCGCACTACGTCCATTTTACGGTCAACATATTCGTCCATCAGAGCAATTAATTCGATTAACTATGGATCGTTTTTACACCACGTTTACTCTAAATGATAATATGCATCCGCAAAGACGTCGTACATTGCGTACAGAAGAAGTCATTGCTGCTGTAGAGCGTAGCGTAGAGTCTTTCCGTCAATAGTGACCGCTAAAGAGACATGATTACTGACTTTTTCGTTCATCAATTGAACACCCATGATGTGCAGGAGCTGTGGTTTCAACAAGACTGCGCAACATGTCACATAGCTCGTGCAACAATTGATTTATTGAAGGAAACGTTTGGACCCGTGAATTACGCTACGCTGATAAGCCCGAAACGTTTGACCACTTGGAGGACAATCATTCGCCGAGTTATTGCCAATATACGGCCACAAATGTTGAAAAAAGTTATCGAATATTGGACCTCATATGCCAGAAGTCATATTTAAATTATAATGCCAGAAGCTTATCTTTCGAATAAAGTAAATTGCATGCCAATTTAAAAAATTCATCTTTGTTTTATTCCATTTCAAAGTTCTATACTTCTATAAAAAACACCCTTATGACTTTTGATGTTTATATCCTATTGCTGGTGCGCTGAGATCAATATGGTTTACCTCAATCTGCATAAAACTACACCATCTGTTCTTAAAATTCAATTTCCATTATACACCGCAAAAACCCTTTTAAAAAACAGCGAAAGTTTAAAAATAAGGAAATGTTGCTTTCAGTTGTAAACCTCCACACAACTTTTCACCAAACAGCGACAATCACCCAAGTCTTGTGACTTCGTTTTTTATTGGTTTGGATCTGAAAGTTAAAAACTATGAGTAAAAGAAGAAAATGAATGAAAAAGCTCTAGTACGTTTTAGGTACTTTTTTGTTTTTTCGACTTTAAAATTACCATAAATTCTTTAAATTACCATCCAAACTTTTCATGTCCTAGTCGTATCATGTCCAAGTCGTTTCTCTCAATTAAAAAACGTTGAGATATAAGAGGCATCTTAAGTGTCTCCAATTTTTGAAATAGCTCTTATACACATAGAAGTATCTTAAGTATAGTATAAAAAAAGACTGGTTGTTTATTTGATTTGGATAAATCGTTAGTGTGTAGTCAGAGTTGTCTGGTGTGGTGTATGTAACGCAGTATGCGTTTGGCTGGCTAGCTGTGCTGCTTCAATGACAGTAACTCTCTTCTGTTACGAGTTTTTATGAGTGAAAAAAGTGTTGTCGCAACGGTAGCCTAATCTACAAGAGTGTTAAGCTCAGTAGACATCAGATACTTACCGTAGACAAATGATATAAGACTAGAAAATGTTTGCTATGTTTAATGATCAAATTATACTGCCAAGTTTTAATTTACTCTTAGTGCCAGTTAAGACATACTGAATATATATTGCACACATTCTCTGTAAAAGTAATAAGCAGGAACAGGAAGCTCATGCAAATGAATGTTTTTTTTATGTAAGTCTGAGAATAGCAAAAAACAATATATCTTTGCGAATCAAAGAATTTGACTTAAAATAACATTGATTTGTGAGTGCATATTTTTGCATATTTTGCTATAAATGCATATTTTTATTATATATTTTTACTTATTTTTCTTTAAATGCATATTTTAGCGTATTTTGCTTTAAATGCATATTTTCATTGCATATTTATACATATTTTGCTTAAATGCATATATTTACTTATTTTGCTATAAATGCATATTTTTTTTACAATTTTTATTAGTTTTTTTTGTAAAATAATCACCTAAAATTTTATTTAATATTTCATCAACCAGCATAAAGTCTAAAAAGGATCCAGGCTGCTTAAGCCCTATTAAGTGTTCTCTGAAATTTTAAATGCAAGTTGGGATTGAGAGAAACAATTTTAGTGGTTCTTTAAATAAGTACACTCATAATATTATGTAGTTTACTGTTTGTAGTTTAATAAAATATTTTTCAGTTGAGTTAAAAATAAAGAACCATGCATTTATTTTTCAAATAAATATTTTTTTCAGCTTTTTTATACATTTGTTCAAAATAATTTACTAATATTTACCGATTTTTTTTCGTTTATTTAAAGTTTCATACAAATTTAACCACAAAAACGGAATCTTGTCATTTATTTGTTTTCGTTACAGTTATTATAAATTTAAATTATTTTTTTCAAAAAAAAATATTCAAAAACTTCGGCGCTACGAAATAACCCCCAATGAAATAACCCCCAACGGCCAAAAATGAAATAACCCCCAAAAAAATTGTGTAAAATTGTTTGGGGATTTTTTCATTTTTTTTGAAGCAATTATGAAGCAAAAAAAAGTGACATTTTTTTAATATTTGTTACGGTGGGGTGCAATAACGCCTTACGAAATAAGGCCTTTAAGGCTTTATTTCACTTCCAATTGAGAAATAAAGCCTTTATTGCGAAAAGGGCTTTATTGCACTTTGAAAGTGACATAAGGCCTTTATTGAAATTTAGCCAATGGTGCAATAAAGCCTTTATTTTGTATTTTTTGATTCTTTTGTTACACTGTTCAGTTTTTCTGCGTGGCGGCCTGCGGCCGATCTTAGGGGTTTTCTCCTCCATAGGACAGGCAGGTGGCTTCGCTGAATACAGTTTTCCTGCGCGCGTGTCATTATCTTCCCTAGTGTGACGCGCGCAGGGAAACTTTATTCAGCGAAGCCACCTGCCGCGTCCCATGGAGGAGAAAACCCCTAAGAGCGGCCGCAGGCCGCCACGCAGAAAAACTTTATAAAGCAAAGATTTTCAATATTATTGCAGTTAAATTTTTTGTTGAATTATTATTTGGGACATATTTCATTTCTTTGGAGCTTATTTCATTGGGGGTTATTTCATTTCTTCCTTTGGGAGTTATTTCATTACGAAACAACCCCCAAATTTTGGGTGTTATTTCATTTTCACCTTTGGGGAATATTTCATTTCTTTTGGGTATTATTTCATATTTTTTTGTTGAGACTTATTTCATTTTTTTTGGGATTTATTTCATTGGGGGTTATTTCATTTTGTCCTTTGGGTGTTATTTCATTGGGGGTTATTTCGTAGCGCCAAAAACTTCGTTTCTTTTTTGTTTTATTAGAATGGTTTGTTTTTTATACATTTTGTAGAAAAAAACTAACAAACAAAAAACTGAAATAATTTCAAATAACTGAACATAACTTTTATTTTTACTGATCTTTAGTTAAAATTTGAATATTTATTTTTAACTTACTGTTCATTTGTTGTTATTGATTTGTTAGTTATTTAAATGACATTTAAAAATAAAGAACAAGAAACATTTGATTTCAATGAAAAGTAAGTAGAGCGGGTTTTAAGTGATTTATCATTTATGTTAAATTACATTTTCAGTTAATTTCAATTTCAAACTATTTTGAGTGTATTTTTCAATATAAATAATTAAAAATGTAAGTTAATTGTACAAAATGTACGCAGATAATATATTAAACATTATAAACTAATTTTAAAAATCAGTTAAAATTACATAAATGTATGAAAAATGAAAATTATTCAAGTTCGAGCCCATACTCTATGTTTCTTTATTAGGATATTATCCTAACAAATTTGTTTTCAAATTTATTATTTGACGCTTTCAGGAATGTGTTGATAGATATATTTCGGGAATTTTCTAGGTTCCCATCATCAGAATACGTTTTGAAAGCGTTAACAATCCCATGCCAAACATCAAACATTCATATAAACTAGTTTACTCACTACATGAGAACTAATATATGAGCTTGAAGTTAAAGATTATAACCATTGATCAAAAAATAAATTGAAAACTTGTTTGTTATGTGCAAGGTCCACCTCTGGTGGATATTCAACACACGTTTTTTGTTTTTTTCCTCCTTTTTTTGTTTCGTTTATAAACAAAACAGGGGGAGTAAACAAGACTGTACTTTGTCTTTTATACAAGTTTGATATAATTTTTATTTAAAAATAAAAATTATGTTTTTTTCGACCTTTAATTGTGCAATGAAAATGAAAATTATTCAAAAAAAAAAACTCTATGGATTATTTGTTAGGACAATATTTTAATAAAGAAATATAGAGTATGGCCTCGAACTTGAATAATTTTCATTTTCATTTAAGAATTAAATGTCGAAAAAAACATAATTTTTATTTTTTAATAAAAATTATATCAAACTTGTATGAAAAATAGTAATTTAAAGTGACTCTATTTTCTCGTTTTTTTTATTAATTTTCTTCGAAACTGTAAAGTTTTGGTTTTTACAAAATTTTAAGTGCATATTTTAAGATTTTTCATGCATGAAGTTCCTGTCCCTGGTAATAAGAAATAGTTTGGTTAATTAAGAAGAAAAGATAAGAAAGTTCTAAAGACACTGCTGAAAAGGAAGTACTGTATTTGATACATCTACTGAAGATTATCTTGTATATAATCTGTCAAACTGCATGAAATGATTTTTTAACAAAGATAAAATTAAACTAAACTATTAATATTAAAAATATATGAAATAATGTAGAGTTCCAAAATTACTAATTTTAGATCCATCAGTCTAGCACTTCCCCTTGTCCCCGAAGCGTATACATATATATTTGTGATAAGATATTTTAAGCCAGTTTAGTTTTTCAAGTATAAATAGCTCCTGCTGTTATTTGTCTGTTTTTGCTGGTATGTAACTGATCGGTACTGTATACTTATAGGAGATGACTCTCCCATTATTACACAGAGTCTATACCGGAGATAAATATGTAGAAATAAATTGCAGCAAATGTCAAAATTATGTTATCTCTAGTGTGGACCACTCAATTGCATACGTATTTATTGCCGGCAATATTTGTTGCAATAAATATTTAACAAAATTCGTCAACACTTATAACAGTTATTGTTAAGATATTCGTTTGACGATTAGGAAAAAGAACGGCACAAAAAATTTATATAAAAAAAGGCAAAAAAAAAAACAAACAAAAATATGAATTTTATAAAATTTAATGAATAATAAAAATAAATAACAAAAATATAACTATTTTGGATCTTTGAAAGGGTATTTTAAAGTAATCGTAAAACAACCTTCCTCCTTGAAATTTTTTAAATATGAGTTAACATAAATACGTATTGACATACCCTTAACATAAGCTCGGCAATACGCAATTTTATACCGTTATTCTGTAGATGAAGATTACTTATTTCTACATATTTATCTCTAATATAGACTGTGGGAAAGAATCATCTGTTTGTATTTCCATATTAACATTTAATGATTTGCCTAGGAGATGTTTTCAGGCCTAACTTAGTTTTAGAGCCTTTTTAATTGTTGTCTCTAAATGATAGTTACTGGTCTGTTACTTGTAACAAATTGTGGTTTCATCCAAGTGTTATGTTTTTTATTTGTTATGTTTTTTATTTGTTCGATTGCGTCTATATGAAATTTTCTGCGCAATCACTGACCGTGGTATAGATAAACTTATTTCTAATACCACATGCAGTCGCACTACACGTTAGACAGAGCGCTTTAGCGCACTGAGCTATCATCAGGTCGAGTTTTGTTGTGATTACAACTAGTTTTATTAAATACACCGGTGTTTTTTGTTCTTGCATACATAATCTCAGAAGTACAACTCCAACAACACAACAGTTCTATTTTTAGAAACTTACCTCACTCTAATGTCCACTGTTTTCCCATATGTTGTAAGTGATGCCACATCTATGATATATTCTTTGTATACTCGATAGATGGCGGTTACGTAGTTAGGGAAGAATTGCCAGAGAGCAAAGTTTGATTTTTGTTTGAGTTTGAATTTTAACGTCTTTTTCAGACAATTGCAATTAATACTATAATTAATATGCAATTTTTATTTAATTTAATTGTGAAAGGCGTGGTAGAGAAGAATGAGTGTATTTTCTAGAAATCATAACTACATTGTAAATTTTCAATTTTTCTGAGTCAGACTGCGCAGTTTCTGGTATTGAACCTTTGTCAGTGGCCCTGTTTTTTTGAATTTTTGAATAATGTAATATTTGTTATGTTTTTATTTGTTCGATTGCGTCTATATGAAATTTTCTGTGCAATATCTCGTTGCACTCAAAAACTACATTCGTTTAAAGTCGAAACTAAGAAATACATAAAATTTTTACGATTTTATTCCCAAAAAGCACCAACACGCTTCTAGCTCCGATAAATATTTACTTTCTGAACATATTAAGTGTGCATGGTAGGGCGGGTCGATTTAATAATCGCCCAAAGCTCAGTGAAAATCGTATTCTAGGGATCAAAATAAGAAACTTTGCGGAATTAACCATACCTCTAAAACGAATTCTACTACCCCGAAACTGTTGACTTTTGTCCCGTAGGGTCAAGTTTTGAAAAATCCCACTTTGACCCATGTAGAGTGCCCCAATCGAGTCCAAATGTATGACCGACCCCCACTAACTTTGAAGGGCCGATCCACCCATGCTCGTGGCACACCCCCCTGGAACTCCCCTGGGGGGTTCCCCATACAAACATTTCAAAAAATCTCCATTTTTGGCACTTTATTTTATTATTTTTTATTTATTTTATTTATTTTTAATATTTTATTTATTTTTTCTCTTTAGAAATTTATTTAGTCAGAACATATGTAAATGAAAAAAATAATTTAACTTAGTAATAGAAAAGAAATAAAAAAAATTACTGTTTGAAGTCTTTTTTGCTTTCAAGTCTGGGCAATTTCGCACGGCTCTCTTATGTCGTCGCCATAACAGCCTCTACATTTTCCGGTATAACTCGTTTGGAAACGCTAGCTAGCAATTGAACGTGTCGTTCTGTTGCAGGTCGTAAAATAGGTTGTGTGGGTTTTTTAAGCCACCACAAGACACAGCTGCATGTCGTAAACTTACTTAAGCAAAATCGGTTACAGGTAGAATTGAGCATAAAATTATCATAAAGGATTTTCCAGAAGTAATAAAAGGCGCACTTGCTTAACAGAAAGCATAAAATTATCATAAAGGATTTTCCAGAAGTAATAAAAGGCGCACTTGCTTAACAGTATTTGTGGTCAGATTAACGTTTAATTTACATGTAAGTATTTTATGGGCAGTTTTGACAACAAAATCGGTTACAGGTAGAATTGAGCATAAAATTATCATAAAGGATTTTCCAGAAGTAATAAAAGGCGCACTTGCTTAACAGATTTTGTGGTCAGATTAACTTTTAATTTACATGTAAGTATTTAATGGGCAGTTTTAACAACAAAATCGGTTACAGGTAGAATTAAAATTACCATTTCATTTTTATTACCTCGTAGACCATATATAACGCAACAGTTTTTGTGAATGCATTAAGTCGTTGTGAAGAACTCAAAGTGTGAAGTTCTAATTTCAGATAAAAAAATATTTAAAAAAAAAAATCATTCCAAATCAAAAAGTTTACAATGAATCCACCATCCTTTACACCGCAAGATGAAGCAATAACAACATCAACAACTATCGAAAACCCAATGAGTCATATACCCAGGCATGATGTTACTGTTTTTGGTGTGTCTACTGATTTGACTGATCTTAATTTACCAACCCATCTGGATATTTTGAGATATTATTTTTACTTGAGCGAACAAAAAAAATTGCTCTATAAATCATTCACTATTCAAGTACAAGATAAGTTGATTGGAATTTGGAAAAAACTTGGTATGGAAATAATGCTGAAAAAAAGTGTATATAATAAATTGAATAGATTGCTTGTCAAATATCAAGAGCAAATCAAGAATAGAAACAAACACCAAGAATTTACAGAGTATGTAAAATCTCTGGAAACAATTTTTTTCATTGGAACATGTAAATGCGATTTGAAGGCAGCTCCATGTGCATGCGGTTTGGTTCCCGAACGCCTCAAAGAGTTTATGCACGATCAACATAATCAGAGAAGACTAACAATGGATGGATTTGCGATGGAAATTGAAGAGCAAGGAGCAACGTCTATGTCATCAATGCCAACATACCAAGATCCCGATGATTCAACATACGCACCGCCACCGGTTCAAGAAGATTTGGATATAAGCACAAGTTCACAATACACACAGAGATACGATTGTTTTAACTTTGCCTTGGTATGTGACAGATTTGGTGTGCCTGATAGAGTAGCATCAGCAATGGGAACCGCTCTTTTCCAAGATTTTAAAATGAAAGATACCCATGGCAAACCTCTCATCATGGATAAATCGAAAGTTCGCCGAGAAAAAGAGAAATGCAGACAAGAAGTGCTTCGCAAACGGTTAGATGATACCAATTTGTTAGCATTTTCATTCGATGGCAGAAAAGATGATACTTTAACGAGAGATGCAATTGATGAGAAGTATCATACTAGGATGGTAAAAGAACCTCATCTTGTTATTTTGAGAGAACCGAATTCTGAATTGATTGGTTACGTAAGACTGGAACATGAAACCGCTGAATACAAAACAACCAAATTAAATGATTTTTTTAACGATAAAAATATATCACTGAATGAATTAATTGGCATATGCGTTGACGGTGAGCCAACAAACACTGGCCCACACGGTGGAATTATACGACGATTCGAATTGCTGTTAAAAAGACCATTGCATTGGTTCGTTTGCCTTCTACACTTCAACGAACTTCCGTTTCGGCATTTGTTTGAAGCTTTGGATAAAACAACCAGCACTGGACCAAGATCGGCAACCGGAAAATTGAGCCGTCAAATCGAAACTTGTGAAACTCTTCCGGTAAGTTATTGCTATCACTCATTTATTATAATTGTCAACCGTTTTTAATTGCTTTATTTTTATATATTTTCAGGTGGTGGACGGCTTTCAGAAAATTGAGTTGAAAAATATGCCCCCTGCTCCAGAAAAAATTGAATTTTCCACCGATTCCAAGTACTTATACGACATGGCCCATGCAATTTCTAGCGGCGTGGTTTCAGTGGATCTGGCTAACATCAAACCAGGGAAAATTGTACATTCTCGGTGGCTCACCAAGGCCGCTAGACTATTACGATTATATGTGACAACGGAAAATCCAGATGCAAATTTAAGAATACTGGTTGAATTTATAATTACATGTTATGTGCCAATGTACTTCAATATTAAGTATTACAGCTCTGTCGTGTACGGTAGTAGATTATTTTTCAAATTCATTAGTTGGTCAAGATTTCTAGAACCTCGTTTACGCAAAATTGTCAATAAAGTAATTACAGATAATTCATATTATGCGCATTCGGAAAATATCTTGTTATCAATGTTGTTTGATGATAGCAAAGAAAAGCGCGACTGTGCTATCAAGATAATTCTACGCTATCGAACCGATGTTGACGACCCAACGGGACTTAGAGCTTATAAAAAACCAGATATAAACTTTTATTGCACAAGTTACACGGAAATGATCAATATGAATGACATAAATGACGTATTTGAACCACCATTCACTCGAAGCATTCCATACGATACTTTGAAAGAATATTTAAATCAAGATGATCCACCGTTTAATGATCCAAAAATTCCATCACACATACAAGGAACAGAACGACACGTTCAATTGCTAGCTAGCGTTTCCAAACGAGTTATACCGGAAAATGTAGAGGCTGTTATGGCGACGACGTTAGAGAGCCGTGCGAAATTGCCCAGACTTGAAAGCAAAAAAGACTTCAAACAGTAATTTTTATCTTTTCTTTTCTATTACTAAGTTAAATTAATTTTTTCATTTACATATGTTCTGACTAAATAAATTTCTAAAGAGAAAAAATAAATAAAATATTAAAAATAAATAAAATAAATAAAAAATAATAAATAAAGTGCCAAAAATGGAGATTTTTTGAAATGTTTGTATGGGGAACCCCCCAGGGGAGTTCCAGGGGGGTGTGCCACGAGCATGGGTGGATCGGCCCTTCAAAGTTAGTGGGGGTCGGTCATACATTTGGACTCGATTGGGGCACTCTACATGGGTCAAAGTGGGATTTTTCAAAACTTGACCCTACGGGACAAAAGTCAACAGTTTCGGGGTAGTAGAATTCGTTTTAGAGGTATGGTTAATTCCGCAAAGTTTCTTATTTTGATCCCTAGAATACGATTTTCACTGAGCTTTGGGCGATTTTTTTGCCTCCCCACAAATCGACCCGGCCTAGTGCATGGTCTTCTGAAAGGTCTAAAGTCGCCACATTTTTAGTGTCAACCCACTGTTGAAAATTGTACACGGCACCAATTAGATAGCTGAAGCGGTTGTAGATACTCCAACATATACCTAATTTATTGAGTAAGTCTCTTCCAATTCCAATTGCAGCAAAAAATCTGGAATTGTTTGAAAATATTAAAGGGCTGAAGTAAAAGAAGTACAATATTTAATCATATTCAAATCATAAGTAAAAAGAGTTCCTATTTTAAAACTAACCTTAACATTTTAGCAATTTAATTATATTTTCAACAGCCACATTTATTTTTTTGTTTCGTGCTCGTCTTCCTACAAAAAAAAAAAACGGATGCACATTTGAAAAATAACCCCTGCGTTTAAATTTCTCGATCATTCTTATCTGTTTGTTTCTTTGTTAATGCCATATATGAAATATTAAACGAATGAAAGCAAAATTATATTTAATAATATTCACATAAATAAATATAATTTTTACATTAATAATAACCTTATTATTTTAATTTTAGTATTTAATATTTATTTACTAATTAAATATTTTAGCCGGCAAAATTTTGTCTTGCTTTCTTCTCAGCATTGACTTTTAAACTAACTTTTTGTTATAAGTGTACGAAAAAATGTCATTATGTTCTGAATAATTCGTTAAAATCAGCAAAATATCCACATTTTAATACTTCTGCTATAAAAAAATTAAAACATGTGAAATATAAACCAAATGTATGTCAAATTAAAAATATTTTATAAATTATATTCTCACTATCAGTCCCCTTACTCACAATTAGTTCGTCCATTCACAAAGCCTTTACTTGCCAAAGACTTCGGTGGACGAAGCACAGAATTCGAAAATATTTTGAGGGTTATGACCATGATTCTGTGTTTTATATAAATTTACTTTTTCGAGCATAATCCCCACATACAGTTAGTAAATATGTAAGAAAACCGAATAGAATACCTAGTTTGACAATTTGCATCTATTAATATCTATGTATACTATCCATAAGTGCTGATGACATTGCAAATGTCATTTTTGCATTGTTGGTTTCTGTATCCTATGTGGTCTCATAAAAAAACTGAATAAACTATATTTCGGTCAAAACAAAAGTGATCTAAAAGAGTTTTTTTTCAAAGATCAGATGAAGTTTAATATGAAACACATTTTTGGAATTTTTATTTTTGCTTAGCAGATGAAACAACTCAAAATACTACTACGTTTTATTGTAAGATTAATTGCGGGTCTTTTTAATGAACACAATAAAATGTTATAGTATATAGAAAACGCTAATTTATATAATTGCATACAATTTTGGTCAATTAAAACAGCATTTTTTTGTGATGCATTTTAGTTTTTGTACAATCAACAAATGTTGTTAAAGTCTAAAATTTCAAGTATTTGTTCATGTTTCTTAAGTAAAACGAAACAATTGCCAAAACAAAGTTCCTGTTAAAAGTAAAGCAAACAAAAAAAGATGCAAAAATTCGAACAATAAATGTTTCAACAGATTTAATGGTCTTAAATTAGTATCTTTCAACCGAAAATTACTTTAAACAAATAATCAATCAATACTTGAAGATTACAAACCATAAAAATTCTATGTAGTAATTGTTTACATGTTTACATGTTAACTATATTAACTTTACCCAATTACCTTCAAACATATAAAGAATTACTTTACACTGAGAGAATTATCTGCATGATAGTAATGAATTTTTTCATTAGATTTATGAATTGTCACTGAATTTCATCCATTGAAAGTTTTTATTAAATTAACGCAGATTTTCATAAAATTTTATGAAAAATTTCATTTTATTTATAAAAAAATGTATATGCCTAATTAAAATGAGTCATTAAAAATAGTTTCATAAAAATTATAAAGCTTTTTCATAAAGTTCACTTTGTTTAGAAAGTTTAATGAAAAATTTTATTAAAATTGGTCTAAGAAAATTCTCTCAGTGTACATTTCCGAATATGTGTAAGAAAAAGAAAGTTTGTTTTAATAAGAGCCAGAGTTGTCATAAAATGTGTACTACATATAATTCTCTGAAATTATAATTTTTTTTTTCCAAAATGAATTATGTTTTATAGGAATTTGTTATAGTAACTTGGTAATAATTTACATAAGTTATGATAGGAATCAATTTTTTCATCGATCTGAAAAAATTATCGGTAATTATAAGGCATTAATTTAATATTCAACTTGAAAAAAAAAAATGCCAAAAGAGGGAGAGATACACACATGGTGGAAATACAAATTATTTTTAAGAATTAACTTAAAATATACTGTTTTACTAAAGTTATATATGTACTTCGTATAATGGTTACTTCAATGTCTATAATAATCTTTTGGCCTGTCTTTTACAAGAAGTAAATAACGATTTTATTTATGCGAAAAAAAGATGTCCACACAAATGGTAATTATTGGTATATTGTTTTTGTTTCTTGGAGGGAAACACAAAAAATAAGCAGAACATCGATTTTTCAAGTGAATGCGCGACGAGACCAACGTATTTGTCGGACTCATATACATAGCTCGTAATATTTGTCAAGTATATTGTCTAATAAGATAAACTTCCATTTGAATGGATATGGAACCACGTTTTATCAGGGATGGATACCGAAACGGTTTAGAATTTAAGTAATACCTAAATATAATTTGCACCGAAATATAGAAATTGCATTCAATTTGCAGGGATGAAGAGCTTACAATAATTTTACGCAGCAGGAATAAATGTTTGTGAAAATAAATGGTCTAAAATGTATCAAAATTCTGTCAAAATAATGTTAACGTAAACTGAAACTCTCCCCAGTTTTGGCACCCATTTCACCTTTTTAATCCAAGGACCCAGATCTATTTCCGGTTCACTCAGGGTAGTGCTGTTTTTAAAATATGTAGTTGTTTGGGTTGTAATACAGTTTCTTTATTTTTAAGGTAAATGTCACAAATTAAATTTTTTATTAACCTTTTACAAACCACATTAAATGACTGTTTTATGATTTTGCATTAACTTTTTACAGTAGTTTTTTGTTATTTAAAAAAAAAAAAATAAAAAAAAATATTTTTTTATTTTTTACTAACATGTGGTTCATTTTTATTACATTTGCCGTTTTTTTTTTTTGAACATTAAAAAACAAATGACAATGTTAGTAGAATTTACTGAAAGTCGTCCTTTCCTTAAGTGAAATTTCTTTTATTTTTGACTACATTTGCAGTGGTCTTTACCTACATAGTATTCTAAGTGTTATACTTAATACCGATGAGTTTGTTTAGGTTTGTAACAAAAGCATTTGTTTCGCCAAGACCTTTATATACCTGGCTCCATAATCTATTTTGCACTATAATTAAGCGGTTCAAAGCAACAAACAAATTTTTTAATTTTTTACTTTAAATTTGTTTTAAAATCTTCTTTTTACACCAATATAGCTTAAAACCCTGATATTTCATTAAAATAAAGGGTCCGCCAAATAACTTTTTTTTTTTTGAAAATGCTATACAAAAAACTACTGAATATTTTCTCAAATTTCTTTTTTATTTGAAAGTACAATCCTTCCGGTTAATAATGGAAAATAATTTCATTAAAATGGCAGCCTCGGCTGGCCATGCAGTAGCCTACACGATCGGTCCAATTTTTAAGCACATTATCGATTGTGTGCTGCTGTATTTCCTCCTCTTCAATTTTTGTGAACAAAAATTCGTTCAACATGGCCCGATAACGATCGCCATTGACTGTAACGGCCAGTCCTTGCTCATTTTCGAAGAAAAATGGCCCAATTATGCCCCTGGACCAAAATCCGCACCAAACAGTGACTCGTTTTGGGTGTGTCGCCACACATTCACATTCCCAGCGTTGTTCAAGCGTATAGACAACCATATTCGTTCAGCGGAAGGATAAAACTAATTATCTGTCAAATCAGACATGAGCTAAGTGTTACCATTAACGAAATAAGCACTAGTTGAAAAAAAAAACGTTAGAAGAAAACTAAAATTATTTTTCTAAGGAATTTCCTCGTTAAATAAGTTTCTTTAGCGTCTTGTAGTAGATGTTTCAGTTTCAAGTTTTATATTTCCATCATATGAGAATAAGCACAATACAAAACGTAACGGAAAGGAAACTCGTCACGACAAAAATAATGAACAAAATAACAAAGGAAAACTGAAAAATCAATCTCAATTTCAATTTCATAACTCTACAATTTTTAAATTTTTACAGAATTTGTTTGTCTTTGAAGTTCATACTTTTATAAATACTCAGGTACGCTAAATCCAAATCAGTAAAAAAAAATTTTTTCATTTCCAATGTTTGAAAAATTGCGGTTTTATATTTTTGGTATTATTCGCCCCATTTTTTCGTATATTTTGCTTAATTTTTCGAAATTTAACTCCAAAATCATGAAATATTTTTTAAGAATATAAATTTGCACAAAATTATATTTCATTTGAGTACAATTAGTTAAAGTTTTAATTTATGTTCTCAATATTTATATCATATTCAATGTATATGCAAGTTTCTACATATTTGAAGTATGGGGACAATTAGTTAAAGTTTTAATTTATTTTCGTTGTATTTGATATCATTTTCAATGGATGTGCAAGTTTAATGCATAAATTTGTTCAATATAACGTCTCGTTTATACACAGTAATAAAATTTTAATTTTTGTCGAATACATAAAATTTAGGCAAAATTTCAGTTTATGGGGGACACCCCTGGAAAAAAAAAAAAAAAGTGCCACGCCCCCTTAAATGACCCCAGGAGTGCGAAAATCATAATGAATAAGGGGGCTCACGCCCCTTATGGGCGTGGCAGTCGAAAAACGACCCGGCCCACCTACGTAGACAATATGGGTATCAAATGAAAGCTAATGTCTTCACGATTCCAAAAATAGCCGTAGTTGCCAGATCGGGCGATTTTTGTAGCCGATATGGCCATTTTGCCAAAATTTGGGGTGGGTGAAATTTTTTTTTTCCTTTTTTTTTGCTTATATTTTGTTAAAATCAAACAAAAATGAGCATTTTGTGCGAAAAGATTACTATTGTTAGCGTTACCCAGGGATTACCGCGTGGAGGTCATAGTAAATCAATCCCCTTGGAGAAGCATGAGAACTCACGTAAAGTTGTGAGTTTCCACGCTTCTCACGGCCAAGATGCCATCTGCATCTAGTCGTCTTCATCCTCATCTTCACTGTCTTCAGACTCATCTACAATCTCTGGCACGGGGTCTAGCGGATTGTACAGTTTTCCCGCAATGCGGCAAAACTCTGCAAAACTTATCGTCGGCTTATCGTCCAATTCACGACCCCAGTCGTGAATGTCAAAGGCAGTAACGCAATCCATATTTAGTGATGTTCTCGTGTCAAGAGTCAAATCATAAATGAGGATAAGTACAAAATTAAGAAACGAGGAAAACTCTTGAAAGCTTCTGATTGGTTAATGAAAATTTGTTATACTGGCTTCGCTTAGTAAAGTTTTTCTGCGTGACCGGCCTACGGCCGGGCTTAGGGGTTTTTAACTCCAGTATGTCTTAATTCTAGACAGCGGGGATCTTGAGTGCTCGGCCTCTGGCCGAGCTAAAAAGAAATAAACAAAAAAAAGTCCTTCCCCCATTTTATAAAAATTAACATATCTTCCTCAAATTCTGGACGATCTGGCAACTACGGGTATTTTTTGGAATCGTGAAGACATTTCCTTTCATTTGATACCAATATTGCCTAAGTAGGTGGCATGGGTCGTTTTTCACCCCCGCCCCTATTTAACAAAAATGGCCGTATCGGCTGCAAAAAACCGCCCGATCTGGCAACTATGGCTATTTTTGGAATCGTGAAGACATTAGCTTTCATTTGAAACCCATATTGTCTACGTAGGTGGGCCGGGTCGTTTTTCGACTGCCACGCCCATAGGGGGCGTGAGCCCCCTTATTCATTATGATTTTCGTACTCCTGGGAACATTCTGAAGGGGATGGCATATTCAGATTTTTTCTCTAGGGGTGTCCCCCATAAACTGAAATTCAGCCAAAATTTATAATGATACAACTAAAAAAGTAAAATGTTCAACTTCCTTGCAATAACAGTAACACCGACATGATTGTATGAAAATTAAAGACAATCCAGTGTAGATTTATATTCTTAAAAAAAATTTTATGATTTTGGTAAGAAACTCCGAAAATTTAAGCAAAATTTGCGGGAAATTGGGCGAATGATGTTAATATAAAAGCAATGCCATTAAAAAAAAATGCAAATGAGAACATTCGAAAAGATTCAAAGCCTGTTTTTTTTTTGCTGATGAGTAGTGTAATTTTTTGTTTGTTTTTTTTGTTTTTTTGTCAACCATTCATGTGAAATATGTGGCAACATTAGTAAAACAATTTGAGTACAAAAACTAGAGAATAAGAAATTCCGGTAAGAAAATAAAATAAATAAATTAATTTAATCTCTCACGGAAATTGATGCACGAAGTCAAAGTACATAGAAAAAACCTGGGACCTTTGAATTGTGTCTATACTCTATAATTAGAAGTTAGATTAGACTAGAGTGGCACTATGAACCGCGACCAGAAGTTGGTGTTTTGTGCTGCCAACGAATACACCCTATGGGTTCAGGCTCTCTACGAAGCGAACTATCCTAGCAGGTAAACAATTCCAAACGTCCGATGGCGTCACTATTCGACCACCAAAATAACGCACCCTCCTGTCGGAGAGCCACGGACATTTGCAGAGAACATGATCTGAGGTCTCGGGTTCCAATTCAAAAAACCTGCACGTATCCGAAGAGGATCGTCCCATCTTATACAATTGATACCTAAGACCACAGTGTCCCATGAAGGTAACCCGTTACGGTTAGGAATTGCATTGGTCATTAAGCTTTTTTAACTTTCTACCTAGTTATAACAAGATTGATTCAAAATCCAAAAAGTACCCCCTGAAAGTAGATTCGTCTTAACAACCGAATTTATTGTCAATCGGTTCGGTTGTGGTAACTCAATTTTTGTTGATTCAACCGAATATCTGAAGGCATAATTAAATTATTATTTTATTAATTAATATTTAGTTGGCACAACTGAACATTTTTTTAATCAAAAATCCAAAAAGTGGCCCAGAAAACAGATTCGTGTTAACAACCGAATTTATTGCTAATCGAATGGTTAAATTTTAGTTAAGTCAACCGAATATCTGTAGTCATAATCAAATTATTTTTCTATTAATATTTAGTTGTTACAACCGAACAATTTGGTTACACAACCAAACCATTCGATTGGTAATAAATTCGATTGTTGGCGTAAATCTGTTTTATCTGTGTGCATCTTCAGTTTATTATCCCTTACCCCAAAACACACATTAATTAAGTTTCAGGCGTATAACTCATGGATGTGGGCACGGCGTTAAAAGAGAGACTTCGCCTTTTTGTGACTCTTAGTCAAATTTTTAAAAGCAGAGTGAAGGCCAACCAGTGTTGCTAGAATTAATTACGTTTTTATTTAAAAAAAACTCCATACGCTAATAAAATCGATACTTCCATGCATTTTCTCTACGACTCAAAGCAATTTTTATTAAAAAAACCAATTGAAAAAAATATTTTCAAAACAAAAAGGTAAAAAATTACATGTCATTACCAACTTAAATTGTGTTTGAAAAGTTAAAAAAAACATTCGGAAGGGATTTTCAACTACAAATGACAACACTGATGCCAACATTCCAAATTTATAAGCTCAAGCTTTTTATATGGGGTGATTACACAGGGGATGTACTTCTTTTTAAACCACATTTTTGTTAGAGTTTTCAAAAATTATCTCTTTAATGAACCATTAAATTAATATTTAAATTTCAATTACCTAACATATGGGATTGGGCAGGACTTCATGAAGAAATTTTTCCCCATTTCACCCTCACCTTGGGAGTTTCCAAAAAATCCCGTGTTAGCGGACGGCACAAATAAATAAGAATGAGTACATTGGAGCTGCCCAATGTAAAGTGTCAGGGTTAAAACCTGGGGTCAGCAATAACTAAATTTTTCGTTATTTACCTTTTTTATAAATTCTTTCAAAGAATCAATAAACAAATTTAGTATCAAATGTATTTGGATAATCCTTCTAATAGAATACAAAACATAGTAAAAACTTTTAAAACAAAAAAGTTTCGAACAACTTTGAAACCCATTTTTAACCACTAAATATGCGATTGGGCAGGTATGTTTCTTATATCTCAATCTTATATCCAAATTTCTTCAAAATCGGCAAGCAATCACCCAAGAGCTCCTTTGTCGGTCAGAGCGGCAAAAAGTTTTCAAAATAAAGCAAACCTTTTTGTCAAAAGAACCAGTATGGTGGTTACCTAATTAAGAACTTGTGTTCTACATTTTCTTAGGAAGCGATTCTAAAAAAAATTCCTGGGTCGTCCCTTAATAAAAAAAAAATAAATATAGTTGGTCACATTACGATTTTATAACACACATATCAAACAGCCTTAAGATCTTCCTTAACTAATAAATGGAGGATGAACTTTACGCATGCGTATAAATGGATAATTGATGTGTGTGTAACACACATCAATATCTTTACTTCATTCCGTTTATAAACGAACCAGATTCATTGCCAACATATGTACAAAATATAAAAGATAAAAAAAAACGAACCCGTAAGATGTTGATGTAGATGATGATGTAGCGAAAAAGTAGCATTATCAGTAGTTTCCTTCTTCAAAAAACAAAAAAATAAAAAATAACACAACCCAACAATGTTCAATTATTTATTTACTTCACTGTTCCGTACAAAACAAAATAAAAAATACTGATGCATGTTTTATGTGATACATGCGTTTTGTTTTAACCAAGCAGTAAATGTTTCATTTTGACGAAAATTATGCAAATCACGCATTACAATGAATTATTTATGAAATGTTTGAAAGCACATCATAAATTTTACTTGTACACAGACAGACACACCAAGAGAGTTGCAGTAGACGGGAGCTAAGCTACGAAAGGTTGTACCCTTAGTACGCTTAATTTGAGTAATTTTGGTTAAATATAATTTTTTTATTTTGAATTTTTAAAATTTATTTACATATTTCTGCCGGTATATTGTAAACAATTTGTATCACTTGCAATTTTTTCGTTTCTTTGAGAAGGCAGACAAAAATGACAAAATTTTGCTGGAGGGCTTAAAAATGAACATTAACTGAAATTTTGTTAAATATTAAAAAAAAAAAAAAAAAAACACAAAATTTCCAGCATAAGTGTTTATTAAAGGGAATAAATATTTATATGGGTAGCTTGGGTAAAAAAACCGGTTTAAATTAATATAAACTAAACGGTTTTAAGTATCGGTTAAAAATTTATCGAAATAACCGTTTCAAGTAATTTTTTTTTTGCAAATTTACTTACATATTGATAACAATTATTGACGCAGGTGTTCAAATAACCACTAAGTTTTTTTTTACAAACTTCCTAGGGGATAGACGAGTGGACCAAAATAGGTAAAAATCATCACAGTCAATGTTGCGGCGATATAGATTCGTTTATTTCACCCCTCAGTTTTATTGCAAATGATTAGAAATTGAATAAGTCGGTTTTTTTTTGCAAAACGTTAACCCGTGCCGAATTTTGGCAAAAAATTACAAATGTTTTAACAAAGTGTGTTTTTGTTAAACATTTTAAAAATTAAATTTAAATGTGAAATCTAAAAATAGAAAAAAAAAAACAAAAAGCGTGTATTATATATCCACTAATCTAACAAACAAATTTTCAATATAGTTGGTCACATTTTCAATATATTTTTGATCAATGGTGATAAACTTTAACTTCGAGCTTATATATTAGTACTCATTTAGTGAGAAAACTAGTCTATATGAATGTTTGATGTTTTGCATGGGATTGTCACTTCTTTCAAAACGTGTTCTGATGATGGGAACCTAGAAAATTCCCGAAAGAGTTCTATCAACACATTTCTAAAAGTGCTAAATTAATAAATTTGAAAACAAAAACTCTATAGGTTATTTGTTAGGACAATTTCCTAACAAAGAAATATAGAGTATAGCCTCGAACTTGAATAATTTTCATTTTCATTGAACATTGAAAAGGTCGAAAAAACATAATTTTTATTTTTAACAGAAATTATATCAAGCTTGTACTAAATTTTTATATCCTTTATTCCTTTATTATACTCAAAATTATTCAGACATGGAAGTCAGAAGATTTTATCGGATATCACTAACCAACTTTAGCCTTTGATAAATTGCAAACACGTGTTTTTTTTTTTTTTTGATTAATTTTAATTTTTTTTTTAAATTCATAATGTGGAGATGTCGATTGCTATTTCTATAATATAATAGCTGTAATTAAAGAAAAGAAAAAAAGTATAATTCGTTTTCGTGTGTGGAGCGACTACTTTCTATGACATTTTATAAAAATTTATTATTTTGCCAAAAGTTGAACAAAATATGAATGTTTTTATTAAAGTTTACATAATTTTTGGAAAACATCACCTTAATTTCACTAGACTATAATTATATTAACATTTATTTCGAAAATTTAACCCTTGTTGTCCTGGGAACATAAACGACCAAAAATGTTTAATTTTAATTATGATTACAAGACTGTAAACCTATTAAATTGATTAAAAACAATTAACACTTGATAAAAATAAGTAGTTTATGTAATTTGATCCATATAGAGTTAATGGTTTCACTTTTGAATAAACCAGACCCACTAGGAAGTTTACAGATTAATTTTTTTTTTTCAGATTTTCACTGAATTTCGATATGTAATAAAGAGTACTAAACTAACGAACAAGTGCAATTCTTTATCATAAAAATCGTACTTCTAAGTGTTAAAAAGCTGTTTTGCAAAAAAAGAGGAACCATTTTTGACCCCACCTTTTAAAACTTTAAAAGTAAAATTTCTACTTTAAACAATTGCGCTTGTTCGTTAGAAATCGATATCCAAATTATGAATTTTGAAAAATCTTTAAAATTAAAGATTTTATCAAATTTGTGCGTCACTTTTGATTCCATCCTAAAGTGGGTTAGTGATAACCGATGATGTCAGAGTTTTATATCTGAATAATTTTGAGTATATTAAAGTAATAAATTAAATGAAAAGTTTAATTTTTCAAAACTTTGAATTTTGGAAATTTTTAATAAAACATATTTTTTTTAAATGGGCCTTTTTTGGACGAATTTCTGAACGGGTTAACGTTTTTGGAAAAAAATCGATTTGTTGCATTTGCAACCATTTGCAATAAAACTGGGAGTGTAACGCAAATCCGTGTTTGAATGACATCCTAATATATATCCATCAAAAAGACATATTATAATGCCGTTTTAGTTCGTATAAAAAATTCTTATGTTAAGACATTTATGTTGGGTATGGTCAGCCACCATAATTGCATTTTTAAACACAATGTTAAAAGAAAAACTAATAACATTTCTATTAACATAAAAAGCTTTTTTAAAATCTATACAAAATTTCAAATAACTAAACATACTTTTTCTATTGTAAGTTTTTTGTTTGGAAAATCTTTTGTTGATGATGTGCAGACAGACACTGATAAAACTTTTATCAAATTCCAATGTCTCTTTAAAATGTATTTTGTTAATATACTACAAACTTGGGCATTTTTCATTACCATTGAAATATCATTACTAGGAATGTGCAATTAATCGATTATTAAGGCAAGCCGATTAATCAAAATCTCATTTAATCAATTAATTGAAAATCTTGATTATTCAAAAACTTGCTTAATCAATTAATCTTAAATTAGATTAATCAAAAGTCATGATTAATAGATTATTTAGAAACTTTATTAAACAAAAGAGATTATAATTGAACAATTGTTGGTTTTTGTTTGCTTTTTATTTTTTTTGGCTGATTTATATTCTTTATTTTTAATATATTTCCTTTGTATTATTTCATAAATATAACAAAAATGATTGAAACAAAACTATTTTAAATAAAATAAATGCAAAAAATGAATTGGTAATACTAATAATCCCCGAATAAGACCAAACAAACTTACAGTGGAGCAAACTTAAGAAATGCTTGTACTAAATTAGAATTAGATTTAAGTAGTAGATTTAGTTACATTAGTTATAAAAGTTCCCTTACGTTACCGCGGGCACCAAAGTAAGCGCTATATCCAGTTAAATGTCCTCAACCTATACGCTACATGTATGAACACTTTGAGGACAGTACACAAAGTATACAAGTGTCCACAAACTATGCGGTGTATGTACAGCGCATACTTTAGGAACACGTCCAAAATTGTCCCCGAAATATGCGGTGTATCGAACCAACTGTCCTCATCGTATACGCTAGATGTATGAAAAGGCGCGAAAACTTTGCGGACAGTCCCTAAACTATGTGTATATAGTTGAAATTTCATTTGTTTTCAACTGCAATTGCAGTTGTCTTTACCTACATTGTATTCTAAGTGTATATATATATATATGCATACTATTCAGACATTTAATACACCGCATAGTTTGGGGACATTTTCGTAATTTAGGGACTGTCCTTAAAGTTTGCATAAATATAGCGTATAAGTTGCGGACATTTAGAACGATACAGCGCATACTTAGGGGACAATTTTGGGTGTATCTAAGAAGATATTATTAGATTTAATTGTATAAAACCAAAAATATTCTAATAGAACCTTATATAATCTAATAGTCCAATTTGCGGATGAAATTATATAAACAGAAATATGATTTTTTATATTCTTATATCTAGTATATATAAACTTTTTTAATCGGTATTAATTATTAGTTATTTTTAGTTAATAAATTATGTTTATATAATTTAAAAAAAAAAAAAAAAAAATGGAAACGTAATTTTAGGACACACTAATGTATATGGTTTAATAAATAAATAAGTCACCCTGTGACTATTTGTGTATGCCATTTATTAGTTCCATGTATGATATAGAACAACAAAATAAGTTAAACAAGTTTACAATAATCACTACTACTACTACAACTACAATTTTCAACTTATACCAGAAGTGCTATCAAGAAAGAAAAAAGGAATCATATTTAGTATTATTATTATGGCGCATTTTCACCATTTTTTTTTTTTTTTAATAAACGACCGACTATAAGGAATAGGGACTATAAAATGAAAGAACATCTTCAAAAATTCAAACTTTTTTTTTTTAATTTTGTCTTTTAAGAAAAAATTCTAAATAGTTGTGTGTGTGTATATGAATCACATTATATGTATATAAAAAAACACAACCAGACAAATGCGTTTTTTTTTCTATTATCCTTTTTAAGGAGGGAGTACATTTTTTTTGCCAGTTTTTAGTATGTTTCTTTTCGGTTTATCACAAAGCTTTTGTTTGACTATAACACCCTGCAACAAATTTAAACACATAGTTAAACTGCGTTTTCAGTTTGCCGGTCTGTGGGCGGAGGGGCGTTGCAAAATCCAATTTTCATTTTGTACCACCAATGACATATACATAAATACATTTTTTTTGCTTTTTTTTATTTTATTTAAATTTATTTTTTTTGAAAGCCGTTGTCATGTTTTTCAAAACGAGATATCAAACTCTTAAATCGGTTATGTAGTTCCGAAGATATTTACAAAAAACCTATGTTAATCTTCAAGCTATGTTACACGAACTCAACAGCCTCATCCGTCTATTCAAAACAGCCCTAGGCCAGATGCCGACAGATCATTATACGGTTGTGATAAGAGCTGGCAAGACACCGGCTGGTGAGCATGAGCGGCGCTTCAATGCACCGGTGATAGGTGACGTCGCAGTTGTTACGGCAGTTGTTTTCAGCTATTCATTTTATATACTTCAGCAAATAAAGGCGATAGAAGGACAAAGAGGCGTTGGGCTTCTTATGCAATTACAAATTTTAAAATTATTTACCAATGTGGATTTATTTTTTTAATTATTTATTTGCATAAAAAAAAAATCTTGATTTAAAGAATTAATTACAATTAAAATTTGAAGGCAAAACAACGTTTGCCGGGTCAGCTAGTTTTCTCTAAAAAGTAAAATTTTATTTTCACAAAGTTTTTGAAATGTGAAGGTCTATGTAACATTTGTCATACATTTTTATGAAACTCCTCATCATATTTATGTAAACTTCAAAATTATGAAAAATAATTGATGACAAAATATTTATGAAAAAATTTCATCTATATGATGAAACTTTTTTTCCTGAGTGTACGTACCTGTAAATGTTTCGTGTTAATTGGTATGTTTCAGTTCAAATTAATCTCTAAGCGTTTGGTTAACGAATATATTAATATTGAATAATATTTTATTTTCACCCCCTTAGATGTTTTTCACCACAGAAATTGTCTTTCACTTAAAAAATGTTTTTCAGCACAAAAATTATTTATAAGCACGCAGAGAAAATAGCATCAAATTATGATAGTTTAAGAGCATCATTTTATGATTGAAATCCTTAACAATAATAATATTATCCTCGTGATTATATTATTATCCTGGTTGATGATAAAATCATCTTTAGTGATAATAACACGATTAGTCAGAATCATATATATGATAATTAGAATCATAATATGATAATCTTGTTCATCTTTAATGTTTCATCATTTCATTTTTTTTTTTGTTATTTGTAATAAAAGCACAGATTTCTATTTATTAATATATTTTTTATACTTTGTAATTCACTAATTTTTGAACTTTGAACTTTTATTTGTATTAGGAATTTGTAGTGATCAATAATTTTTTAACTACTAATTACATCTATAATTTGTAATGTTGCGTCAAAAATCCTTATAGAAAATATTAGATTTTTATTTCTGTAAGAAAATGTAAATTTTTGGTAAAACTAACCAAGAAATTTCAGATTGATGAAGTTTAGATATATTTTTCAGTATATTCAAGCCTTTAAAAAAATTTTAATTTGGTCAAAAAAATCAAGAAGGTTATTGAAGTATTACATTTGTGAAGGATATTTTTGATCCTGAAAAATTATAACCAATATTTTTTTTTTTAAGCAGATTTTCTAACCTTTCATATCAGGAGTACAAGTATATTAATATTTTTTTGGAAAAACTGAAACTTTAAAGTTCTTTTTAAATTTAGTTTGACGTGTTGGCGAAAAACTAAAAACGCTGTTTAACTATACATGTATGTATACACCGAAATAAAATATTGTGCTATATGTATATACGAAAATCGACGAACATTGTAAGAAATATTTCGTTGTTTCGCACCACGAGAGGTTGGTGTTAAATATCCGAGTACGTACACACAGAAAACAGTTTTGTAGTTGCAAATGAATTTTTCTCCAACCGAATTTTTATGGTTCCACGTACTAGCAATATTATTGAATTTTAATACTATTCTAACAACCGACATTTATTTACAAATTTCGAATTTTTATTGCAACAATTGAATATTTTTTGTTTATAGACTATAATATTCTATAAATAGATTCACATGCGTTCAACAAAATTTATTTTATTAATAAAAAAATTATATGCCTTGAACTGGGCTCGAACCGGTGATCTTTCGTTTGTCCGGCTAGTACTTTACCTCTAGCCTAAACCCAATTTAAATGTTTTTTTTTTTTAATTTCAACCTTGAATATTTTCTAGTTTCAAATTTTAATATTTGTCTTAAAATAGATTTGCATGCACAATATAAATTCGGTTGAAAATCTCAGTATTTTATTAGAGTTACCAAAACTATAAACAAAATTTATATTATTTTGTTAATAAAAAATAATTCGCCGCGAACTGTGCTCGAACATTCGACCATCTGCTTGTCAGGCAATTACTTTACCTTTAACCTAAACCCAATTTGAAATTCCATTTTCCAACTTCAACCATTAATGTTTTTTTGTTTCAAATTTAAATATGTATGTCTAAAAATAGATTTGTATGTACAACAGAAATTCGGTTGCTGAACTCAATATTTTATAAGAGTTACCAAAACTATAAAAAAGATATTATTTTAAAATGATTTTATTAAAAAAAATGTTTATTCCGCAAGCTGGACTCGAACCGGTGACCTTCTGCTTTTCAGGCAACTAATTTAGATCTAGCCCAATTTAAATTTTTATTTTCAAATTTCTACAATGAATATATTTTTTTCTTTCAAGTTTAAATATGAATGTCTAAAAATAGATTTGTATGTTCAACAGAAATTGGGTTGCTAGTCTTAATATTTTATTAGAGTTACCAAACCAATTAAAAAACTTTATATTATTTTAAAATTGGTAACGAAAACTAATATTTTAGATGGAGTGATTGTTTTTTTTTGCAGGCGAAACTAATATTCGACTTCAACTGCAAATATTTTATTCAAGGGATAAAATATCCAAGAAGTGGTTGGTTGTTAGTATTAAAGGTAATGTAGAAGATAATATTTTTTACAATATTGAGAAGGAAAACCAATAGTTTGAATGATGTGACTGTGTTTTGGTTAATTTTATATGTTTTCTGTTTACAATATAGTATAATTATTCTGATGATGAATTTTAAGTACTTACAATTAAAATAATAATGATTAAATTTTGTTGGTTACAATGGAATTCGTTGGTTTCGTAAAATTTTAAAAAATTTTAAAGTTTTTTGTATTTTACGAGAAAAATAGCTACGAAAGTTTTTTCGTTAAAAGTTGCATGAATGTTTTCGGTGCAAATATATTTTTTTTTTAAAGAGAAGCAACACTCATCTGTAGTTTAACTTATATATTGATTTGTTCATGTGAGAAGAATACTGTTGCACGGTGTAATAACATCAAATTGTGTATTACTTTCTTACTACTACAACTACACTCTAGCTAAACATTAGGTCAAAGTAGAGTCATTACATTAGTATTAGTTGTTGTTACATTCTGGATTTTAACCTACCAATGACATTCTTTGCTATTTTCTCGCTAGTTAGTTTCTATGGATGGTTGACTATGGCCTGGTCTGGCTTGGCTTGGCTGATAGTGTCAATGGGATGTTCGGAAATCATTAAGTTCATTTTGCACTTAAAAATATGTTATCTTTTATTTAATTTTTTTGTATTTTTTCGTATTTTTTTCTTGTTGCCTCTCCTTAAGTAACTGTTAAGGAAAATGGTCATTTAGAAAGAAATGAAAATGAAATTGTTGCTGGTCACAAATAAAAAAAGATTGTTGGAAAAAATTAAATTTCTGGAAAATAGTATAAAAAAAATATTGTATTTATATTACTCGATGTTTAACAATAAGACTTGGGGTCATTATTATCTGGCTCTTCTATCAGCCATTTACTAAATAACAAAAAATCGCCTTTTGTTGTAAAGAATGATTTTTTTTTATAATAAAAACAAGGATACTTATAAAATAAATTGTACTTTTTTTATAGTTATGGAAAATTAAAATGATGGTGTTTTTCTAAGAAATAGAATGGCAATAATGAACACGTGCTTCGAGCCACAATTGTAGCGACTTTGCAGCGAGAATGTGTCGACCATTCCTTGAAAAATCTAAAAACGGGTATTTTTCATGGATTTACTTTTCTTCTACAGTTTCTTAAAATATCTTAAAATTCGAAGTATGATTTTCTTAAAATTTGAAGTCTAATTTTGGTTTGCAAGGTGTGCAAGTTGCTGACTCTCATGATTTTTAGTTATTTTCATAGGATCATCCCCAGTTGGAGTGCATTCGCATGGAATAGGCCTCAAGTTTTATATTGCAAGGTTGAGATTTTTCCAAAAGCAAAAAAAAAAAACAAATAAAATTATGCGCAAAGTTTCTTTTTTCTTAAATAACAGTTTATTTTGCTAAAATTAGCAGAAATTTATGCTAACAAATTGTAGATTGCTGATTTCATAATAATTTTTTGTCTGCTAATATTTAGTAAATGTTTTTGCTGATTTTAGCAGATTAGTTTGTTCTTTCCATGAACTAAAATTTATCCCAAATATAAATAGGTATTTGTTAATTCTAGAGCTTTATTTTTGATATTCTTGTATTACTAATATTTAGAAAAAAAATCTGCAAACTTCCCTCGTAGTTATATGAAATGCAACATTGCGCCCATCAAGTACCACCTGTTAATAGACTACTGTCAAATTTTGAGCAAGTTGCGTCATTTATTTTGCGTTTAACAGCTGTTCAAAACATACAACCAAGTGGATTTTTTAAAAATGGAAAAAAATGAATTTCGAGTGCACATTAAACATTATTTTTTGCGAAAAAAAACACCAATCAAACCAAGGAAAAGCTTGATAAATACTATGGGGACTCTGCACCATCGATTTCAATGGTAAAAAAGTGGTTTACTGACATTCGTTGTGGTCACACAAGTACAAATAACGCTGAACGTTCTGGACGGCCAATTGAGGTGAATACACCCGAAAATGTCGAAAAATTCCACGATATGGTGTTAGCCGACCGAAGAGTAAAAGTGCGAGAGATTGTTGATGCCATAGGCATTTCATATGGCAGTGTGGTTTCGATTTTAAATGATCAGTTGGGTTTAAGAAAGCTGTCTGCAAGATGGGTGCCGCGTTTACTCTCAATTGACCATAAACATAATCGTGTGGCAACTTCAAAGGATTGTTTTGAGTTGTTGAACCACAATTCAAATGAGTTTTTGCTGCGTTTTGTAACTGTGGATGAAACATGGATCCATTACAAAACTCCGGAAACCAAGCAGCAGTCTAACCAATGGGTTTTTTTTTCGGGTGAACCGGCTCCGAAGAAGGCCAAGGTAAGTGTGTCGGATAATAAGGTGATAGCAACAATTTTTTTGGAATGCACATCGATTACCTGCAAAAGGCAAAAACAATAAACGACGAATATTTTGCCAAATTATTGGACCGATTTAACGTCAAGAAAAAAGTTATTTTTCATCAAGATAATGCACGGGTGCACACACGTGCAGTTTCAATAGCAAAATTCTATGAATTAAGCTACGAATTGGTACCTCATCCGCCATATTCTGCGGATTTAGCCCCCAGTGACTATTTCCTATTTTCAATCCTAAAGAAATGGCTCGGTGTAAAGAGATTTATCTCTATCGATGTTAAATATTTCAAAAAAAAAAAAAGACTTAAAGATAACGACCAACTTATTTTGTAACTTCTATTTTGTAATCACTTATTCCGTTACTGTGTGAGTAACCACTTATTTCTCATTTAAAGTAAACACTGACCTTTTTACTATGAGTAATCAATATGGTAACCCATTATTTTCACTTTTTTGTAAGCAAGATGGTAATGACCACGCAAAAAGTTTTGGACACCGCGAACACCGTTTGTGAGCTACTTACACGCTTAATTACTTGGTAATATCTGGTTTTGCTGAGCACATATTTTCACTTATTGTATGCACAATTAACAGGGATATAAAAGTTAATATTGAATTTCCAGATATTATACGAGATATCGTGAAACTTGTTTCGGAATCAGAAGAGAGATATTTAAATTATATATAATAAAAAGTGTTTTTTATACAGGTATGTAACTTTAAGTTGGCAACACTTTTTTAACTGGCTGCCATTTTGTCAGCTGTCAAGTGATTTATGTATAAATTGGTTTGGCATTTCAACATAAATAGACTGACGCCTGAACAATGCTTCCAAATTGTGCAAAATTTATTTTGAAAATCATGGTTCTGTTCGAAATACGTATCGCGCACTACGTCCGAATTTTATTTAGCGATGAAGCTCACTTTTGGTTAAATGGATACGTCAATAAACAAAACTGCCGTATTTGGAGTGATGATAATCCTCAAGTGTATGTTGAGATACCATGACATCCAGAAAAACTGACTGTTTGGTGTGCTTTATGGGCTGGAGGAATCATTGGTCCATATTTCTTTAAAAACGATGTTGGTCAGAACGTTACAGTCAATGGTGCCCGCTATAGAGCCATGATTACTGACTTTTTCGTTCATCAATTGAACAACCATGATGTGCAGGAGCTGTGGTTTCAACAAGACTGCGCAACATGTCATACAGCTTGTCCCACAATTGATTTATTGAAGGAAACGTTTCGGACCCGTGGACTTGCCTCCAAGGTCGTGCGATATAACGCCGCTGAACTATATGCTGTGGGGATATGTGAATTTGCTAGAATACGCCATTAAGCCCGAAACTATTGACCACTTGGAGGACAACATTCGCCGCGTTATTGACAATATACGGCCACAAATGCTGGCAAAAGTCATCGAAACTTCGACCTCCAGATTAGACTACGTCCGAGCCAGCTGTGGCGGTCATATGCCAGAAGTCATATTTAAATTATAATGCCAGAAGATTATCTTTCGAATAACATAAATTTCATGTCAATTTAAAAAATTCATCTTTGTTTTATTCCATTTCAAAGTTCTATAAAAAACATCCTTTACATTCGCAAAAAATTTTTTTTTAATGTTCCGTGGTAAAACCAATAATAAGCTGACAATATAACAAATCAAATCATTAAACTTATTTAACCCATTCTCTTATTTTATTAATATTTAACAAAAAAAAAAACAATAATCTTCTAAATTTAGCAGTTTTTTCTGCAAGGTAATTTTTAACTAATTTTTAGTAGCTTTTTCTTCTATCTTTACAGGTTTATTTCTGTGAGTGTATGGTTAAATACATAATATTTGTTGTATACGTAAACTTTATTGTGTCTTAAAAGACACGTTGATAAAATGTGTACAGTAATTTTTTCAATCATATAAAAAATATTTCGTTGGATAAGTTAATTATTCAATAGTTTTTTAGTACAATATTATTTGTAAAGGGTGGTTAAATTGTAAGGGCCGATGTTGAATGTGAAGCACACCTAAATGTCAAGTTTTTTTCTGCATTTAATTTGACATTTCTCAATTTCAGACTTACTCAATTTGAACCATGGAAAGACAGACAATCGAGCAACGCGTTATTAATAATAATAATTAATAATAATAATTTTCTTTATTTACATAAACTTTACAATTTACTTTGCAATTCATATAATTGAGATTTCATATGTAATAAAGAGTACATTTTATCGACAATGTTTAAACTAAAATGTCTGTCTCTAAAGGTTTCGGTAATTAATTATATTCTGATATTAAAAACGCTCTATATTTAAGTGCAATCTTTAAATATTTTGTGAGATTCGTCCAATCCTCTTCTTCTTGGCCATCTAGTATACAAAGAATTTCAGCATCTTCCAGAAGAGGTTTTCCAAAAACACTGGTCCTAAATTCTTTTAAAATTGGGCATACTCCGAGAAAATGTTGAAATGTTTCGTGTTCGTGCAGATTACACATTGTGCAATGTTTCCAACTTTCACTTTCGTTTATGTCAACGTACTATCGGTTTGCATTAAGTCGTATCATCCCACTTCTTGCTTTGAACACCCAGGTGATTTTATCAAGGTTATGATTTGGTGTGATATATTGCTGCGATCTTGCAGGATTCAAGTATTTATAAAGTCTGGTGCTACTTTGAGCTATTTGCATTCTCTCATTCCATTTATTTCTTTTCATTCTGCTTAATAGATTCGAACTGAAATATTGCCATTGAGACTCGGCAAAATTATTTCCAGGCCATTCCAAATTAAATTTTATTGCCATCTCTTTTAACTCCTTTACAAACAACAGTTCTCGTCTTAATAAAATTTTTGATAAGATATTGGGTAAACGAGTTTCATTGTGTTCAAACAAAGTTTTACTTATATATTGAAGATGTAAAGCCATCGTATAAATATGGTTGTCTTCGGCATTAGTTTCTAACATAAGTATGTAGTTAGGAGTATCACTTGGTAGCCTTAATATTTTTTTGAGAAAATAGCGCTGAAGTTTATCGATTTCGTCAAAGTATCCAAAACCCCATACTTGTGCAGCATACAATTGGATTGAGCGGCAAATAGCCAAAAACACCTTCCACTTCATTTCCAAATTTATATAACTTTTTGACAGAAAGCTTTGCCAAGTTGAGCTAATAGCCATCTTCGCCTGTTTACTACGCTTCAATACATGTTTGCTAAAGGACAATTTAGGAGTAAAAACAACGCCCAGGTAGGTAAATTCAGAAGAAATTTTAACTTCAGAATTGTTGAAGAACCATTTTTCATTATGAGCAAGCCTTTCTCCATTTCTAAATACAACTATCTCCGATTTATTAAGATTTACTTCAAGGTTCCATAATACGCAATATTTTTCAAGCTTTTTGATCATTTTTGTTAGCACATCAGCATCTTCAGCCAGCAGAACTATGTCATCTGCATATAACAAAAGGCGAATATTAAGATCATCTATCATGAGCCCTCCTCCAACATATTCATGGATATCGTTGATATACAAAGAGAATAAAAGTGGTGATAATAGACAGCCTTGCTTTACTCCTATTTCGGTTTTAAAGTAGTCCGAAATTTCTTCACCATTCCAAACAGCTGATTCAGTTTTGCTATAAATAGCTTCCAACATTTTAACAAATTTATATGAAACACCCATATTATATAATTTATAAATAAGAGCTCTTCTTGACACATTGTCAAATGCTGCCTTAAAGTCAATAAAAAAGGCGTAGACTTTCCTCTTTTCTTTTTGTTTGATGCTTACAATAGCTGACAAGTTATATACATTATCTACTGTAGAGTACTTTCTGCGGAAACCAGCCTGGTACTCCGTCAGAACTCGGTTACTTTCAACCCAATTGTACAGCCTTTCGTTAAGGATCCCCATCATTACTTTTACAATACAGTTTATAAATGAAATGACCCTATAGTTATTAGGCTGGTGTATATTACCCTTCTTGTGTATAGGGAATACTACGGTCTTATTGAAAGAGCAATCAATTTTGCCGTTGCTAAAAATGGTGTTGTAATACGTAAAAGCTGTTCCTGAAATATATCGGTACCATTTATTAAGAATTCATAAGGCACTCGTTCTTCGCCAGCAGCTTTATTTAGTTTTAGCTTGCATAAAACATTTCTTAACTCTTCTGGTGCTATGGGTCTTTCTAATAGGTTATTTTCAATACGTGGTGGTGCATAATAAAACTCATGTATAGCTTGAAGTGGATTTAGTAAATTTTGAAAGTAAATTTTAAAATTTAACGCTGAGATATTGGAGCTGATTTGATGTTGTTGTCCTCTAATTTCCTTGGCCGTTTTCCATAACTGCTTGCTGTCCTGAATATTATTCACTTTCTTAATAAGTTTTTCATTATATTCTATTTTACTGGATTTGCAAACTTGTTTGTACTTTTTTTGATACTCTAGATATTTATTTTTATCTTCTGTGCTTTTGGATTTTCTATATTTATTCAGAAACTTGAAACTTTCTTTTCTAGCAGCATTGCATTGAGAGTTATACCAATTTTGCCTATGCTCGTAAGTATTTTTAAAAGTAGTTGATAGTGGAGAAGACCTTTTTATAATATCAGCTAATTCTGTAAGCATTGTGGGGCTTGGAGACGCACGCTCTAAATTTGTATTAAGCCTTCTCTGGTAAATATCCTTTTTGGAATCATTCCAATATAGTTTGGGAAGTAACGTTACTTTTAGTATCTTTTCACAAGCTAATGGTAATTTAAGCTTCAATCCTATGGGAAAATGGTCCGACCAAATTTTATTATCAACTTTAAACTCATTAACATAGGTTAACAAGTCTTGAGATGTGGCACATAAATCAATTACAGATTCTCCTGACGAGTTCAAAAAAGTAATTTTGCCATCCTCATCGCCTTTAGTTCTACCATTCAGAATTAACAAATTATTGTCATTACAAAACTCTACAACTTTACGTCCTTTAGCATTTACCATTTTATCGCTTGATTTTCTTTCCTCAATTCCTGCTTCAAATAAATCATTATAGAGTTCTATTGTTTCCTGTTGTAATTCGCCAATTCTTACGTTAAAGTCACCCATAACTATTGGATTGAGTAGAATATTATCAACGCGTTATTAGGCTTATTATGAAAATGGGCGTTCAAATCAAAATGCATATCGTGTACTTCGTGGTTTTGATGAGGCACATTTTCAACTCAGTGGATTAGTCAATAAGCAGAATTGCCCCATTGGGCGAATGATAATCCAAGAGTGATTGTCGAAAAACCAATGCACCCACAAAGAGTGACTGTTTGGTGCGGTTTATGGGCTGGCTTCATCGTGGGGCCGTATTTTTTCCAAAATGAGGCAGGTCAGGCAGTTACTGTGAATGGTGTTCGCAATCGTGAGATGATAACGAACTTTTTATGGCCCGAATTGGAAGATATGGATGTGGACGATATGTGGTTTCAACAGGACGGTGCCACTTGAAACACAGCTAATGAAACAATGGCTCTTTTGCGTAACAAAATCAATGGCAGTGTTATCTCATGTGGTGGCGATGTCAATTGGCCGCCAAGATCATGTGATTCTTTGGGATTATTTGAAAGAAAATGTGTACGTCGATAAGCCAGCAACAATTTAAGAGCTAAAGGATGAGATAATTTGGCACATTAACGGCATAGAACATCAATTACGCCTCAGCGTCATCTAAAATTTGGACCATCGGATGGAGCTGTGCCGCCGAGGTCGCGGCGGCCATTTGGCCGATATTTTGTTGCATATATAATTGAACCATACCAATATTATCATAATTAAAAGAAATGGCAATAATTTCCTGAATAATTTGTGTTTTATTAAAAATCAACACCGGCCCTTAAAACTTAAAAACCCTTTACATAGATCAAATCTAATGAAATTGTACTAATTTTCAATGAATATTGTTATATTTTGGTTGATTCTTTAGACTTTTTGCTCGTCGGAAAAAAAAAAAAACTAGAAAATATTACCTAAAATAACCAAAGTATCTTTAAAGACACACCTGTTGCAACGAAGCCAGATATTTGTTTCTTTTCCTATGTGGAAATTCTTAATATTGATTTCCTACATAGCATATATTTCAAAAATTAACTATATCGGACTTAATCGGACAACACATTCTATGTTTGGTAAAAAATGGATTAGCTGTATTTATGTTTTCTTAATTTCAAATTGTCAGTCGCGACTGTTGTAATCATATACAAACTTACGGTGGGGTACAATAACGCCTTACGAAATAAGGCCTTTAAGGCTTTATTTCACTTCCAATTGAGAAATAAGGCCTTTATTGCGAAAAGGGCTTTATTGCACTTTGAAAGTGACATAAGGCCTTTATTAAAATTTAGCCAATGGTGCAATAAAGCCTTTATTTTGTATTTTTTGATTCTCTTGTTACACTGTTCAGTTTTTCTGCGTGGCGGCCTGCGGCCGATCTTAGGGGTTTTCTCCTCCATAGGACGCGGCAGGTGGCTTCGCTGAATACAGTTTTCCTGCGCGCGTCTCATTATCTTCCCTAGTGTGACGCGCGCAGGGAAACTTTATTCATCGAAGCCACCTGCCGCGTCCCATGGAGGAGAAAACCCTAAGAGCGGCCGCAGGCCGCCATGCAGAAAAACTTTATAAAGCAAAGATTTTCAATATTGTTGCAGTTAAATTTTTTGTTGAATTATTAATGTTCTATTAATTTTTGCTTATCATCATATTTGCAAAAATGTGTACACTTAGGAAATTATGTTGGTAAAGACGACAGCAATTGTAGTCAAAAGCAAATGCAATTTCATTTAAAAAAAGGACGACTTACATTTCATTAAATTCGACTAACATTGTCATTTGTTTTTTAATGTTCAAAAAATGACTAACAATTGTAGTAAAAATGAACCACATGGTAGTAAAAAATAAACCAAAAATTTTTTTTTTATTTTTTTAAATAACAAAAAACAACTGTAAAAAATGAATGTAAAATCATAAAACAGTCATTTGATGTGAGTTGTTTTTTTAAATGAACTACAAGGTTAGTTAAAAATTTTATTTGTTCTACAAATGACTTACATTTACATTAAAAATAATGAAACTGTATTACAACCCAAACAACTACATATTTTTAAAGCAGAAGTTCCCTGAGTGTAATGATTAAAGTGATTTTTTTTCATTTTGGTGGGTAAAAAAATCCAAATGATTTTCCGTGTAGCACAAAAGTGAGGTTGGGGCAGACTGGTTGCACTCTGGGACCAGCAGGAAAGGCTTGAAAAATCCAAACAAAAGAATAAAAACACACAGTTGGTTTTTTTTGTTTTGGGGGTATGGTGAAGTATAAAATACTTTCCTTTTATTTTACACCGTATTTAAAAAGAAGTAACAATTTCAAAAAAGTTAAAAAAAGTTAGACTTTTAACTCGTTCAAGGCTTTTACAAAGAGTCAGTATAGAACAAAGAAAAAGGAAAAAGTATTCGTTAAATTTAGGATGAACGAAACAAAAAGAACGTATCTAATGGCACCAGCGCCATCTGGGTGCCAATATTCAGCATGAAGATATGGCAGCACCGTCAGAAAATATCTCCGCAATAGAGTTGCCATCAGAACGTGTTCAGACATGAACAGTGGGATTTATGTCGTTTCCAGAAGTGGGATTAATTATTAATGTTCTATTAATTTTTGTTAATATGAAATTTTTTTATAATTGTTCAATAAAATATAAGAAGAATAAGAATAAGAAATTTTATTGCTTCATTTAAAAAAAAAATTTAAGTGAAATAAGACCTTTACGGCTTTATTTCACTTTCAAAGTGCAATAAAACCTTTTTGGAAATAAAGGTCTTATTTCACTTTCCATTGAGAAATAAAGCCTTTAAGGCCGTATTTCGTAAGGCGTTATTGCACCCCCATCCAAACTTACAATTAGATATTTTGGATTTATAAAAATTATTATCAGTCATTCGTCTCAGTATATGTTATAGTCGGTCGCGACTATTGTAATCGAATACTAAAGTACGTTTAAAATATTTTGCATTATCTTCGTCTTTATATAAATATGATGTATTTTAATGTATTTTGTGGTATTTTTGTTGGCTTTTCTTTTCCTTTGTATCAAATACGAGACAGATTTTTTTCTAATGATAACTACCAACACTGATAAAAAGAAAGAACCTTTTACTTTCTACTACTACTACAGCTGAACACAAAAAATAAATTCTACTACATATAGATACGAATATCCTTAAGGCATCATTAATTTTATTTAACGTCTGTAAAAATTTACATCTTAAAAAATAACATTTATGAGGTTTTATTAAAAAAAAAAACACCGAATAAGAAAAAAATATTATCGTGTAATTACTGGCTGTTAAAGCGATTGCTTTAATTATGTTCCTTCTTTTTTTTTTGAAATATAAAAAATTGTCAACTGACATATTATGAAATTACTTGGAAAATATTTCGCTTAATTTTTATAGCCGAAAGGAAGGTGTTTAATTTAAATATTTAGCCAATTAATCACCACATGTAAAAAAAACTTTTTAAATAACTTTTTTTGTTTATGTTTGTTATCACAAAATTAATCAACCAACCCTCCAACCGTATGGATGAATCATACACTCAGAATATTATGTAGTTCACTGTTTGTTGTTCAAAAAAAAAAAGTTTCAATCGAGTTAAAAATATATTAATTTTTTAAATAAATATTTATTTCAACTTTTTGTATATATAATTTACTACCATTTACCGATTTTTTCAGTTTCATTTATTATATTAATTTTTTTAAATTTTCATAAAAACAGAAAAATTATAATTTTTATATGATAATTTACTTTGACTATTAGAAAAAAACACAGAAAAAGTTATTAGACACTAGCATGAATGGAATGCATTTTCTGACCCACTACGGTCTTCATCAACATTCTTCGTGCCATTTAGTATTAATCGTAAATATCTTCTATTTAACTCACACGTTAAAGAAATTGGGTAACGTTAAATCCCACATTACTCTGTGTGTTGAGTTAGAATGAAATTTACCACAAACGATTTCTATGATCTAAAACCGATCTAAAACCGAACGAATAAAATCTCACACATAAACTTATAGATCAACGATAAAATTCACTATTTTCATAAAAACTTCACAACTAAAACGGAATATTGCAATTTATTTGTTTCCATTGAAGCAGTTGCCGGCTTCAAATAACAAAAATATTCAAAAAATTTAATTCTGTTGTTTTTTTTTTATTAAGATAAACTTATTTCAATTCAAATTACAATAAATGGAAAAAGTTTATAGAAATAGGGTAAAAGGGGGAGCATTCGCCACTTTTTTTCAAAGCGATGTTGTTACTCAGCCAACATTTTTTTTTTAATTTTTTTATCTAAAATTTTACACATCTTAACTTTCATTTGTATGTTTAAAATTATCATGTGATTAAGATTATTCAAGTTCAAGTTTATTTATTAAATGCAATGTTTATTTATTAATTATGGATAAAGCTTTCACATTGGTCCTCTGAAAATCTTCCTGTCAGTAGATGAAGTCTACATTAATTTAGCGGTTGAAGAAAACATTATCTGACGGTTGCAAAACACTTTCTAACATGAAATTTGAAGAAACTTGCTTAACGGCGACTCAATCTCCAACCTACACTTGGTATCCAACTATTGTATGTGAATAAAGCGCATCATAAAACGTAAAAATTACTTGTGAAAAAGAGATAGTATTAAGAAGAAAAAGCATTCTAGTTGAGAAATGAATTGTGCATTGGTATTAGTTAATTCTGTCTCTTCTGATCGAAACAATACTTGTGTGTACGTAGTGTGACCAAACTCCACTTTACCCGCAGTCATCGCTGTGTCGACCGTGGCTCAACTCGTTAAGAGGTGAGATTACGATGCATAGCTTGATGCTAAGGCAGTGAGTTCAAATCACAGTACGACACCAAAAAAATAAAAAGTTTTTCATATAGAGCCAATTAACAATATAAAATACTTTGTTCAATTGACACATAAATTAACCACTGACGAGTCCCAGGAGGGGGACGAAATTGCGGCAGTCTGGTGTATCCCTTGTGTCCGTAAAATTTTTCAATAAAAATGTTTTCTTCTTCTTCTTCCTGTAAAGAGACTAACTAAAGTAATATTCTACAGTAATTAATATAAAAAATTAATTACGATTGTCATTATCTGACGGTTGCAAAACACTTTCTAACATGAAAACATTTTTAATTAATACATAAACATTCTTGAACTTTAATAATCTTGCTCACATCATAATTTATGACAAAAGTTCAAAAAATATACTTATGGTTTCAATTCTTTAAAATTTAAAAGTATTTAAAACATAAATCATCTTTATTCCCTAAAATAGTTTTTTTTTAATATTTCCCAAGTAATTCAAATCAGCTAAACTGCCTCACGGGGTAAATTTGCCAAGTTGATTTTGCGCATTTGTCAGCTATAAATATAACGCTTCTGGTGGAAAACTTATATTTGATAGTAAATAGTCCTAAAAATAGATATAAATAGCTGTAAAAAAAAATTTTATTTTCTTCGAACGGCACATATATTCATGTAAGGAATTAATATCACGTTAGAGTGCTACCAATTTTTGTTGACGAAACTACCCCACCCAGTAAAAATAGCAGAGAAATCTACGAAAAACTAGTTGAAAATTATCTTGCAGAAAAAAACTGTTAATTTTAGCAGATATTATTTGGCAAATATTAATGCAATAATACAGTAAGCTATACAAAAATTTAGTTATATTCGATGTGAATGTTAGTTAATTTAAAATATCATTTTACTCTGAGAAATTAGCAATAACAAAATTTTTACTATAAGTACCTATTTTGCTAAAATCAACAGACATTTTTGCTAAATAATTGTAGATTGCTGATTTCATAAGGACAGACTCTTATTAGCAATAAAATAACCCAAAACATTTTTTATGAGGCGTTCTTCAAAAAAATAAAAATATGACCCCCTCTGGAATTGAAACGAAAATTTTGTTAAATTATTTTGCTGCCGGGGCCTCAGGGGCCGCCGTATGCGTAGAAACATATACATAAGTGTGGGTACTCAAAAATTGTAACTTTTTGTGATCCATGATACTTAGTGCCTCTAAAGCTATATTTTTAAGTATTTTTTTAAGTACAAAAATGGGGAGGAAGTTCTTTTAGTGTTTTTTTTTTTTTTGGTTATTTTTGTAAAATTTACTGTTCAAATAATGAAAATATAACTTTTTAGTTCCTATTGTTGACATTACCCAGGGATAGCAGCGTGGAGGTGATAGTACAAAATTGTGTGGCTTAAGGGTTTTCTCCTCCAGTACGTCCAAAGCCCGGCTACGGTGAGTAAAGTGTTTCTGATTGAACAGCCTTCGGCCGGGCTTAGGGGGTTTCTCCTTTATGATATTCAGTTTAGTGGCTTAGCTGAGTAAAGTTTTTCTACGTGACTTTAGATGTTTTCCCCTATCTAATAGGCAGTTTAGCGGCTTCGCTGAGTAAAGTTGTTTTCTGTGTGATCGGCCTTAAGCCGGTCTTATGGGTTTTCTCCTATGTGATGGACAGTTTAACGGCTTTGCTGTGTAAAGTATTTTAATTTAGCTTTTTTTTCAACAAAAAATTATTTTGTTGTAATTTCGATGTATATAGGGCTGCAGGCAAAATTTTTACACGGACATAGAGGGCGCTACGTAACATAGATAGTTAAAATACTACCATTTTTAAATCCTGATCAAATTTCCTTCCTTTAGAGTACACACACTTGTATGTTACCACGCGTTCCGGTTTTTCGGACCTGGGGGACCCACAGGCCCCGGCGCCCTTGACCGAAAATAAAAAACAAATTTCTCTTTTAATTCTTGAGGGAACCACCTACATTTATTTTTGAGAACGTCCCATAAAGTGCAGTTTAGCTGATTACTTTATTACTTTCAATAGACTAAAATTTAGCTCAAATATAACTAAATATTTGTAAAGTTAACAGATTTATTTCTGCTGTTCTTATCTTACTAATATTTAGTAAAAACATCTGCTAATTTACCATTTTTTGTGCAAGCTCATTTTTAACTAATTTTTAGCTATTTTTACAGGTGCATGTGTCCCATGATCAGTCGCTTACATAATTTTATATATTTTTGCTCTTTTTAGAAATAAGTTCTAAAAAATTCGTATTATGATTTTTAAATAATATCAGTGCTATGACATAGTCACACGTGGTCGACTATCCTCGACCACGTGTGAAGTTCAAGTGTAAAATTTGGTAATATGAAAGATGATCAATATCTCTATAATTTATTGAAAGAAACATTTTCATAACTCTAGTAAATACAGCGAAAATTGGAGGTAGCTTATGTGCCCCAGTTAGGGTTGCTATATTTGAAAAGTGAAAAAAAGTACATTGATGAAAAAAAAACAGTACTTTTCAAAAAAAAAAAAACAGTACATTTTTGTATTTATTGTTAACATAACTTTTACTTCAATACATCACATATTTACTTAAAATAAGTTAATACACCGAACCAAATAGCGTAGGTAAAATCAACAAAAAAATTTTTGTAGATCTTTAACGAAGTTTTGTCAATTTTTTTTTATGATTTAACAAATTTTATTCAAATCAACAAAATTTCGTCAAGTTTACATCCTCTAAAGAAGTAAAATTGACTAAATTTCATCAAATTGACTAAATTTCGTCAAATTGGCTTAAATTATTAGTTGAACGATATTACTTTTTGCATTGGGCAGTGTCATGAAAAAAAATTGTGTTTACAAACATCCATTGCTTAAAAAGTAAACAAACCAAACTTATATATGTACAAAGAAGCGAAGTGCAATTAATACAGGGAGATTCAAAAAATTTATATAAAAAACTATTGTACACATGAAAAAAAACATGGTTAAAAAAATATATATTCTTTGTACACGCAAAAAAACTTGTTTATATAAAAATATGTAAAATATATAAAAAAAACAGTACAAAAACAGTAGAAATCCAAAAAAACAGTACTTTCGCGTACTGTTTTAGGTGTTATGAATAAAACAGTACATTTTTCAAAAAACAGTACATGTACTGTTTAAAACAGTACGAATGGCAACCCTAGCCCCAGTGGCAAAAACTCACCCTTCTACCCTACTACAATCACACAAACAAGATTTGTATGCAGTGTGTGTCAGCATTTAAAAAAAAAAAAAAACCAACAAACAGAAACAAAAAACCTGAAATAATTTCAAATAACTGGATCAAACATTTATTTTTACTGATCTGTAGGTAAAATTTGAACATTTGTTTTTAACTTACTATTCAGTTGTTCTTACGGAATTGTTAGTTAGTTAAACGATGTCGAAAAATAAATAGCAAGAAACATTTGATTTGTCAATTAATTTAAACTATAAACTTTTTTGAGTGTATACTCAACGAAAATTATCTTTGGGAAAATTTCTACAACAATAAATGAAAATCCCTTTTAAATATAAATATCTGTATAACGTTGAATTGTTCTATAATTTGTCAAGTTGATTATTTCAAATGTTCTTGACATGAAACATTCTTTCGTTATATCTTTCTATCATTTAAGCCCACATCTTCTTTGTGACACATGCATAGACAAAAATTCTTAAGATAATATTAAATTAGAGTCATTGTAGAAAAGAATGTTTGATTTCTATTAAACAATAAAACATTTTTCAATTCCTTTTTTTTAATGGCATTCATTAATTTACTTCCAACATCTTGTTGTTTGAAAAAAAAATTCAAATTTGATTTGATATTTGTAAAAGTGATAAAAAAAATAAATAAATACAAAATGTCGTCATGTTTCATTTTGAAAATTTAAAAAAAAATTCAGTTAATTTATTTCTTGTGATATAAAAGTGAAAAATTGTTTTATTTTCATTCATTATCAAGTCACGTAATTTAGTTAAAAATTCATTCATTAATATTTTACATAAACAATAATAAAAATAATTTTGAATTTTTATTTACCTTAATTATTATGAACCATAACTTTTTTTGTTTGGTTATTAATCTTTACCAGGTTTCTTTACCCCCTTACTGCATGAAACTTCAAATCTAAATGAAAGTTGTATTTTTTCATAGTCAACTTGAAATGCGTGAATACGTATTTCAGCGTTTTGCGATATTTTCCCTTTTTACGATTCTGTTAGCAAAGAGCCAAAAAATGGCCAAAATTTCGAAACCCCCAGAGCACAAGAATATAGCGCATTTCGAGGGTTTGCTAATGCAACAAAGTAACTTGATTTTTTACGATTTCGTGTTTTAACTAGTGAAATCGTAAAAGGTGGCCCACAAGGGAGGTATATATGATTTTCATTAAAAGTGGATATGATTTCTGAAAATTTTAGTTTCTCAGAAAAATTTTATGATTCATAAAAAAATTCTTTTAATCGACTCCATAACCCCCTAAAATTTTTTTTTTTTTTTTTTATTTTATTAATTAATAATCATATAATTACAAATTATATCCTATTACCCTAACCGAGCACTAGCTACTATGGCCTTCGGCGCGTTGTAGCGAAAACAGACTAGTGTCTTTGCTGGGAATCGAACACACGACCTCCGCACTGCTAAGCCAGCACGCTACCAACTAGCCTACCGGGGCACACACCCTAAAATTTTTTTCTGATCATAAGTAGGGAAAGTTCTTTTTTTTTGAATATTTCCACTTTTCCAATTTTTAAAATTTGTATACTTTTTTAAATGTTTATAGAAATTAAATGTCTTAAAGCGTTCTTTTAAACACAATGTCAGATTAAAATTTTTTATTTTTTTAAATGTCGAAATTTTATTTTAAAATGTTTTTTGTCTCTCCTGAAAAGTAGTAATTTTTGAGACACGAGGTTACGTTAGCAAATCCTACGATATATCAAAACTAAAATATATGTTTCTTGATGCATAATTAATTTGTTTTACAATTTTTGAATTATTATTGCCTATAGCGTACCGACCACAATTATTGGCACCCATAAGGAATTTTCGAATTGTTTCATGGGATATACCGTCTGGCTTTATGAGAGTCTATCTTGTGTTATTTTTGTTTAATTTTTTATATGTTTTCTATTAGATACAGTTTTTGACATAATGATATAAACTCTGTGCGATTTTTAGTAATTAAAATAAAAATAACCTTTAAAAAAATATAGTTATTGGCACTCAAGTACAACTATTGGCACATTAAATTATATAGTCAAAGGCACTTGACTACAATTATTGGCCCTTTAAAAATTATAATTATTGGCACATTACCATAATTATTAACACCCCTAAAAGTTAAATTATTGGCACCATGGTAACTCAAAAAACTTAAAAAACTTAAGGATTGTGATAATTCTTTCTCTGTTTAACAATAAAAATAAGCAAAACAAATTTTATTTACGTATTAATTCATATTATATAAAAAATAGAGTATATTTAACAGGTTTATATTTGGTTTAATTTTAAATTTTCTTCTCCAAAAGGGTGTTCCCGCGTATTTACATCGAGAAAGTCTTCAACGGCATGGAGTACGTCTTCCTTTCTTTTGGGAAAACCTTTCCGCTTAGAGACTTTCACCCAATCGACAATGGCTTCTTCTTCTGCTTCTGTTAAAATGGTTGGTGGACCTGGTCGAATTTTAGAAAATTTAGGGCCTAAACGAAATTGTAGCGCGGACCGTGGTATCCCATAAGTTTTTGATGCAGCTTTTTTTGAAATTTTGCCATCCTTAATTTCGGACAGAGCTTTCTGCAGAAGACTTTCTTCATATGAATTGTTTTTTTAGGCATTTCAAAATTCTGAAAATACACAAAATTCAGTTATTGGCACTCAAAAAAGATACAATGAGTGGCAGTGTCAATTATTGTAGTAATTACAAATTCAATTATTGGCACCACCTGCCAATAATAGAAATTATAGTTTTTTGGAACCTATTGTTGGCACTGATGTTTTATTACAATACTTTGGAAATATTGTGTATATTAAGGTAAAATTAGATTATTTAATGTTTTAGTATGTCAATGAATCAAAAGGCTTAATTAAAAAATCTACAAATAAAAAAATAATGGTACTTACCAAACTTCTGCTCGCTATCGAAATCCACACTAAAAACCGCGCTCAAACTCCCCTTAAAAACACCCTTCTTATCAGGAAGATTACAAGCAACTGAGCGTTTTAATGTTTTCCATCAGTTCAGAAAAACTGATGGAAAGAGATCATAGAATGAGAAAAAATGAACTTAGAAACAACGGGACTTTAACGATGTCTCATAAATGCTATGCAAGTAGCAGGTGCAATAATTAGGGCAATATTTTGTAGTGCCAATAATTGTAGTCGGTACGCTATATTGTAATTATTTCAAAATTATAAATATAGTGTTTTTTGAAATAACCGCTTTTTGCTTTATCGTATATAATAAAATAATGTATTTTGGTTACTTATATCAGGCGCTACATTCAGTCATATTATTCGTTACATATATGTAACATCATGCAGTAAAGGGTTAAACATTTTGTTTTCCCCCTTTGAAAAAAAAAACACGCCAAAGAGTTTACAACCTTTCATCTTCAGTTTTAAACATTAATTTAATTGCGGAGAAAAAGAAACATTCATTCATTTGTTCCACTCTAATTCGTTTTTTATGAAGGTAAATAAATTTTGTAATTATATTCGTATTATATTAGTTAGTGTATAAATTTGAAATGAAAATGTTAGAAACATTTTTTTGCCAAACAATACAGGGGTCTTGGAGAATTACTGAAATAAACAATTCAGATGCGATATGGAGAAGAAATGTCATAAAGGGTGTTTTTTTTTTATAGAGGTATAGAACTTTGAAATGGAATAAAACAAAGATGAATTTCTTAAATTGATATGAAATTTACTTTATTCGAAACATAATCTTCTGGCATTATAATTTAAATATGAGTTCTGGCATATGACCGCCGCGGCTGGAAGTCCAATTTTCGATGACTTTTTCCAACATTTGTGGCCGTAGTGGCCAATTATTTCGGGCTTATCGGCGTACATAGCGACTTCACATATCCCCGCAGAAAATAGTCCAGCGGTGTTAAATAGCACAATCTTGGAGGCCAATTCACGGGTCCGAAACGTGAAACTATGCGGTTACCAAACGTTTCCTTCAATACATCAATTGTGGAACGAACTGTGTGACATGTTGCGCCGTCTTGTTGAAACGACTGCTCCTGAACATCAAGGTTGTTCAATTGATGAACGAAAAAGTCAGTAATAATGACTATATAGCGGGCACCATTGACTGTAACGTTCTGACCAGCATCGTTTTTAGCGAAGAACGGACCAATTCGGATTCCACCAGCCTATAAAGCACACTAAACAGTCAGTTTTTCTGAATGTAACGGTGTCTCAATATACACTTGAGGATTATCATCACTCCAAATATGGTAGTTTTAGTTTTAGTTAATCGTATTAATTGCTCTGATGGACGATTTTGTTGACCGTAAAATGGACGTAGTGCGCAATACATATTTCAAACAGAACCAAGATTTTCAAAATAAATTTGCACATTTTGGAAGCGTTGTTCAAGCGTCAGTCTATGCCATGTTGAAATGCCAAACCAAACTAAACATAAATTACTTGACAGCTGACAAAATGGCCGCCAGTTAAAAAGTGTTGCCAACTTAAAGTTGTATACCTGTGTAAAAAACACCCTTTATAAACATGGACTACTATTACTGAACCAAATTTATATAAAGCAGGAACAAAATGCATTAAAAAACCTTTGACATTTTTTAACTTAAAGTTGTATACCTGTATAAAAAACACCCTTTATAAACATGGACTACTATTACTGGACCAAATTTACTATTACAGGAACAAAATGCATTAGAAAACATTTGACATTTTTATTGGATAATATTTTCTATAAGTCGGGGTATCAAATGTCCTTGTTTGAGTATCGAGAATTATTGTAATAGAAAGAAAATTCGGTTAAAACGAACTCCATGTACAACATTTTTTTTTGTTTATTCGTATTAGCTACACTCATAGAAAAAAGTCAGTAGAAAAACTAGTAAAGCCGTTAGTAATCAAACTTTGCAAAGTTTTAAAACTAATTTTACGTTCAAATTGAGAGATTAGTTAAAAACTTTGCTATTTTGACTTGATGAAATACAAAATTTTTTACAATTTTTTTTTTTGCTGAATTTATTAAAATCTAAAAAATATTATTTTGATAATCAAAACCAGCAGATGTCGTTGTAGTTTAATCAGTATTTGTGTCCTTTTTTAATATTGTTTTAGTATAATATAGACAAATGAAGTGAACACGTCGTATTACAAAAAATATTTAGAAACACTTATGCAAATGGTTTTATTATAAACTAAAAACAAATAAAACTATGAAACATATTCAAGTGTTCTTTAAAAAAAGTGAAGAAAGGGATAGATTGTATGGTAAATTGAAGCACTATAACAAAATAAGTATTATTGGTGTTTATAAATAACTTTATAATGAGTTTGATATAATTTTTATTAAAAATACTTTTTTTTTATGTTTAAAAAAATAATTCATAATTGCCAGTTTGATATAATTTTTAGAAAAAATAAAAATTATGTTACAGTTATATTAGTTTTTTGTTTTTATATACATCGAGATTATTTTTATGTTATTTTCAATTTAAAACGAGCTTTCAACCTCCGTATATTTACAAAAATAAAGAAAATCAAACATATTAGCTAAGTTGATACTAGTATTTCGATCTGGCTAAAGATCTCATCAGAACCCGAAGTTTTAGAAAAGCTAGAGCCTCCATAATAGGCAGAACTTTAACAAAAAACCTATTAATAATCAATTTTGCTCCATTCTTCTCTTCTTAGTAATCAAGCACGTGGTAGGTCTTTTCCTAACAAGCATCATGACGTACTAAACTTTGAAGACCAAAAATGTTGTATTTACATAAAAAAATTTTAGTGTTTTTCCGACCTTTAATTGTGCAATGAAAATAAAAATTATTCAAGTTCGAAGCCATACTCTATATTTCTTAATAAGGATATTGTCCCAACAAATAATCTATAGAGTTTTTGTTTTCAAATTTAATAAGTGACCACTTTCAGGAATGTGTTGATAGATCTATTTCGGGAATTTTCTAGGTTTCCATCATCAGAACACGTTTTGAAAGAAGTGACAATCCCATGCAAACATCAAACATTCAAATAAACTAGTTTTCTCACTAAGTGAGTACTACTATATAAGCTCGAAGTTCAAGATTATCACCATTGATCAAAAATAAATTGAAAACTTGTTTGCTATGTGCACCCTCTACCTTTCATTTTCATAATTTATAATGTTTAAAAAAATAGTAAAATTATTTCAATAATAGTTTTCTTAAAACAATGAATAGATATTTAAAACTTTAAAAAAATTAGTGCTTATTTAATTAAATTTTTATTTGACTTATTTTTCTTTTATTTTAATTTTTGTTTAAAAAAAAACAAAAGTTTTATCTAATTTTATAACTTCTTTACAGTTTAAATTCATACCATTTACAGCAATTGAAAACTTTTAAATTTGGCAACATTTTTCAAAACACTTTCTAACATGAAATTTGAAGAAACTTGCTTAACGGCGACTCAATCTCCAACCTACACTTGGTATCCAACTATTGTATGTGAATAAAGCGCATCATAAAACGTAATAATTACTTGTGAAAAAGAGATAGGATTAAGAAGAAAAAGCATTCTAGTTGAGAAATGAATTGTGCATTGGTATTAGTTAATTCTGTCTCTTCTGATCGAAACAATACTTGTGTGTACGTAGTGTGACCAAACTCCACTTTACCCGCAGTCATCGCTGTGTCGACCGTGGCTCAACTGGTTAAGAGGTGAGATTACGATGCATAGCTTGATGCTAAGGCAGTGAGTTCAAATCACAGTACGACACCAAAAAATAAAAAGTTTTTCATATAGAGCAAATTAACAATATAAAATACTTTGTTCAATTGACACATAAATTAACCACTGACGAGTCCCAGGAGGGGGACGAAACTGCGAGCAGTCTGGTGTATCCCTTGTGTCCGTAAAATTTTTCAATAAAAATGTTTTCTTCTTCTTCTTCCTGTAAAGAGACTAACTAAAGTAATATTCTACAGTAATTAATATAAAAAATTAATTACGATTGTCATTATCTGACGGTTGCAAAACACTTTCTAACATGAAAAATATTTATTTTAAATTTTTTTTAATGAAAGAGTTATTCTGCATGAAATCACCAAATCGGCAAAGCTGGCATATCTTAGATTTTACTCAAACTAACTGGAAATGATATTTAAGGGTCTGAAAACCCAAAATCCAAGAGGATTTCATTTTTGCACACGGCACTACCGGTTCACGCAAAATAAAAAAACTAAAAAGTCTTGTTTTTGTGCGTAGTGGTTTGAGCTTTGTTTCTGCTAGAGATATCTACATGATGAAGGCATCGTTTTAAAGCTGAAGGATTATAGTTTCTATCAAAATATAAAATTTGACTTAATTCATACACCTGAAAAATAACGTGGTATTGAAAATAAGCATATTTCATTGGTTTTTTGTTTTTTTTCAATGAACTCCAGTGTCGGCGCTAATGAATATAAAAGCATAATAATTCTCAGATACAAATTAGACATGTCGGAGAAAAATACAAAATTAAAATTGGCTCTATCTGGCAACTCGTTATACGAAAATCGTTACTTGAAATTTTGAAATTTTGAAAATTTGCATATTTCAGGCTACAATTTGGTCATGTTTGTTAGCAGATACAAACTTGAAAATTACAGAGTACTTACTTCCTACTTTTAACTTTATAACACTTCAAGACCCGTTTAGTTATTTTCACTCCTCTCGGATTTACAGGGTTTTAAAGAAAAGCCTTTTTGATTTTTTGTATATATTTTTATACTTTCCTCAATTGTTATATACAGAGAAATTAAGATAAAAACAAGTAGTATTATGAAGTAACAAAGAATAATTATGGACTAAAAAATATATTTAATAAATTCAGTAGATTTTTTATGTTAAAAAATTTTAAAGTGGTGGCAGAAAATAGGCACATGGTATATTTTTATCATTTAAAGTAGAAAAGTTATAGTTTAAATGTGGGTAATTAAGAATCGTGGAATAAGTTTTATTTTATTTTAATAAAGTACTTGTTCTTATAATATTCGGAGTTTCAAAGTTATCAGAAGCTGAAAACTTTCGTACTTTTAACTGACTGTGAGAAATCGGAGAGAAACTGTGGTAGTTTCTTGTATTTTTAATTGTGCAAACATCAATAAATCTTTTTGACAAAAAGTTTTCGATAGCATCAACATCAGAAATGGATACAAACAAAAATTTTATACCAGGATTTTGGGTGGAACAAAAATCAAACATTGCTGTAGGTGTTAGGATATGATGGTCAGCAGTTCGCTGTAGACTTGCTTTCCTGACAGTCCGCTTAAATGTACCTCCTGCTCCGTCACAACGACTTTTGCCATGAGAAGTGGCAAAAAAGTGCCACTCTGCTTCTAAGCCGAAATCGTCTTTGTGATGACAAATGTTGATAAAATTTTTTTATTTTTATATTGAGCTGCCGATCCATCGCTAAAGTAATGTATTTTTTTTAAACTGGGGATACTTATTTTTTATATAATCGATGAAAGTTTTTTGAAATGAATAAAATGATATGGTATTGTATTGTGGTTCAAACAATCACTAATTTCTTAATAATAAATTACAAAAGGATTGATCGTTTGTCCAGTGGAACGATTGTACTTCGTCCTGTACTACAAATGTATAGTTTTCGGAAAAATCAACTAATGCTATACACTCTACATTATTTTTTAAAGTTTCTTTTAAATTTTTTAGGTATTCAGATTGTTTTTTGGAATAAAATGATGAGACTTTAAAGCTATTAAATTTTGTTTCAATTCACTTATAAACTCGTCAGTTGTTTTAACTAAAGTCACTAAATTGCAACGATCTGTTGAAATCCACTGCTTGTATCTTATCTCAGATAATATTTTACTTTCGTCCCATAGTGAAGAGCTTATAGCATCAGTACCTGGACATTTATTGCAACAAGATAACATACACTCTGCATTCAAATCATCACAAACAATTTTCTTAAGTTAATCTTTGTAAGTGAATTTTATATTACATGCCATTAAAATTAGCTTCATGTTATGGTGAATACAGCAAACGCACACAGTATGGGTGCCAGCTGCTCCGGCTAAAATACAATTTTTCGACGTAATGAAGCGAAAGTCGAAAATCCTACTGTTAGAAGTGGATAAGTTTCTTTGAACTTTACGTAGATTTCTTTAAGGTTAAGTAGTACTAGACGTTTTTGCTCTTTAGATTTTTCGGCATTTTTATTTCGAACAGTTACGCAATCTCTTTGGCCTGGCATTATTCTATTAATTTCGTCGTCTTCATAAAAATTTGTGACCATTGTAATAGTTTCCGTACTCATCCTTTTTGCACTTTCTTTACACTTGATTTTTGGTAATACGGCATTTTCTTCTCGCAATTTTTTTGAATTCCGTACAAGATATTCACTACAATCAAATTCCGACTGTATTTTAGATATTATCCACTTTTTTGGTAACAAACTCAAAATTTCGTATTTTTCAGCGAATGTATTAGAAGTTTTAAATTTTATTTTTAATTCTTCAATTAAATCCAAATATTCTAAATCACAATTTTCATCACTAAAAGTCTTTTTATTTTGTATGCGTTCTTTTACTTCAAAAGTAGCCTCTAATTTGTTTCTAATTTTATTCGATATTTGATTTACTTTTTCATCAATTTTCCTTTTTCTATTTAATGCAGTCAATTTTTGGATGGGATTCATCCAAAATAGAGCATACCTTGTTCAATGATTCCAGAGCAACATGATTAGGTTCAAAGGAAACATCGAAATCATCAAAATTTTGCGTTTTACTTCTGACTTATTTTTTTTTAATTCTTCGATACAACGTGAACAAATTGCTTGGCCGGGTATAAGATCTACATTTTTATTTACATCACAAAAATTTACTGTTATTTCTTTCAACGATTTACGAATTTTTTTTTATGAACTTTTAGTGGATAGCAACGTTATATATTTTTTATAATGATATGTGCAAATACTAATTGATATAATTTGTAGTCGTTTATTTAATACATTTTTATCATTTTCTTTTAATTCATCTTAACTTATTACTTCCGATGATCGCGAATACATAAAGTTATGACAGTCTTCTTGTACAAACAAGCCTATCGAGCATTCCATTGTTTTTAATTATTTTTTTCACTAAGCACAGCACGTTGTGGATCGATTGAAAAGTACCGAAAACTAAATGATTGATTCTTCCCAAGCAAATAAGCAAATATCGCCGCCTACATAGTGAAGCTATGTAACTTTTTTACAATTGTGCCTATTTTCTGCCACCACTTTAAAATTTTTAACATAAAAAATCTACTGAATTTATTAAATATATTTTTTAGTCCATAATTATTCTTTGTTACTTCATAATTACTACTTGTTTTTATCTTAATTTCTCTGTATATAACAATTGAGGAAAGTATGAAAATACATACAAAAAATCAAAAAGGCTTTTCTTTAAAACCCTGTAAATCCGAGAGAAGTGAAAATAACTAAACGGGTCTTGAAGTGTTATAAAGTTAAAAGTAGGGAGTAAGTACTCTGTAATTTTCAAGTTTGTATCTGCTAACAAACATGACCAAATTGTAGCCTGAATTATGCAAATTTTCAAAATTTCAAAATTTCAAGTAACGATTTTCGTATAACGAGTTGCCAGATAGAGCCAATTTTAATTTTGTATTTTTCTCCGACATGTCTAATTTGTATCTGAGAATTATTATGCTTTTATATTCCTTAGCGCCGACACTGGAGTTCATTGAAAAAAAACAAAAAACCAATGAAATATGCTTATTTTCAATACCACGTTATTTTTCGGGTGTATGAATTAAGTCAAATTTTATATTTTTGATAGAAACTATAATCCTTCGGCTTTAAAACGATGCCTTCATCATGTAGATATCTCTAGCAGAAACTTTTTCACAGCTCAAACCACTACGCACAAAAACAAGACTTTTTAGTTCTTTTATTTTGCGTGAACCGGTAGTGCCGTGTGCAAAATGAAATCCTCTTGGATTTTGGTTCTGGGAACCCTTAGGAACATTTCCACAAAATTTTAACAAAATCCAAAATGGTCCAGCAACAATTTTTCATTTTTTTCGGTGTTTTCATATAGAATGACTCGAAAGTGACATGTATTATTACCCTATGGGGAATGAGGAGTCAATTGACCTAAAAGTGACTGGTTAAAGAAGGACTTATCACAGGACTGGTATAATTTAATACTGAAGTGGGTTAAGCAGTGTCAATTGTCCTAAAATTACCAATCCTGTGCCTGGTAAAGGGAGGACATACCACTCAACCAGAATGCTTATTAACAAGAAAAAGCCAGTTGGCCAGAATTTTACCCACTGAAAGCTGTTTAGTTTTTGTTTATTTTATACGACATGGCCCTTTTCCGACAGTCTTGTGGTATGTGGTATAAAGTAGGACAAATGACCCCCTCCTATGACAAGCCAATGTTAAAGTTGCCAGTTGTTTACATAGGGTAGGGTTTAGCAGAGGACCGGTCTCTGGCACGAAGGGACCGATCCTGTGGCACACGCAGAACCGGTCCCATTCCCCATAGGGTAATGTTTATAATTTAATCAGGCTCTATTTCAAATTGTTGAATCATGTTTAAATTTACCGAATTTCGAAACAGTTCTAATTGGTGTTTTTTTTTTTTTTTGCTCCTTGGCAATTTACAAGAATATCTTTCAACATTTCTCAATTTTAATTTAATTTTATCCTATTTAACGCCTTTTATATTTATTGTAAAATATATCCACCAAATTTTATGTGGGTTAAGATATCTCACAAATTTTATGGAATGGAGAAATTCTTAGGTCTAATTCGGATTCATTACAACTCAAGCCTTTAGAAAAGTGAAATATGATATCAGGGTTAAAAAATTATTTGGCCCTGTGGAATCCAAATGTACAATCTTGAATTCTTAAATTATTACGCAGTCAGTATTTGATACCAAAGTTATGAACGTAGTGTAACTTTTTATATATTTTTATTTTCAAATAAATTTAATAATTTATCACTTTATTATTTAAGTAACCGCCATTTAAAAGGTTTATGACAATTCCTATAGTAATTCATTTTCCAAGGAATAAGTTACAATTTTTATTTGTTCCAAACGAAATAAAAAAGTATTAAACAAACTAACTGTATGAAATTATTTGAATAAAACTTTTTCATGAATGTATATTTATTTTTTTTTTTTGTAAATAATTGTTTTAAAATGACCTGGATATATACGAGTGTATACAGGAGGAGCTTCTATGAAAAAAAAGAAACAGAGTGGCGTATAAAGCCTTTTTTAAATGGATATCTGGTTTATGGAAATAGTTTTTATACATCCAAAAAAAATCCTACTGTGAATGTAATAAAACAAAAACGAAATTACATACAAATATATAAAAATATAACTAACGTATGAAAGACGAATGATCCTGCAAGGATGGTAAGGAATAAACAAAATTGTTTGGTAAAAAAAAAGGATTTGTGTTTTACGTAGATTTATAAATGAATGTTATATGATTGTATGTATGGAAATAGTTGGCATTTGTTTGTTTTCTATATGGAAAGGCCAACCAACTCGAAATATATATGAGTAATATCAAAAATGTTCTACAACTGTTGAAACTGATTCAAGATGCCCCTTGTTTATTAAGGCTTTTTAAAATAAGAAGAGCAATAGACAGCGTTAAGTAGACTATACTTAACAACTATGACCTGCAATAGTTTATCTTTGAAAGTCTCCACCTAAAGAATTAAAAAAATACCTGAAACTTTTAAGAGATTTTTTGTTTTTTTTAATAGTTTTTAACTTTCCAAACCAATACAAATCCGAGTCACAAGATTTGGGAGATATATTCACGAAAAAACTAATTTCCACAACACAGCTTGGTGAAAAGTTTTATTATGATTTAAAAGTGAAACCAAAGTTTCACAGTTTTTTTCATGTAATTTTTGAACTGTTTAATAGAATTGAGTTTTGGGATCAGTATTAAAAATCGGTGTAATCGGTAAAAAGAAGTATTATAGTTAAAAAAAAATTATTTAATAGGTATTAACTAGTTAACTCTGTCGCTTCTGATTAACATAATACATTTTGTAAGCTGTGATTGACAAAACTCCAATTAGCCGCACTTATCGCTGTATTGACCATGGCTCAACTAATAAGAGGTGATGCTACAAGTCATAATCTGATGTATGGCGGTGGGTTTGAAACTTACTACGAAACAAAGTAAAAAGTTTTTCATATAGAGCAAAAAATAAAATTATTTGTTCAATTGACACATATACCTTGGAGGGACGAAACTGCTGTATCTTAGCATATATATTGTGTCCGTTAAATTGTTCAATAAAAATGCTTTCTTCTTCTTCCTGTAAAAAACTAACTAAACAATTCTTCAGTAATTAATTATAATAATATTAATTAGGATTGCCATTATATGACGGTACAACACTTTTACCCACTGTTTTATACAGTACACCTACTCGATATCAGCGCACAAATAACGATATAAGAAGATCATTAACATTTAACCTATTGGCTTAAGTTTTTTTTCATAATTTGATTTGGAATTGGTTAGCGTATTGCGTAAACTGAGTTCCTTAGTAAACATTACATAGAAGTCAAAAAGGCTTTTAAACATTTTTAAACAAAAAAACTTTTTAAAAAGTTTGCGATTTTTTTATTTTTTATTTCAACATACATCTAGAGTAAATCTTCACTACAGACTTAATTAAGTGAAAAAAATTTAATTTTTTCTTTCCTAGTGAGTGCAACGACAGTTTTTTTCCAAACACATTTCGCATTGTGCGCTGCATCAATTACGCTAAAATGCATATAAAAAATTTTTTGAGGTCCATAAAAAAAATTGGTAGTCAAACTGGCCAAGCCGAGTACAGGGTTTTACTAACCTTTGGTAGCACAATCAAATCTATACTGTTGAGTCCATGCATTTTTCGAAAAGTCTTCATTTGTTGCAGTGTGTTATTTATTTTTTTTAGTGAAAAAGGAAAACAATTTGGAATACTTTAGTCTTTGGTGTATTTAAAAATTTCATCGTCGGATCAGTCATATTTTCAAAAATTGTGTACAATCGATGAATTAATTTCTAGCAAAGAAATAAAGTTTTATATTTTTTTCATCCACATAACAATCAATTTATAAATTGAAAATAACATAAAAATAATCTCGATGTATATAAAAACAAAAAACTAATATAACTGTAAAAAACATTACTTTAGCCAGAGTAAACACCAAACATTTTTTATATAAATAGAACATTTTTGGTTTTCAAAGTTTAGTAACGTCATGATGCTTGTTGAGAAAAGACCCTAACCTTTAGTAATCAAGACAAGAATAGAGCAAAATTGATGATTAATAGGTTTTTTGTTAAAGTTCTGCCTATTATGGAGGCTCTAGCTTTTCTAAAACTTCGGGTTCTGATGATAGTATCAACCTAGCTAATATGTTTGATTTGCTTTATTTATGTAAATATACGGAGGTTGGAAGCTCGTTATAAATTGAAAATATTACAGATTAGGCAAATTTTAAATAATTTTCGAAAAGTGTATACTTATGGTAACAACTTATAAATTCAGTTAGTGCAACGATATTTACATTATATTTATGAATATTTGAGGTATTGCAACTAAAATTCAGTTGAATTAATCGAACTTTGTTGTGAAAACTAATGCTAATAAAAATAACCGAAATTGTGTCGTAGCAGCCGAATTTCCGTTAGCAAATCTAAATTTTTCTCTGTGTGCAAAAAAAGTTAAAAATTAATTTTTTCAACTAAATATTTTTCAACTCTGGATAACAATTTCCACAGTATTTTATTCACGATATTTGAAGTATTTTAGAATTTCACTTAATTAGTTTTATCCAGTAAAAAAACAAAGCCGTTTAGACGTATGGGTCGAAAGAGAAACACAGTGTCAATAATGGGTTAATGAAAATTGGATAAACTGGACGAAATAATTATAAGTTTACTACCATATAAAATAAAAAAAAATACCAGCAGATTTGGAAATGAAAAAATACGTACACTCAGAAAAAAAAATTTCTTCATATAGATGAAACTCTTTCATAAATCGTTTTTCATGAATTATTCATCATATTAATGAAGTTTTCATAGTTTATGATGAAGACTTTCATTAAAATGTATGTCAAATGTTTTATAAATCTTCATCATTTCATTAAAAAGTTTCATAGACCGAGTAGACATATTTTTTGGCTTTTCCATCAATCGAAATTCAGAATTTCTATTAGAAATTTAGAATTTTCATTTGAAATTAAAAAAAATTAATTTAGATTTTCTATTTAAGATTTACAAATATCAATTGAATGGCAGAAATTCTAATCAGTTGACGTGCTATAAATTTTACACTGAATTTTGCGAATGTAAATTTAATTTTTATAAATTTCAGTGAAAATGGAAATTCTTATAAGTATTTCCATTTATAACTTCAATTAATATTTTTAAATTCCAAATGACAATTCATAACTTATTTTTTCTGAATTATAATAAAAATTAATATTTTCTGAATTTCAATTTGAAACACTGAGTTTTATGATATGTTCTGAATTACAATTGTAAAGCTATTGGGCTTTAAAAATAATATAATAACATTTAATAAATATGATGAAGCTTGTCAGCAATTTTAGCTTTCATGAAGCAGTTGCATCATATTTATAAAGTATTACATTGGACGAAAATTAATGAAGATTTCTTCATATTTATGAAAAACTGTATAAATATGAAGAAGCTTTTTGCCTTTTAAAGACGTGTCGAAATTTTTTAAAACCTCCCTTAATTTGAATTAAATAAAAACAAAAGCTATAACACAAGGGAACAAGGGTTCTGTTGATTAGGAACTGAATATTGTTTTTAAGGTTATTTAATCAGGAGGAGCTTAGTGATTTAGCGAGAGACCTTGGACTCTCTAAAAAAGCATCTGAAATTCTTGCTTCACGATTAAAGCAAAAGAATCTGTTAACCCAAGGAACAACAATTTCACATTAAAAAATCAATTCAGTAAATTGTGAACAAAATCAAAAGTTGTGCACCGGTTGCAATGAAATAAAGCTCATTTCATTCGAAATATATTTAACTAAATGTTTTTAGACCAAAACTGTGATTTTTGTCGCATTTTTATTTTTTATGAATTTTTAAAGAACAAAATTTTTTTTTTTTTTTTAAATTTTTTTTTTTCCAAACCTCAACGATATCTCTGAAACTACTATGAAAATTTTAAAACAATGTAAGTAACAATGTAACAATGTATTGTTGGGGAGTTTCGGATTTTTTTTTTAACTTAATATGGTGAGCCGTTTTCAAGTTATTCCAATATATTTAGCGGAAGTGCTTTAATTTTGAACATAACGGTATATCGCGAAAAGCTGAGCTGATAGAGAAAAATGGAGATTAGATTTGAAATCAACGACCTCAAGTTAGTAGAAATTTTCTATAAATTTCAAGTCAACACAAAAAAAGTTCAATTTTGTTCCCTTGTGTAATTTTCTATTTCTAACTTTCTTTAAATTTAAAACCGTCATAGCTTTTGAGCCATTAAAGATAAATGATTATCGCGCATGGATTTAGCATGCCTAAACATAGGTTAATAATTACGTTTACCAGATGTTATCCATGTCATACAGAAAAATAATATTAAATATTTTGTTTCAACGTGTCGAAAATTTTTGAAATTCCTCATTAAAAAAAAATTAAGGTGACCAACTTTAGTTTTCAGGAAAACTTAAAATTTTAAAAGTTATTTTCGAAAAATTACCAAATATAGTACTTGAAATGAATTTTTTTTTACAAATTTGGTATGAAAATACGTCCTTAGAGTCTAATTATAAATACCCAGGAAGCGTTATAATCCAAGTCAGATTGCCAGTTGGTCCTATTAAATATATATAACACACCACAGTCCATTCATATTTGGAAATAGCAAAAGTATCTTATCGTTATGTCATTTAAAATACATATAAAAAAAAAAAATAAAAAAAAAACGGAAGCAACAGGAGCTGTATGTAGAGTGGCAGTAGTTAAATCTACAGTATGAACAATGCCACAAACATTTGCCTTAACCTGTGGTGATACATAAACGTTTAAATTCTTTTTCTTTTTGTATTAATATTTTTTTCAGCTTTTTTGTGAGAAAAATCCATAATAATCCTTAGTAAAGAGAAAAAGAAAATGTTTTCTCAAAAAAAAAAAAAAAAACTGAACATAATCGTGTTTAGTGCACCTGCAGTAGCAATAATCGTAATAGTAGAATTTTCCAAACTATGAATGGGTCGCTTAAACAATCATTTCGGTAGGAATACAAATTTAAAAGAGACATTCATAGAGATGAGTAAAATCCACTGTGATATAATAGTAAAGGAAAGAACTTACATTTTGTATTAAATGTTACAGGAAAAGTAGAAAGACAAAAAAAAAAATAAACAGAAGAAATAAAAGGACAATGACCAAACAATTTATGGCTTCTCGCGTTACTAAAAGGTGGCACTAAATATACCAGTTAAAATGAATATCTGCTAAAGAAATAAATGACATAATACAGCAACAACAAAAAAGATGATAAAAGGTAAAGAATAAATTCATGGGTGGCCACTGACAACAATGTTAGAAACCAACCATAATCATAAAAAAATAAGACTCAATACCCAATGAAAAAACTTTATATATAGTCATTTCTGTCTTGTTATAACTATATATAATTTCATATGTAGCCATATGTAACGATATATCGCACACCTAATTCAAAAGGGACTCAACTCAAAATTTTTCATTTTTCAGAATCGAAAAAAAATATTTGCATATTTATACCAATTGAAACATAAAGAAAGGCATAACTATTTTTTAGCAGCAGTTAACGAACATCAAAATACACTGATATTTTTTTTTATACATAAACAATTGTATTGTGCATAGTTTAAGCATATAAACCCGAAAAATTAAAATTTTGAGTTGAGTCACTTTTGAACTGGGTGTGCGATATTTACATCTCATATTTATTTTTAAAAAGATTTTTTTGTGATCAAATTAGATAGACCTATTTTTCGGATCAAACTATATTATATACGATCAAATGGGATCTCATGAGATGCGGTTATGTGAGTCATTTTTCGAATCTTTTTTTCGGAACTTTTTTCATCGGGCAATTAAAAACTACTAGCCAACTGATATCTTCAGTAACGCAGCCGATAAACGAAGGTGACATTGTTAAAAGTCATTGTCACAAACAGTTTATATGGGAAAAAAATATTTTTTGGTAACCTAACGATGGATTTTTACAGGTGTTCATTATCTTGTCTACAGCTAGATTTTAAACATTTTGATAGAAAAAAATAAAAATTGGAAATATTTTGGTTTTAGAAGTAGAAAAGTTAGATTACATATTACATTTTTGGCTTAAAAATTAAAGATAATTTTTGTTTGCAATTGCTTCAAAAAGAAGACTGTAAATCAAAATTGCGTTATTTCAAAATATTTTTATTATTTCCACCAAAATATTCAAATAAAAAGAAACATACCAACTGGTTCTTTATCAGTAAATCTAGAAGTAATTCTTTAGAATCATTAGTTTTTCAAAATCGGCTCTAGTTTTTGCCTAATATTGCGAACTTCCAAAAATACACAATGTTTTGTACTGGTTGATGCATGGTTGATGGTTAGTCGGTTTTCAAAATATTGGCTTTTATGCTTGTTCTCGCCCAAAATTGAGTTCAATGCGAATACAGCTAAAAAATTTGTGAGTACCTGTATCTTATTTAGGAAATAATATCAGAGAAATAATTATGTAGTGTAAGAAAAGTATTGTTCCATCTATGAACCTCGTGCCCATAAGAGACATTTTCACCATATATTTTCTAACATGCTAATATTTTTACTTACTTTTTAATGTTTTCTCATTTATAGAAAATGTCTTCATCGTGAAAAAAAATGCCTTCCTTGTGAGTATTTATTGGTAAACGTTCATGACATTGGCTTTTCATATAAAACCGTTTTTGTCAACTTTTTCAGGAAAAATAACGTTATTGAGAATTTCTTTAGAAACCTCGTTAAATAATGGTTTATTTATTTTACTTATTTGTCTGGTTAAAATGAGGTGAACTATTAGGAAATCGGAAAAATTTCTCTTTTAAGAGGGTCCAGTAAGAGTAAGTTTTAGCGTTTTGCTATTAAACGTTTCTAAAAGATTTCTGTATTTTTTCTATTTTCTAAAAACAATTGGGCGACCATCATTTAGATAGTTTTTCCTTTTAAGTTTTTGACAAAAACTATTAAATCGTTCCATCAAGGACCATATAAAGGGTGTTTTTTTATACAGGTATAGAAATTTAAGTTGGTAACACATTTTTAACTGGCATCCATTTTGTCAGCTATCAAGTGATTTATGTTTAGTTTGGTCTAGACTGACACCTAATAGACTGACACCTGAACAACTCTTCCAAATTGTGAAAATTTATTTTGAAAATCTAGGTTCTGCTCGAAATACATATCACGCACTACGTTCATTTTACGGTCAACATAATCGTCCAGCAGAGCAATTAATTCGATTAATTATGGATCGTTTTCGCACCACGTTTACTCTAAATGATAATATGCATCCACAGAGACGTAGTGCAGTCAAGAAGAGGTCATTGCTGCTGTAGAGCGTAGCGTAGATGAAGACCCCAATCAGTCTATCCGCCATCGTGGAATTGGAATTTGATATGTATCCATCCACTTTATAGAAGATTTTGCGGAAAGACCTTGGTTTGCGTCCTTACAAAATCCAACTCGTGAAGCCACATGATCACCTAGCAAGACGTAGATTCGGTGAATGGGCCCAAAACAAGATTGCCGTTTATCGCGATTTTCATAAGCGAATTTTGTTTAGCGATGAACCTCAGTTTTGGTTAAATGAATACGTCAATAAACAAAACTGCCGTATTTGGAGGGATGATAATTCTCAAGTGTATGTTGAGAACACCGTTACATCCACAAAAACCGACTGTTTGGTGTGCTTTATGGGATGGTTTAATCATTGGTCCGTACTTCTTTAAAAACGATGCTGGTTAGAACGTTACAGTCAATGGTGAGCGCTATGGAGCCATGATTACTGACTTTTGGGTTCATCAACTGAAAAACAATGATTTATTGAATGGAAACGTTTGGCAACCGCATAGTTTCACGTTTCGGACCCGTGAATTGGCCTCCAAGTTCGTGCGATGAAGTCGCTAGTCTACGCCGGTAAGCCCGAAACGATTGACCACTTGGAGGACAACATTCGCCGCTTTATTGCCAATGAACAGCCACAAATGTTGGAAAAAGTCATCGAAAATGTTACCTCCAGATTAGACTACGTCCGAGCCAGACGTGGCGGGCATATGCCAGAAGTTATATTTAAACTATAATGCCAGAAAATTATCTTTCGAACAATGTAAATTTCATGCCAATTTAAAAAATTCATCTTTGTTTTATTCCATTTCAAAGTTCTATACACCTACAAAAAACACCCTTTATTATAGGGATACCAAAAAACTTCTCAAATCAAATGTATTTAAATGAAAATTTAAAGAAACGTATTTTCCCCAAAAATCAAACGGCGAAATCAAAAGACTTAAGACACAAACTGTGAATATGGTCTTTAATGAAATTTTGTAAGAATTATGTAAAAAATTAATAAATTTAAAAAATATTATATAAATTAAAATATTATATAAGAAAAAATTACAAAATATAAAAATAATAACAATACAATATAAATTAACTATCAGTTAATGTATGTACAATTAATTTACAGTTCATATATAATGTATTCCGCATCTTAAAAATATATATATATTTTTTATTAAGTAATAATCATATAATTACAAATTATATACTATTACCCTAACCGAGCACTAGCTACTATGGCTTCGGCGAGTTGTAGCGAAAACAGACCAGTGCCTCTGGTGGGAATCGAACCCACGACCCCCGCACTGATAAGCCAGCACGCTACCAACTAGCCTACCGGGGCGCACTTAAAAATATATATTTCCATTTAAGCTATAAAATATTACGGTAAATTTCAGAAGTAATTGCTAAGAATTTACAAAGAATTTGAAATTATGTGTCCGCATCTTAAAGAGTATATACTTCCGTTCAATCTAGGAAATTTTACCATCAATTTTTGAAGAATTCGCAATATTATAAGTACACTTTTTGGTTTAAACTGTCTTTGAGCCACGACGAAATTAAAAATTTTCTGAAAAAGTAGTATTTTTCATTATTTGTGGATTGTATGTAGAATATATGTGGAATGTATATCAAAGTTATTTAGAGTTTACATATAATGTATAACGCATCTTAGAAGTATATAACCGTTCAATCTAGAAAATATTACGAAGAATTTGTGAATATGAGAAATTATGTGTGTTAAATATGTCTATTATGTATGTACATACCCAGTTAGAAAAAGACAAACGGACCACCGCTGACGACGCACTTTAGCGCTTGGTACAAGTGCCTGGCAACAAGTGCTTTTCCAATCCCAAAATGATAACATCACTATAGAAAAGGTCCACCTGTTTCAAAAGTGTTGAACAAACACTAGGGAAACAAAATTTCCAACATCATAATCAAACAACAAAATGTTGGTAAAACCATGAATTATATGGTCTAAAAATTTGTTTTCCAAAATAAAATTAAAAAAAAAAGTTTTAGTATCAATTTATTGGTCCCGCCTGAATTTGAACCCTGGCTGCCAGATTAGCAGCCGACAGCTCTAATCGCTGAGCTAACGATATAAGATATAATACTGGATAGCTTAAAACTTAAGTAAATGATAACTACTGGGTAAAAGTTGGCTGCTCAAATGTATGACTGGCATGAGGTGTGATGGAAGCAACTTGCAAACGTTGGGGTACCGCAAGGTTCTGTTCTTTCTCCTACCCTTTTTCTTATTTTTATTAATAACCTTCTTGGTCACCTTCAATCCTATCTCATTTTTATTCGATCACAGGCCAAGGTCTTTGGAGATAGAGGTCATGCGGCAGAACATGAATGACACACTCAATCAAGACCTTTCTACAATCTCCGAGTGGGGTCGCGAGAATAAGATCGATTTTAATGCACGCAAGACCCAATGTTGTATGTTAACAAACAGACGGGCTGTGATATTAACATTGTCATCTGTAGCTATGGATGGTATAGGTATTGAGGAATCGGATACTCTTGATGTTCTAGGCATGAGAATACAGTGTGATGTCCGTTGGAATAAGCAAGTATTTCAAGAGTCGAAAGAGGCATTCAAGTGTCTTGGTTTTCTGAAACGGTGCAAGACTTACTTCACTCCATCCGATCTCCTTACTATTTATACCAGCTATATCCGGCCGAATACAACTCTCATATATGGGTAGGGGCTCCACTGTCTATTCTGAAGCTTCTGTACCGTGTTCAGGAGAGGGCGGCGAAGCTTATCAATGTCATTAGTGTATCCAACTCTATTGATTCATTGGAACATCGTCGGAATGTGGGTTGCGTGACACTTTTCTATCGATATTACCATGGGAGATGCTCATCTGAGATAACTAAACTTATTCCACGAGCCCTAGTTTTTATTCGTAATACTCGCTTATATATAGAGCACATCGGTTTGTAATTGATTAATCCTGTGTTTTGCACCACGCATTATAGAGAAAATTCTTTTTTGAGTCGAACGATTCGTATGTGGAGCAAACTTACCGCAGAAGTCTTCCCTGTTACTTACAATTTAGAAAAGTTTAAATCAAATATCCACAAACACTACTCCCTCTTTGCTCCTTCCCATACCCTATTTTCCTGATCAATACAATGCACTGCTTGAGTAGGGGGCATCCCCTGAGTATTGGTTAAATTAAAAAAAAAAGAAGTTTGCCTCAAACCGGGATGGAACTCGGAGCCTTCCGACTACAAACTTTTTAAACAAAGCATAATTATTTTTATAAAGATTATAAAGATTTTGGTTATAGTCGACCTTTACTATTTAATTTCCAAAATAAAATATTTTTTTCATACCCATTTTTATAAAATAAATGCTTTACCACTGGTTAGACTTCTGAATAGTTGGTAATTTCTGATTGGACAGCACTGGGCAAACACTTTCTCCCAACGTCGACATAGTGATCTCAGTCAATTCTTCGCCAATGATTTTCTCTGTAGAACACTGAAATTATTAGAAAACAAATACTTGAAAAAATAAATTTTTGGAAACGCTGGCAAAGCGTCTTAAACAAGTGTTCTGCCTCTAGTTTATTTACAATTCCTCGGTAAGCCGGTATTATACCAGTGCTTTATTTTTTGTACCACTGGTATTTTCTGACTGGGTATTTTTTTCAAAATCAATTTTCAATAATATTTCAGTTTTAATTAAAAATTTAGATATTTACTTGTAATAATTAGCACTAAATTTATTATATTTGAATCCAAACTCATCCCCACTGATGGTATTTCAAACACATTTGAAAGGGTATTAAAACACATTTGAAATCAATATCCTTGGTTCCAACACTTACTCAACCATGTGTGTATGTCGTCAGTATATGTTTAAACCTAAAATAACTTAATTAGTCTAAAAAGTCTCACGAAATTAAATTTAAAGCAGTCCGTCAGTTGTGTAGTTTAGTTGGCGGCATTTTTCTTTTGTTCCTGACAAGTGATGAAATTTTTCTTTTGAAGTTCTTTTTTGTTCGTTTGTAACCTACCGCAGTCTTAATATTCTTTGAAAAAAAAAAAAACTAAAAATATATGAATTGAATTGAGTGAACAACAACAAATAAAAAATCGTCGCATTTAAACTGATTTCCTTAAGTTAATGTGGCGCTCGCTACTGGTTCTTTTAATAAATATGTGCTTTTAATTTACAACAAAACAAAAAAAAAACAAGAACAACACGAACAAACACTATCATGAGCAAACATGTGAGGAACATACAAATTATTTTAAATTACTTTAAATACGATTGAAATCTTTTCACAATTATCTTTAACGATAAGTTTAAATTTACTTAAATTATATCATTAGTTATAAAATGTTTGCATAGGGATATAAAGAAATGGATTATAACACTATATATATATAGTTGAGAAATATTAACTAGATCAAAATGCTTTATATGGAAACTACTAAGGGAATGTTCGCTAAAGTGGACCTTTAGTTATTTTCGTGTTGTAACATTAATATGTCAAAATTGTCAACTGTACGCTATCTCTAGTTTAAACAAGTTTCGACGTGAATGAAATGAAAACATGATAATTGATGGGTGGAGAGCTACTACTTTGCAGAAGAAATCTCAAAATTTTGAGCAGAATGTCGCACTAACTCTGTTTTGAAGTGTAACGATTAGCGCGTTGGACTGTAACACAGATGGTCCCGGGTTCGATTCCCGGTGACGACAACATCAATTTAGAAAAATAATATGTATGAGTTTTCTTACACTTATATGTATCACTGCGCCCACCCTTCGGTGTTCTCATAGCACTTAACCCCACCGAAGTAAAATGATGAATCAGGGCTATGAAACAAAAAGCTTCAATAAATTCGCCAACTCTACATCAAGTGGCGACCAACAACTGTTCTAAGACTTATCATCTCGTGCAATTACAGTGTTGCCATGTTTGCAGTCCTTTATTTTTCACCACCTTTCATCTCTCCACTATCCCCTTTCCAAAGAAAGCAACACGTTAATTAATAGGAAGAATTTCCCCTAATCTTCCCTAACTATGTAAGCGCCATCTATCGAATATACAAAGAATATATCATAGATGTGGCATCACTTACAACATATGGGAAAACAGTGGATATTAGAGTGAGGTAAGTTTCTAAAAATAGAAGTGTTGTGTTGTTGGAGTTATATACTTCTGCGATTATGTATGCAATAACAAAAACACCCTGTATTGAATAAAACTAGTTTTAATCACAACAAAACTCGACCTGACGATAGCTCAGTGCGCTAAAGCGCTCTGTCTAACGTATAGTGGGAGTGCATGTGGCATTAAAAATCAGTTTATCTATACCACGGTCAGTGATTGCACAGAAAATTTCATATAGACGCAATCGAACAAATAAAAACATAACAAAGATTACATTATTCAAAAAAAACAGGGTCACTGATGAAGGTTCAATACCAGAAACTGCGCAGTCTGATTCAGAAAATTGAAAACTTACAATGTAGTTATGATTTTTAGAAAATGCACTCATTCTTCTCTACCACGCCTTTCACAATTTCCTGAGTGTTGCTTCTTTAAAAAAAAAAAAAAATATATTTATTTATAAAATTAAATAAATCATGGGTACAATATGTTCCTCGATTTATGTGATTTCATCCGTCTTTAAGCCAAATTAACAAACATTTTAAGTTTGAAAAGCTTTTTTCTAAAAACAATTACATAGACACCCGAGCATTGCCGGTCATTATGCTAGTATGTTTGTAAAAATTTTGTGTTTATGTATGTAATTTATTTAATGTCAGTTAGTAAATTAATAATTTTCTATTATTTATAATCATCCCCTAGCCATAAATGTTTAACATCTTCCCATTCCGAACAAAAAATTGCCATAAGCACAATATTTTATACAATATTCCACAAAAAACCCAGAGAAAAGAACTAATAAATTCATAATCTTTATTATCATCAAATATAATGCTGGCACGCATTTTCATATTTAAGGTCCATGTTGTTTATTACAAAAAATAAAAATCCAAATATAAAAAATAAAATGTTTTCAGCTCAATTTGATGGCCACGACATGACAGCTTTACTTGAATATTGACGTAATTATTCACATTTATTGCACGAATACCATTAACTTTATGTCGACTACTTAATCATCTTTTTGTCGCTCTTATTCTTCTTTAATATGTAGCTCAAGGAATGCTTTGCTCTTAGTTGTGGCGCAGCTGTTCTGTTCTATTCTGCTCTGCATTGTCCTTTTTTGTTGTTGTTGTTGTAATGCTGAGGTTACCAAATTGCTGCCTGTTCATTTTGCTCGATTTATTTAAGCAATGGGGCAGTCAAACTGCCCCTGGGTGCCTTGTGTAATTAGAGAGATTTATGCATTCATTAATCGGCTAAGTTGGTAGATTAGTTTTATATATGTATGACTTTGGCAGGAGCATAATTTTAACATCTCTAGCTGATTTTTATTATTTTAATTTTGTTTTCTGTTTTATTTCGCTTTGTTTTGTCGTACTTTTGGTAGTAATTACAAAAGAACTAAAAATACCTGCACAAAAAGTAGGAGTGGTGATGGTGGTTGGTAGAAATATTTTATAATCACAGTGTTTTTAAAAGACTGATAACAACTTTTAAATTAAATTAAAATTTTTTTTATGCAGATAAAAAATTAGGATTGTAATTATGTCATCATTATAGATTTGATTTAATCATAATTGCATCTTTATGATACTAAATATGTTCCTTATGGATCATAAAGGGTGTCCCAAGAAGAACGCAATTTTTAAATCTGGCAACATTCGAAGTGTCATTGTTTGACATTTGAACAATTGTTATTGTTTGCTAGTAGAAGGTACGAGGTTAGTAAAAATGGAGCGCTACACGAATGAACAACGCATTCTCATTGTGAAATTGTTTTACCAAAATGGTGAAAGCTTTTGCGGCTACAGTTCGCAAATTGCGATCAATTTGGGGTCACAATAATGCTCCAAAAGAGTCAACTGTAAAGAGATTAATGGATAAATTTGCCGAAACTGGGTCTGTTAGTGATGTAAAGACAACAACGCGCCATCGACCAGGTCGATCGACCGAAAATGTCACAGCTGTACGTGATGATGTCGCTCAAAATCCATCCACCTCAATTCGACACCGAGCTCAGCAAATTGGTGTCTCCAAATCCACTTTGCAGCGAATTTTGACGAAAGATTTGCATCTTCATGCATACAAAGTTCAATTGACTCAGGAACTGAAGCCAGCTGACCATGGACAGCGAAGGGAGTTCGTTAATTGGGTATTGGAGAGACAACATGAAAATGCTGATTTTGCCGATAAAATCATCTTCAGTGACGAGGCCCATTTTCATCTTGATGGCTTCGTCAATAGGCAGAATTGTCGCATTTGGGGTGAGGAAAATCCTCGAGTGATTCACGAGAAGCAAATGCATCCTCAACGTGTCACTGTGTGGTGTGGTTTTTGGGCTGGAGGAATCATTGGACCTTTTTTTTATGAAAATGAGGCAGGTCAAGCACAAACAGTCAATGGTGTTCGGTATCGTGAAATGATAACCAGTTTTTTCTTGCCTAGAATTGAAGAAATGAATGTGTAGGGCATGTGGTTCCAACAAGACGGCGCCACATGTCATACAGCCAGAGAAACAATTCAATTGCTGCATCAGTCATTTCCCGGTCGTGTTATTTCGCGTTTTGGAGATCAGAATTGGCCGCCTAGATCGTGCGATTTAACACCACTAGATTTTTTTCTTTGGGGTTTTTTGAAGTCGATGGTTTACGCGAATAAGCCGACGACGACTCAAGGCTTAAAAGAGGAAATTGGACGCTGCATTAATGAAATACCGCAGCATTCATGCAAAACGGTCATTGAAAATTTCATTAAAAGATCGCGTGCATGCCAGCAAAGCCGCGTCGGCCATCTGCACGATATATTGTTCCATACATAACCTCATTCTGTCTACTTTACGATATAATAAAGTTTCACGATTTTTTTTTAAATATCTGTGTTTTATTTAAAATTTAAAAATTGCGCTCTTCTTGGGACACTCTTTATTATTATCAATGCGGCTGATATTGTGATGACTAGGGCAAACAAAACTAAGCTAGAACTTGTTGTTTTATTTGAACTATTTAGACTAAACAGAAGTTCTGAACACGAAATTATGAAAACTTTAAGCTATATATTAAGGCGTTTCAGAATTTCCACTTTTTTTTGAATTTTGCAACTCTTAGCGCGGAATATGAATACTTATGCCCAAAATGATTTTTGGTCGTTTTTTTAGATTTTCTGATGTACGGCTGAACGGGGGTCGCTGTAAAAAAGGGGTTATGAAACAAATTTGTTGTTTTTAATTTTTTTTTTTTTTGTCTCTTGTGCTTAGTTTTTACAAAACCATATAAATCACTGCTCAAGAGTTTAAGCGTACTAAACAAATTATTCGGGGTACATATTATTAGTTTAAGTGTCATTCTGATGACCTTTAAAAAAATCAAAATTTTCCAAATTCAAACCTCAATAACTTCGGAAACAGTCGTCGTATTGTCATGAAATAATTTTTTGGATAAGTCTTTGAAATACTGCAATAAAAATTATTCAAGTTCGAGGCCATACTCTATATTTCTTTGTTAGGATATTGTCCTAACAAATAATCTATATAGCTTTTGCTTTCAAATTCTTTAATTTACTACTTTTAGGAATGTGTTGATATATCTATTTCGGGAATTTTCTAGGTTCCTATCATCAGAACATGTTTTGAAAGAAGTGACAATCCTATGCAAACATCAAACATTCATATAACCTAATTATCCCACTAAATGAGAACTAATATATGAGCTCGAAGATAACAACTATCACCATTGATCAAATATAAATTGAAAACTTGTTCTTTATATGCAAGCTCTGCCTTTGGTATATATACAATAAACGCTTTTTGTTTTTATTCTCCTTTTTATTTTTACATTTGTTTATTTTATATTTTAAATCAAGATGTAAAGGGGATGTAAACAAGACCGTACTACTTCTGATTTTTTAAAAGGCGTACAATTAATGAGTGCTTATGATTTTTCTAATTCAAAATAAAGCATATGATTTTAGGGGTAAGTGGTTACAAAAACTTAAAGCTATACAACTCCTTCACTACAATCGGAAATGACATTTTTAGGAAAATTGTTATCCAGAGCTGAAAAATAATTATTTGAAATAAATAAAAAGCACACTAAGGATATAATGTATGTAAAAATGACAGCAATTGTAGGTAAAGATGACAACAAATGAAAATTCACTTAAAGAAAGAACGACTATCATTTCATTAAATTAAAGTACCATTTGTCATTTGTTTTTACTGTTAAAAAAAATTACTAACAGTTGCAGTAAAAATAAGCCACATATGTTAGTAAAAAATAAACAAACATTTATTTTCAATTTATAACGAGCTTTCAACCTCCGTATATTTACAAAAAAATAAAGCAAATCAAACATATTAGCTAGGTTGATACTAGTATTTCGATCTGGCTAAAGATCTCATCAGAACCCGAAGTTTTAGAAAAGTTAGAGCCTCCATAATAGGCAGAACTTTAACAAAAAACCTATTATTAATCAATTTTGCTCCATTCTTGTTTATTTGTTTTATTTTTTTTTAAATAACTGTTAAAAATTAATGTAAAATCATAAAACAGTCCTTTAATGTGGTTTGTTTTTTTTTAAATGAACTACAAGGTTATTAAAAAACTAAATTTTTTCTACAAATGACATTTACATTAAAAAAACATTTACCGCAAAAATATTCGCCGTAAAATTTTACTATAAGTCCCTGAATACACCAAAATCAAACATTTTTGTCAAACATTTCAGGGACTTATAGTAAAACTTCACGGCGAATATTTTTGCGGAACATTTTAACCCCTTGAATCCCTGTTTTAATGGTGTTTTTTTTGCTCTTTTTTAAAAGAAGGACAAAAAAGACTCTTACCTTGAGAAGTTAGAGGGTTAACATATTCTATAAAAATGTTCGATTTTGGTGTATTCAGGGACTTATAGTTCAAAAGATCACTACCTGATCTTAAAAAAAAACAACAAAATCATCTTTGCATAGTTACCCCTACATGAGGGTTACAAATATCTCAACATTTATTTTACTACAAAGTCCTATTGAACCCACTGTGCTTTTTTAGGTAGAGAGATGGTGTCATGCTTAACTATACATTGATTAAATCTTTTGTTACCTGTTTTACTGTCGCATATTTATTTTCATTATGCTTTTGTTTTTTTGTTGTATATCTGGTCATATACAGCACATTCTATAGCAAATAAAACATTGGAATGAATGCAAAGTAAACTACCTTGAAGTCTAAGCCAAAAATGTTTAACCAACTATAAGGCAACATACAACGTGAGGTAGAATAAAATACATACAACAACAACAGAAAACAGAACATTGGTAATTCACAGGAGATTAATGCTAGACATTTGTAAATTCAAGAAGATGCCATCAGAGAGTTGCACGCTAAATTAAAGCATCGAACATAATTTTACTTTCGTTAGCATTAGGGCTCGAAAGTTCATGTAAATACATGTTTGTTGTCGTTCGCTAGACAATAATGTTAATCAAATATCTTTGCGAATTAATAAATTTGCAACAAAATGTCATCGATTTGTGAATGCATATTTTTTTTTT
>CM037852.1:185792654-186003723 GCA_021234595.1 Delia radicum | reverse complement strand
ATTATGATGATTAATAATATATGTATTTCAATATTCTAGTTAATATTTTAAATATTATTATAACTATTTCTGTTTTCTGTGATATTTTTATTTTAATTCTGATTTCTGGGATATTTTTTTTTTTTTTCATATTCACAGAAAATATTTTTGAGTTCCCTATATTTTTAAAAAAAATTGTTTTTCTGTATATAAGTTTTTAATTATTAAAACAAGTTTTTCAAATTGTAATATTTGTTCCCTGAATAAGTCACCCATTGTGGAGACGAAATATTGGAAATAAATAAATAAATTATCTTAAGCTCGTTTAAACTAAGAAGAATAAAATATTTTAAATTTATAAATTTAATTATTTTATCAAGAAAAAAAATAACAGGTAAACTCAATTACTTAATTCCTTATGATGTTTATTAGTAATTTTCAATGTCTAACCACTTTTCAAACTAAAACTTACTAAAAATTTCTGGAAATAATATTGAAGACGTTGAAAAAATCACGAATTAAAGAATATTTTTCAATTTTAAGTAAATGTTTTACGATTTTAAATACATATTTTATGTACATAAAATACGAATTTAAATACATTAACTTCCGAGCCCTAGTTATGATGTATAAAAAAGCAACAGCAGTAACATTAACAACATGAAAAGGCAGTTTGAAAATAAATCCAATAAAAATAATTGTAGCATTTAACAAAAGTTTTGTAGCACTTGTGTATTGAGTCATTCCATATCAAACCGATGCATTTTATCACTCTCGACCCGACCTAAAAATAATGTATCAGCGTGTACAAACACTTCTTTTAAATAAACACTAACATTTTAATCATGAGACGGCAATGGGTTCTATTTAATAAAATAATTTCATAATATAAAGATTTTTAGTATTTTTTATTATACAAGGGGTACTATTTATATCTGGCAACACCATAATAAATTTGAAATTTTTTAGCATAAATGTACTCACAACCTTTTGATGTACAAGTGCTATTTGTTTTGTTTACAGTGAGTTAAGAAAATTAATTTGGCCCAAAAACGGAAATTTCAAGAGAAGGTTTTCATTGGATTATTTTTCACAAATTTCGACGTGGATTATCTAAACAAGAATGTGTCGATGAACTTAGTTCTTTGTATAGTGATAAATCACCATCAAACACTACAGTATATCGCTGGCATAGTGAATTCAATCGTGGTCGAAGTTCGGTCGCCGACGAATTCCGTGAAAGTCGTCCAAAATCGGTTGTTGTGCCACAAACATCGATGCAGTGCGTGAACTGATAACGCAAAGATCATCATGTGACATATTGTAAGATAAAGGCATCCTTGCACATTAGTTCCACTTTAATACATTCTATTTTGCATGAACACTTAGTTGTAAAAAAAAAATTGTTCTCGTTCGATACCCCATAATTTATCAATCGCTCAAAAAAATTCTCGCGTCGATTGGTGTAAGGAAATGATTAAAAAGTTATACCGTGGTGCTTAAAAGGACGTGTATAAAATCGCGACAGGTGACGAATCATGGATATATGCGTATGAGCCGGAAACATAACATCAATCGACCGTGTGGGTATTCCAAAACGAGCTAAATCCAAAAAAAAGTTGTTCGTGGAAGAAGCATAGCGAAGCAAATGGTATCCTGTTTCTTCGGCAGAATGGGTCATGTGGCCACTGTTCCTCTTGAGCAACGTAGGACGGTCAATTCTTAGTGGTACACGACCATTTGTTTGCCGGAACCAACCGTTAGAGACGAATCATTCTCAATGCGAGCTCTCACATATCTCGTCAAAAAAAAGAATTTTTGAGCAGTCAAAACATCGAATTGATGACTCATCTTCCGTACAGTCCTGATTTGACATTCAATGACTTCTTCTTGTTCCCCAATATCAAAGATAAACTGCGTGGTCAACGATTTACGAACGCCGAAGAAGCAGTTGAGGCGTTCAAAAAACCATGTTTTGGAGGTGTCTCACGAGGAATGGAAAAACTGCTATGACAAATGGTTTGAACGTATTGATCATCAAAGGGAATATTTTGAAAAACAATAAAGCCATTTTCATTTAAAAATGTTTGTTATTATTTGCTATTTCCGAAATATAAATAGTACCCCTAGTATTACATGCAAATTAAAAAATTTTGTGGTATTTTTTGGACAAAATTAAAAAAAAAAAAAAAAAAATGGAACCTATAGCTGCACTCAGGCGCGTATTTAATGTTAGATTTTGCACCTTTTGAAATTTCCAAAACGGCACACCACAAAAAAAAAAAATAAAAAAAAATTTCGTTTGACAAATGACTCAACGTGTACAAGGTGTAAGTATAAAGGTTATTGTCGTTTTTTTCAAGTTTTTGATTTAAAATTGGTGTGAAAATTGACAGTCGAAAACTAGAAAAAAACGAAAATACGTATTTTGGGGACAATGTAAATTTAGTTTAAATTTTAAAAGTCGTAATATGTCTAAAAATTGTTTAATATTTTATTTCTTTATTGCTTAAGCTTTAATGTAGTTCTAATTTAAAGATCAATATCACTTTGTCATTATGGTCTTAAGGGATTAAAAATGTGATTAATTAATTCAATGGGAGTAGTAGTTAACGTTTATGCCAACGTTTGGAAATTTGGAAATATTATTGTTCTGAGAAACGCTAAGGCAGTCCTTGGCAATTAGTTCCTGGACTTGTGTAGTTCGTAAAGAAACTAGTTCAATTGCACGATTGACCTAGTTCTTCATTATTCGCTCTTTTAGTTCAATCGGTCGTTTCTTTAGTTTTATTCATGGGATAAAAAATACAAAACTTTTTTTAATTAAATTTATTTTAGACTCATTATTTTTTTCCATTTTAGTATCCGGGTAAAAATAGTTATATCTGGTGATATATAATATGATTAGGTCATGTATGACTTTAGATGAAGTAATATTACGGCTAATATCATTACATGCAAATACATCTGATCATTTTTATTGAGAGAATTTTTTATATGGAACTGTTTATTATTATATGTCTCCAAATCTTACTCCATATATAACTACATTATCCATATAATAATAAATGAAAGATATGTAGTGGTCAATATGATTATGTATGGTCATATGCTTAGTCTTATTAAACTATATGATACGCCTTACTGAAAATATTTTTCCTTACAATTTTATATATCATTATATATAATTGCATATATATTTTCAAATATCAAATTAAGTTATTTACAAGTTAGGGCTTCTCATATAACGTGGGCTAGGGCTTTTCACGTGTAACGGTGTTCAGTAATGATTTGTCAATACTTTACGCAATAATATAAAAGTAATGAGATTTGTAATGACAATTGTAAGCACTTGCATTACCAAATATGTACTTATAAAACCACTTATATAGTAATGCTTTTCTACACTAAAGTTCTCGAATTTTAGTTTTTTTAAAAGCGGGACAAATGGCGTCCCGTTCAGTATATTGCCGGGACAGGGACACTCTACTCTAAGACTGGTTAGTTCCAACGAAAATTGGCAAGTCTATTTAGAGAAGGATATTTATATTCTGTCTTTTTAATTCATGATCAGAATAATTAAACTTTCTTGTGAACAGGGTTGGTCGAATTTTTTTCAAAATTGTGCATTGAGAAATTTTTTTTTTTTATTCAAACGTGCCTTTTATCAAGTAGTCAAAAGTAAAATGGCACTTTTCAAAGTCTAAAAAAGATTTTAGCTGAGGGCTATAAAACCGAGTTAAAATAAAAACAAGACTTTTTTATGCTAAAACAACAATTGTGCACCCTGAACATTTTTCTGTATTTTTCAAATTTGGCTTTGATCGAGTAGTCAAAAAGTATATGGCAATTTTCGTATTTAAAAAAAAAAATCAGCTGATGGCAAAAAAAAATGATCTTTACTGAAGTTTAAATAAAAGTATAAGTACAAAAAGCCAGCACAAATAGTTTAAAATTTAAGACAACGGAAAATATTACCTTTATATTACATTTGTACAAGCGGAATGTTCAATGAAGTTGAGTATCACGTTCAGGTAAAATTTGGTGACTTAAGCTTTAGTCTTAATAGGTACGGAGTAACGATTTTTGGTCTATTTGTAAATTTGAGATTTGAAAATTTGTAAATTTGAGATTCAGAAAACACTACATATTATATTGGAAAATTAGTAAAAGTATAGCTGAAATTTGTGCTTGGGGTAAAATGAGATAACTTCTAACTTTAGGTAATTAAGTAATTTGTTATTAATTAATAATCATATAATTACAAATTATATACTAGTATTTAATTTGTAACTAGCGAAAACAGACCAGTGCCTCTGGTGGGAATCGAACCCACCATCCCCGCACTGATAAGCCAGCACGCTACCAACTAGCCTACCGGGGCACACGAATTAAGTAATTTAAAACGATAAAAACAGAAAAAATTTGTTCAACTGAATTGGAACCCGTTTAACAGACTTTTTATGAGTGTAAATGTTTTAGGTTAGGTTAGGTTTGAGCTGGCCGGTCAAAGACCCCCGCATAGACCATTAGGTCCCCTAGCGTTACCAGATAAGAAACGATAACCACCACGTTAGGTCAGTCGTCAGTGATAGTAGCCAGAGTTCCCCCACACCCTCTTAGCAAATGACAGAAGTCTCAAAATTCCGATTTCTGAGATTTCTCCCAGATCTCGGAATAGGTGGTCCCCCTAAACATTTCGCCCTGGAGCGTGCAAGAGCCGGACAGTGGCACATTAGGTGCTCCACCGTCTCTCTGTCCCCCGGTACCCACAGAATCTACATTCGTCACTCTGCAGCCTTCCCGCTCTCTAGGCAAGAACTGCCGTCCAGCAGTGACCAGTTTAAAACCCCCACCAGAAGTCTACAGTCGCTCCTGGATAAGGACAGTAAAGTTCGGTCGCTACGGGATCGTAGGATTTCCACATGACTTTAGATACTCTGCATGTTTCGGTATTTCTCCAAACCGCATCAGCTCTTCGCATCATCGTGGATTCTACATCCCTTTTCAGAGACCGAAGTGGCACGCGAACATCCAATGCCATTTCAACTGGCAAATGGACTCCCCGTTTAGCCAGTTCATCCGCAACCTCATTCCCTTCAATACCCAGGTGCCCACGAACCCAATAGATGTGGACTTCTCCTTCCGGACCCAAGTCTCCCTAGAGAGTTCTTGCACTCTTGGACAATCGAAGAGTAGGTCAAGTTGTCGGCGATAGCTTTGATAGGCCGCCTCCTGACTATCAATAAAGAAATTAACGTAACTGCCCTCCGTTTCAGAAACAAGAGCAAGGTCAGCAGCCATTTTGGCCGCCATAACTTCCGCCTGAAAACGCTGCAGTAATCGGGAAGTTTATATAACTCCTCGATACCCAGCTCTCGATAGAAAACCGCTGCCCCGACCCCCTCCCCCATCTTTGAACCATCAGTGAAGAAGTTGAAGGTTCTGTGGTCAGGACGAAGGCTCGCCAACCAGCCGTATTCACTCAGGGTAACACGCAAGCCAGTGGTGAAGCCAATTTTCGGGATGGTGTAGTCACTGCTACAGATCCTATCCTCAATGATCTTCCCGTGACCATAAGGTCTAGTCGTAAATTGCCCCGTAGCACAAAGGCGAACGGCGGATTTCCTGGCGGCGCCCTCCGCCACTAGATTAATCGGTTGTAGATTCAGGATTACATCCAGTGCCGCGGTAGGCGTGCTGCGAAGGGCGCCTGTTATACAAAGTTCAGCGAGTCTCTGCGCGCTCTCAAGCCACCTACAGTAAGACATCTTCTCTAACGCTTTCCACCAAACAAGTACTCCATAGAGTAAAATTGGCCTAGCCACTGCCGTGTAAACCCAGTGCATGAGCTTGGGAGATAGACCCCAAGTCTTGCCTAACATTCGCTTACTTGCATAGAGCGCATTTGTAGTCTTTTTAACTCTCTCCTCTACATTGAGTTTCCACGACAGCTTGCTGTCCAATATGACCCCCAGGTACTTTGTGTGGTCCTTCAAAACAAGATTGGTTCGCCCTAGCCTAGGTGTGGTCCACGGGCCCACCTTGGTCTTATGAGTGAAAAGTACCAAATCCGTCTTCTCTGGATTTACGACCAGTCCCACTTTGGTCGCCCACCTGTTAATGATCCCAAGTGTAGTCTCCATCACAGAACTGACGACATCCAGGTATTTGCCAGTGACAATGACGGCTACATCGTCTGCATACACAGTCGTTGAAGCCGCATCGCACTTAAGCTCCTCGAGAAGACCGTTAACAACAAGTGTCCACAACAAAGGGGAGAGAACTCCTCCTTGGGGAGTTCCCCTACGCGCCACCCTCTGCAGTCTGGCGCTTCCCCAATCCGCTGAGATTATCCTGCATTCCGTTCCTGCCAAACACTCCAAAATTGCATCTGTATGCACATTATTGAAAGCACCAGCTATATCAAGGAAGACTCCCAGGGCGAATTCCCCATAATGAAGGGCCCTTTCTATCTGTGAAACAACTGAATGGAGTGCTGTCTCAACAGATTTTCCCTTCGTGTAAGCGTGCTGGTTGTCGCATAGAAAATTAGGCTCCAAGCTTTCTCGAACATGGAAGTCCAAAATTCTCTACAAAGTCTTCAGAGGAGGAATGAGGTAAGGCTAATTGGCCTATAATCCTTTGGGTACAAGTGATTGCTTTTACTCGATTTTCGGTAAAAATAAACATTTGCTGTCCTCCAGGATACAGGCACATACCCAAGTCTCAGACAACCCCTGAAAATTTCGGCCAACCACGATACCAAACAGTGGCCACCATATCGCAGCAAGGCCGGAAATATACCGTCCGGCCCAGGTGACTTATATGGTTGAAAAGAGTCGACAGCCCATTTGACCCTTTCCCGGGTGATCAAGCCCTTATCAGTATCCCCCGGATAGATATCCGGTTCAACAAGGGTAGACAGGTCAGTGCAGCCCGGAAAGTGAGTATCTAACAGTACATTCAGAGTCTCCCCGCTACTTCCTGTCCACTCCCCATTCTCCGTACATATAGTGCTTGGCATAGACGGATCCCTAGCCAGCATCTTCCTTAGTCTGGTGGTCTCCCCAAACCCTTCGATGTTGCCGCAGAAGTCTCGCCACGAGCTTCGCTTAGCCCTACGTATGTCACGCTTGTAAGATCTCAGTGCATCTCTGTATTCCCCCCAGCACTCTAATTGGTCCACACCTTTCGCCAATTTAAAGAGCTCACGGAGTTCGCGTCTTTGATAGTCCAGATCCCTGTTCCACCAGGGAGGTTTGGACTTACGCCTGGTCCCTGTAAGAGGACATGATGCCTCATAGGAACCTACAACTTTCGTCACCAAATCGTCAACCGCAGAGTCTACCTCACCCGGACTGTTTAACGTCCGCGGATGGCTTAGTCCCCTGACCAGTAGAGAAGAGTATTTGGACCAGTCAGTTCTTCTAGGATTCCTAAATACCCTACTGTCCGGTGTATTAAAACACACGTTAAAAGAGATGTAACAGTGATCAGAGAAGGAGGGGCGTGATAATACCTTCCAATCATCCACCCCCACTCTTTCACCCATATACAGTGTCAAATCAAGAACATTTCTAGAGGTGGGCCCTATATAAGTCGGTGCCTCACCCCTGTTAGCAATCTGTAGGTTAGTTTGTAATATAAAGCTAATAAGAGACTCACCTCTAGTGTTGATATCCTTACCTTATCGTGTGGTGTGAGTTCGCGTCAGTGCCCACCACCAGAGTTTGCTTCTTGGCACAAGTTTCTACAACAAGTCTCTGAAGTTCAGCTGGTGGGGCATCTTTACCATGTGGCATATAAGAAGATGCAAAGAGTAGATTATCATCTTTGCCATTTTCTATTGCCACTACCGTGAGATCATCGGTGCTGTAATTAAAGAGAATATGTGAGCATAGGTTCTTCCTAACAAGTATAACAGATCGAATTCTACTTACAACTTTTGGGAAGTATGTATAAAAGGCACGTGACCTTAACCCAGATACCTGATTTCCCGTAGAGATCCAGGGCTCCTGAATCAAAGCTACGTCGTAGCGACCCTCCTCTAGAACAAGAAGGAGTTCGAGCGAAGCCATTTTACTGTGCTGGAGGTTTATTTGCAGGATCTTTAGCATTATCAACCAAGATCTCCCACCGGGGCTCAGCTTCAGCGGCTGTTTCGCCCAAAATAAGTCCAGCTGCGGCAGCGGTGGCAGCGGCTAAATCCCGTTCCCACTTCATCGGCCTCTAAGGTGTTGGGTTTGCATCTCTCGGATGTCGTTTCTTGAGTTTGAGAAACACACTACCCACGCCCCATGACATTTTACCATACCGCGGATACAATAGGTCCTCAGCCTCCTTTGTTATCTGCAGTATGTAATTTTGACCATCCTTGCTGCCTTTATCGACATGCAAACCTTCCACTCTCTAGTCGGAATGTCAGGATTTTGGCTCTGTAGAAGGCGTAGGGGTTACGTCCGGCTTTACAATGCGCGGAATTTTTACTTTTGCCTTTGGAATTTCGGGGATGTTGGATCGATCCACAATCTTAAGTTGCGCATCTTTCCACAGGCCTTTGAGTCTCGGAACCACTTTCTCACCCATCCCAACGTCACATCGTCCTTGCACTTAATGAGCTTTACTCCATTAAACCAACCCGCTCCATCGAATGAAGGCATCGGTTGATCTGGTTCAGCTTCCATCTTTGCGACGATCTCCCCAAAGATTAGGGACTCAACTGTATCCCACCGATCATTGGACATTTGACCGTAAGGATTGCTCATGTCTAGAAGTGCCACGCTCAAATGGCGTTTAGCTACTTCGCTAACCTTTGCAACCTTAGGCACAGGTTCCACGACGGCTTTTGGACGTGCTGGGTCTTACGTCTTCGTGGAGATGCTTGCGCTTTTTAGGGTTTTTGGGATTGGTGGCGGATGGTGAATCATCGACCGACCGTTGTCTCTTCTCCTGAATGCTCTTAATCACAGCTTCCTCAATGCAATTGGGGAACCGTGAATTGCTGGCGGCATACTTACGGTTGTTACCAAAATGAGCTCGGCCTTTTTCAATAGCGCCTGTTGCCCACTGCAGCCTATCTTTCTCTTCGGAGGAAGGATTGGTTATTGAGCTAAGACGATGTTGAATTCTGATCGCAGCCTTGTATTCAGATAGAGCTTTAAGACCCTCTTTACTGCGTCTCGGTCTTTCCCTCCTATGAGGAGGTATACCTTTCTGCGTAGTGGGAGACTTTAGAAGCTTCATGTTCATCCTTTGATGTTACAGTTTTGACACTATCAAGATCCGAGTCTGAGCCAACATCAGCATCCATCCGTGCCAATTTTCTAGGCGTAACGTCTTTTATACATCCACCGTGGGACGCCACCACGGCAGAGAATGTGTGACCGCTGGCGACACGCAGAGGGGAAGTAGATTCCCCACCGTGCCCCGCCGGTGGTCGCAGTCACTGCTAACACCGACGTTTTGGGCGTATATTACCGCCCGGATTTCTTCATTATTCGTTGTACTTTCCATATTTCATAAACTTCACCAAATCATCGTTTAAAAAAAGGGAAAACCCGCCGACCCTCTGGGTAACAGACGCGGACCAGGAAGCCGCTCAATATGAGACAGACGCGCCTGGATTTCGAAGAAACGGTAATTTAGATCGCCCCAAGCCGCCCAATATGGAAAAACAGACGCTCGGACCGAAATGAAACCCCGGTTACCTTCCACTTATGGTCAGAGCCCATGTTTTAGATTCAATTTGATTTATTTTCAAAAATAAAAGTTTTCGTTTTTCTATAAAATTGGCAAATGGTTTAAAATATCATTTATTCTTTAATTTTGTCATTACAAACAGCACAAAAAGGAATATTTTATTGCTGAAAACGATTATGAGTTGTAAATATTTTCTTATTAAAAATTTTTTTTTATTTTTTTTTTTTATTTATTTAAGTCTACGGAATAAATCCTTACAGACTATTAACATAATAATTACAAAATTATAAATTAATATAAGTACAATATTTTTTTTTTTTTTTTTTAAATAGTAGAATTTAAAAACAAAATGATGTTGCGTTTAATAATATTAACATTTGAAGAAAAATCTAACAAATTATAAAGATTATTAAAATCATTACACATTCTTATAAACGGATCAGCATCAGCATACATTTGACGATAGAATGGAGTATATAATGGAGTATAATTACGTGTTGATCTTGGAGGAACGAAAAGTACAAAATTTTCTAACAGGAAATCGGAGCATATATCACCATTAATCAAATTTAATAAAATGTAACGTTTAGCATTGTCCTTCTACTTTTCAGAGTGGGAAGCTTAACGAGGTTTAGTCTGGTTGTATATGAAGGTAGATTATTAATGGTATTAGGGTAGGTGCTTCGTAAGCAGAACAGCAAAAATTGTTTTTGCACTGATTCAATTTTTCCAATTTGAACAATGGATAATGGATCCCAAATCACAGATCCATATTCCAAAATTGGTCTCACAAGCGATGTATATAATTGTTTTGTTACATTGGAATCTGTAAATTCCTTAGCCCATCGTTTTATAAAAGCTAAGGTGCCACGAGCTTTATTAATCGTCAATAAAATATGCCGTTTAAAATCCAATTTTGGGTCTAAGAGAATACCCAAATCTAGAATATTATCTACTAATTCCAACTGAAAACCACCCAAAGAGTAAACACCAAAGATTCTGTCCTTCTAGAGAAGCGCATATGTTTACATTTTTTCAAATTTAGTTCCATAAAATTAGAGCAGCACCATTCGTAAAAACTATTTAAATCCTGCTGTAGATAAATCTGATCGGAATTTTTATTAAAGCCACGAAAAATTTTAACGTCATCAGCATACATAAGAACGTTTGAAAACTTTATTACCGATGGTAAATCGTTGATAAAAAGAGAAAATAAAATTGGTCCAAGATGGCTACCTTGAGGAACCCCAGATGTTACAATAATATTTTTCGACGTTGTGTTATTAAAATTAACCTTCTGATTTCTGTCTTTTAAGTATGACTTTATCCAGCTTAAACAATTTCCAGCGAAACCCATCATATCTAGTTTTTTGAGTAAAAGATTATGGTTAACTTTATCAAAAGCTTTACTGAAATCAGTGTAAATGACATCAGTGTTTTCGCCTTTAAGGAAACCACGATTTACCAAAGTTGTTAATTGTAATAGGTTAGTTGTTGTTGAGCACCCCTTACGAAAACCATGCTGAAGAGGAGATATTATAGAGGAAATTTGATGACACAGAGAATCAGTTTAAACATTTTTCGAATAGCTTTGGAATCGCGCTGAGTTTTGCTATTCCTCTATAATTAATAACATTTGACTTATTTCCAGATTTAAATAATGGAATTAAGAAAGAGTCCTTCCATAATTTTGGGAAATAACCATTTTTAATGGAGATATTAAACATTATGCTCAACGGATACGCCAAAGCATCTGCACAGTTGATTAAGATGCAACTGGGAACACCATCAGGCCCACAAGTTGTTGAGTTTTTAAATTCTTTTAAATTTTTAACAATTTCATCAGTAGTTATATGAGGAAAAGTTATTAATTGATGTTCTGTAACTGGAAATGGATAATCATTCAAAGTGTCATATTGGGCATTACAATAAGTTGAACCAAAGAAAACAGCAAACATGTCACTTATGACAATATCATCTCGGGATTCACGATCGAGATACTTCATGACAGTTGGAAATCCAGAAGATTTTCTCTTAGAATTTACAAATTTGTAAAACGATTTAGGATCTCTTCTTAAATTTATTTTCATATTTTCCAAGTAATTATCATAAAGCTTTGTATTAAGCAAATTATATTCAGCACGCGTAACAGAATATTTGCTATAATCAGTTACTAAGCCAGTTTCTTTATATTTTTTAAATCGTTTATTCTTTAAATTTTTTAGTCTCGATAATTGTTTTGCATGACTAAAAGCCAGACTAAACATATTTTAAAACGTATCAGAGTTTCGAGAACGTTTTAATCAATAAAAATTCTCTAAATTCTTTGAACATTTTTCTATGTTAATTTAAAAAATTATAAACTTCTTAACAAAAGTAAAAAAAGCAACTACAAAACTGTTGTTTTATTTAAAATAACTTACAATAAAAGAATTCCATTTAAATTTACACCATCTTCAAAACTTTTTCTGAAAATTCTTGAGCACTGAATAGAAGTCATTGAATACTATCAAACCACATCATTGTTCCTGATTTCTTTGAAAATGGACTCATATCACTTTCAAATAACTCTTTAAATAAGAATTTAATTTTTTAAAAATACATATCAAATATTTTTTATATATGAATGCGTCTGCCAAATTTTAAAGCAAACAAAAATCGTGATAGTGTAAAAATCTTTCGGTTTGACATGGAATGACTCTTCTGTGTTTTTTTTAGAATATTCATCATTATTAATAAATCTCTTCTAAACTAATCATCATTATCGTTATTATTGACATCAACATTTTGAATGTCATTGAGGTCTGTTTGGATGGTTTGGTTTAGGTTGGGTTAACATGATTTAAAGTTTTGTTGAAAATGTTTTTTGTTGTTTGTCGTTATTGTTCTTAAGATGATTTTAGGTTAAACATCTCATTAAATCTGAAATCATGAATTTTATTATTACGTTCAAAATCATATCGACAACAAGTTGAAGAAGAGGTACGTATAAGCTGAGGAAGACGAACTTTTTGCTAGCAGTTTTACACATTAGCACATGAAACTTTTTCCTCTCATACACATACACATACTTATACTTATGTATTTATATCACTTTGGGAACGGGAAACAGATGTTATATGCATGTTTTATCCAGCCTGTTAGTAGCTTCCCCCTATAAAACATGTAAGCGGCAAAACTGAAACTCATTAGGGCAACAACTTTGCTCATTATGAGTCCGCAGTTTTAGCTGTTTTTGTTTTTTCATTTATATATATTTGGCGTTATGATGGTTGCTGTTGTTGTTACAGGCTCCTTTCAAATACAAGTGTTATTAAACTTTTTTTGGCTGATTTTTTTTTTTTTGTGTTTCCTTAATATTTGATTTTTTTCTTTTATTTTTGGTGGAAAAAATACCTCGTCAACATAATTATTACATATATGTATTAACATCATCGTATTTTGAAAAAAGTAATATGTGAATACACTATTGGACAAAATAAAGTGCAATTTTATTACTGTTGTGTTTTATGAAGAAACAATTATTCAAAATATTATTGAATATTAAAAATATGACAAAATTTATTTATTTTATACACAATACGATACAAAAAATTACAAATCATAAATATTTGACTTTAGATTTTTCTACATGTCAACCAAAAATGAAGAAGGTACAGAATTGTGTTGGAAAAATAAAGTGCAAAATTTATAAATTTTATTAAAAACTTAAAATAAGTTGAAAGTAAATACATTTTTGGTCCTTTATCACATATTTTGTATTAAGTAAGAATTCTATTTTTGGAACATATAAAATCAAGTTTTTAAAAATTTGATGTGGCTACTGAATTTTGTGTTTAGTTCACTATATCGAAAGCATTCCTTGGGCGACATTGTATTGAAATTTTACACTGAAGAGTGACTCCAACAATATGTATTAACTACACTCAGGGAACTTCTAGCACTTAAACAAACTATTTTTGTAAGAAATTGTATTAAAATTATTGGGCTTATTTTTTAAAAAGAGAAAACAAACAAAACTCAATGTTTAACTGCCAATATTTAACTAAATAGTACCGAAGGAATGCAAAGGGTCCGCCATCTAAAGTTTTTTTTTCAACTAGTGCTTATTTCGTGAATGGTAACACTTAGCTCATGTCTGATTTGACAGACAATTAGTTTTATCCTTCCGCTGAACGAATATGGTCCGTATGTTCGTTATCTTGTGAAAAAAGTGAAAGAAACTGGCATCCTCATCGATAAACCAAAGCGTGAAAAGCCAAAAACAGTGCGTACACCCGAGAATATTGCTGCTGTGGCAGAAAGTGTGCGTGAAGCGCCATCAACATCAATTCACCGTCGTTCTCAACAATTGAACATTTCGGAGACATCATTGAGACGAATTTAGCATAAAGACCTTGGTACTGACGCCATCCAAAGTCCAATTGGTTCAGGACTTCAAAAAAAAAAAAGTTATTTGGCGGACCCTTTATATTTCTATAGTTTGTTTATTAAACTGCCGATAGAAAAAGTTGAAAAAAATATTTCTTTGGATTTTAATTGATTTTTCATTTGGAAACAAACTTTACGTAAACTTTATAAATTAACTTGAATCGGTAACAGAAAATATATTGTGAGTGTAGCCACAAATTTTTAAAAAAAAAATTGATTTATATGTTCCAAAAACACTTGTATAAGTCATATTTAATACAAAATATGTGATAAAGACTGAAACACTATTTACTTTTAACTTATTTTAAGTTTTTAAATACAATTTATAAAATTCTGTACCTTCTTCATTTTCATTTGGCATGTAAAAAATTTGAAGTCAAAAATATATGATTTGTAGTTTTTTGTAGTTTTTTTCAATACTATTTTCAATATTTTTTTCTTCACGATTTTGTTTTGTACAATAGTGTAAATGAAAGGGGAATCGAAAAGTTTTACGACCCTTGCTTTATCTTTTTCTTGTGGTAAAAAAGAGATCAGTTGAAAATTGGTATCTGTCCCGTGATACGTGACCAAAAGACCGGTTCCTAAAATACATATCACGTGATAGGAAAAAAAGAAGTATCGGTTTCTAAATTAGTTACCTACCACGTGACCGATAAAGAAGTCTGTATTAAGTGATTGGTCTGAAAACACCAATCCTGTGCTAGATAAAGTACCTATCGCGGGGTAAGTATAAAAGTATATATCACATGATGGGTCTGAAATCACTAGTCCTATGTTAAACAGTTCCTGTTCCCAAAGTTCCAATCTACTTGATCAGTTTAAAGGTATTTGTCTCATGATGGATCTACAAGTACCAGGACAGTACTGGTTTCTAAAGTACTTATCACGTTACCGGTTTAAAAGTGTCTTTGACATGACTGGAATAAGTGTAAATATTATAGGTTCTAAAATACCTATCATTTCGCCGGCTTTAAAGTATCTATTAGGGAAGTGTTCCAAATTAATTCAACAAAATTCATATAAAATTAATGGTATTTAGCTTGTTAACCGCCTTCATATAAGAAACACTCTAATTTTTTAGATGGAAATATTCGGCCGACTAATTAAGTAAAATTATTTACTGACCGTTAATTGTATTCAAAAATTAAAACTTTTTGTAATGAGGAATTTATAATTCAATGGAGTTAGTTCTGTGACAAATCATTATGAGCTAGTTTAGTGACATGTTCTTTTGCGTTAGTTAAGTAACGTGTTTTGCGTAGGTTCAGTGATATGTTCTTTTGCGATAGTTCCAGGATATGTTCTTTTGCGTCAGTCCTGTGACATATTCTTCAGGCGTTAGTTGGGTGACATGTTCTTTTACAACTGTCCTGCTACATGTCACAGATTTCAATTGACCCACTTATAGGACAAGTCCATGTTAAGGCCCTTTTCATATAAAAAACCTTTCCCGTGACAGGTCCCTATCACAATGAAGCGGTCACGTGACATGTGTTGTAATATGTTCCTATTCCGCAGGGTTGATACTCTTGTTAGTCTATTTTCCATATATTTTCTTGGTTTCACGATAAGAAGATTATTTAAAGTGTCAGACTTTTAAATAGAATTTTCAAAATGACCGAGCTCCTAAAGTTGTTTTGTTTATTTAAATCTCCTGGTTCTCCACTAAAACAACTAAAAATTGCAAACCAGTTTTTATACTAAAGCACTTGCCTTAATAGCAAGTGAACTTTTTAGCCTTTTACCTCAGGTTTTATTCACAAATAGAAAATAATCTGTAGAAATTTTTACTAAAGCTACTACGATAAAACATAGTACTTTACGACGTCCAAGGAAAAATTTAAAATAAGCTGATTTTTTTGCTAAATGTTATAAGATAAGAACAGCTGAAATAAGTCTCTTATCCCAGCAAAAACTTTCATTACCATATAAGTGGTTATAAAGGGTGTCCCAAGAAGATCGCAATTTTTAAATTTTAAATAAAACACAGATATTTAAAAAAAAATCGTGAAACTTTATTATATCGTAAAGTAGACAGAATGAGGTTATGTATGGAACAATATATCGTGCAGATGGCCGCCGCGGCTTTGCTGGCATGCACGCGATCTTTTAATGAAATTTTCAATGACCGTTTTGCATGAATGCTGCGGTATTTCATTAATGCAGCGTCCAATTTCCTCTTTTAAGGCTTGAGTCGTCGTCGGCTTATTCGCGTAAACCATCGACTTCAAAAAACCCCAAAGAAAAAAATCTAGTGGTGTTAAATCGCACGATCTAGGCGGCCAATTCTGATCTCCAAAACGCGAAATAACACGACCGGGAAATGACTGATGCAGCAATTGAATTGTTTCTCTGGCTGTATGACATGTGGCGCCGTCTTGTTGGAACCACATGCCCTCCACATTCATTTCTTCAATTCTAGGCAAGAAAAAACTGGTTATCAATTCACGATACCGAACACCATTGACTGTTTGCGCTTGACCTGTCTCATTTTCATAAAAAAAAGGTTCAATGATTCCTCCAGCCCAAAAACCGGTCGATCGGTCGATCGACCTGGTCGATGGCGCGTTGGTGTCTTTACATCACTAACAGACCCAGTTTCGGCAAATTTATCCATTAATCTCTTTACAGTTGACTCTTTTGGAGCATTATTGTGACCCCAAATAGATCGCAATTTGCGTACTGTAGCCGCAAAACTTTCACCATTTTGGTTAAAACAATTTTACAATGAGAATGCGTTGTTCATTCGTGTAGCGCTCCATTTTTACTAACCTCGTACCTTCTACTAGCAAACAATAACAATTGTTCAAATGTCAAACAATGACACTTCGAATGTTGCCAGATTTAAAAATTGCGTTCTTCTTGGGACACCCTTTATAATGGAAATGTATAGCTTTTAATTAGGCGTGGTTGTAAGTAGTCACGCTTACTCGATCGCATACAAAAAAATTTTAAAAGTAGTTATTAGCTTATTTATAATAAGTGGTTGGTTACGAAAAGTCGAAAAATAAGTAGCTACAAAAGTTACCACCAAAATTAAAAAAGAAGGAGGAATATTTATGAATTTATCAAATTTGAAATATCTTTTATTAGATTCAATATGACCAAAAATAACAATTCATTGTGGACCAATCGAATATTTTTAATAACTTTTTTGTACAATGCTGGCAAATTCAAAATAAAACATCTATAAGCAAAATTTTGGTGTACTTAAATGGATTTCCAATGCTATAAGCTTTCGTTTTAGGTATAACATTAATATTAAGGCCAAATGTGGGTATACTAATTTTAAAAATCCAACTATTAGTGTTAGGACTCATAATTAAATAGTTATTAAATCTTATTTTGTAAACGAGCTTATTTGACCCATTATGAGTAAGTAATTATTTTTTATTTCAAAATAATCACTACTTTAGGCCGTTATTAAGAAGTTTTATATTTTAAAATAATGCAGAAAGTAATATCATTGTTGGTAATACAAACAGTAATGATATGACATTACCAATATTTTGCTGGGATATTTAAGCTGAAATTTAGTTAATTAAAATCAGCACAAATGCTAGCAAATAAAAGTATGAAAAGAAAAACACAACAACATAAGAAATTTTCCAAGTTTTTTTTACTTGTGTTTTTAAGCGAATAAAAACTTTAATTAATTTAAACTAATCAATTTACTATGAAGTAGTAGTAGAATGTTACAAATTATGTAGTTTATAACTTTACACCTAATATTTCTGTTGCTTTTTTTAGGACACACTGTTATTTGCACTCAACTAAATTTAACGTAAACATAACAAACATTTGATAAATATTACAGATTTCGGTTTTTTTTTTTTCAAATATTCAGCAAAATATTTTGCTAATTTTTGCTGAGTAAATTTTTTTTTGTCAATTTACTAAAACTATTAAAGTTTTGTACATTTTATATTTTATTTTTGCTGTCACACTAGTTTTGATATAGTTATATATTACTTGATACAATTTATTAAAATGATAAATTCCAAAATATATATTCATATAAAATTATATCTCAAATATACAATTACATCACTTCATATAGTGCAATAGTTGTGCAAAAATATATAATTACATATTGATCTAATTATATATGATTACATATGTCGGATGTAATTGCATATATTTTTATACAATTGTATCTAATTTGATGTATATGTAAGATGTCCTCATTTTTCGGATATTAATCGAATATATATATATGAATATATATTAGTGTTTTTGTTTAGGTTTTTGTTTCTGATTTTGGGATAGTTCATAACTTTTTAGAAAGTTTTTGCGCCCATTAAAAAATAATGGGGTTTTTATTTTTGAAAAATTCCAACTCCTAAAAATCAAAAAACACTCTTATACACGCAATAGAAAAAACATGGTTGGGGCAACCATATTCGAAGAGCATCATACATTGTTGGGTTCATGATTGCGGCAACCATAATAGTAACCATAGTATAATAATCATGTTATGATTACGTAACTGCTATTATTTTACCATAATATGATTCCTAATAAATCATATTATAGTTCGGAAATTGTCCTAATAACACCATATTATGGTTCTTCATAAAAATGTTATGACCTTGGAATTATCATAATATGGTACCCCGCTAATCATAATATTATGAAAAACTAATCATAAAGTTATCATGTTATGGTCCCATATAACCATATTATGGTATCTAAAGTCTCATAATATGATCAATATTATCATATTATGACTACTAATAAGCTATAATATGACTGCAGGATGATATTTAGCAAATTAATAACTATGTTATGGTTAAGCTATATTAAAAAGAAAGACATTTTTTTTTATTTTAAATATTACATTTATTTATCTAATGAACATAAGAGATCGATATAAAATAAACGAATTAATTTTAGTTATTAAAAATATGCTGTGCATGGCTACGTATAAAATAGGATTGTTCGAGACAAAACGTGCAGTAAATTGGTTAATTTTTTTTAGTTCAAAAAGGTTCCAGGATCAAAAGTTTCCACATATTTCGAAATGTATCTGCATTTTTAAATTGCCAATAAAAAAATGTTTTTAAATTCCAAAAATTAAAGTTTTCCAATGAGTCATTAAAGAGCTATAAAAACAGCCAAATTCGGATTGTAAGTGCGCTATAATTTTGAGTGTGAAATATTTGAAAACTTTTGGGCCTGGTACATTATAAAATAAAAAAAATATATTTTCACAATGGCGAATATAAAGGCGAACTTTTATTGTTTGGTCCAATAAACATTTTTGTTTGATCAATAATTTCAATCAGATTCATAAGTTATATATACAAATGGTCTTAAAATTTAATTTAAAAACATTATATTTTATTTGGTTGTACAAATATAACCAATGTAATCAGATTCTAAAGAATCTAAATAAACAGAAAAAAAAATGTTTCACATTCAATGCGAACCACCATTTCTGGTTTAAAAAGTGTGTGTTCATACTGGAGGTATGACACAGAGTGTAGTTAAAATTCTGAAGTAATTCCATATTTTTCCATATCGTCTTTTGGTAGTATTTCTGAAGGTCCTGCTTCAATTTTTTCTTTTACAATATCATTGTAATTAATAAGAAAATCTAGTAATTTTATTTGATATTTTACAAAAATTGTTTTTAAAATGTAAATTTTATTGTTGGAGCTATTACATATATTTTTAATGTTATATTTTATTTATTATTTAATTTAATTTTTTTTTAATAAAAAGACGTACTTTGCACAAAATCTCAAACTAGACTGACGCTCACTAATAAATAGAATAATCTGTGTTCTCTCTCACCATATAATGATTTGCGAAATAATACGTTAAAAATACGAATAATACGTTAAAAATACGTTTAAAAGTTAATAAGGTAACTTGCTTACTGAAATAGTAAAATATGCTGTTTTACTTTGAGTTTTTTCATTAAAAATATGAATGTTGAATTAATATATTTGTTTCAACTTACCCGTCTAATATTAATCCAATTTGAAAAAAATGTATATTCTTTTTTTTTCGAAACCTTTTTAGCGAAAAATACAAATTTATATTTTAAAAAAGCCGATAGCCTTAGTTGCTAGTGCTTTAGTTTTAAGATTTATTGTAATTGTAATTTTAATTATAATAAATATCTTAATAAATAAATAAATATTTTAAAAAATTACAATTACTACAATCATAGTTTGGCCGTATCAACCATATTATCAGCCATATTGTAAGGTAGGAAGAGGGAATCATGATATAATAAAATATCAACCAAAAAATGGTATCAGCAACCATGTTATTGGTCAGAATTTATTTTTAAACCCATAATTTGTTTGTAGCAACCATGTCCGAATGCAGGGATCATAATTTTGTTGCGGCAATCATGTTGCAACCATGTTTTTTCTCTGCGTGTATATATAATACAAAAATTCATAAATTCTATGAGTGCAGCTTTTGTTTATCATAATAAACCAGCAAAGATAAAGTCCGCTATTTGGAGTTAATGTTTATCAAAGTTTTTAACTCTTTAACTTCAGATACGATTATGACAACGCAGTAGAAAGCACAGTGGTAAAATGTGTTATTGAGTTATAACGCTCATAATATTTAAAATTGGAATTTTCATCAACTTTAAGGAACAATAATTGTTTATTTTCAAGTCAATGATACATGAACAATAATTGCATTTTTTATAAGTACACTCAGAAGCAGTTCCGGATGGCATTATTTAATCACCGACCGCTTCCAAAGCAATTCCATAAGGCAAGATTTTTGTTCGCGTTGTCTCAATTGGTATATCTCTTTTAATCAGGTGACAAGAGCTTCTTTTATGTGCTCTAACAAGCAATAGATTCATGCAATAATTATGCAAATAATTCATGCAGTAAGCAATAAAAAGCATTTTTTGTGTGTTGACAACATTAATTGTTATTTGTTTGCATTCTTTACTACTTCATTGTATGCCTAATTCACTGCTTCAAAGAAGGCATTTAGGGAAGCATAACAGAATGCCTTAACTAATTGTATGCAAGGTGTTCTAGCGTTATTTTTGGGAAGCATACAAATGTAGTAACTGCTTACCAAATCGAGTTTTTTTTTTTTTTTGATGTTACCCTGCGGGAAATGAAGGATCTATTGATCCAAAGTGACGATTTTGTGATATATGATTGGGGGGAACGTCACGAAACTGGTGAAACCAAAATTGTGGTGTACCAAAGAGTGTTAATTCGTGGATGAAAACATGGCAATTAGTGCCAAAGAATTCAGTCCCTTGACTGCTACAAAGCGGACATAACTCTGAAATAAACTTATTTTAAAATTGATTTTTGTTATGCTTTTTTGAATGTTTGTGATCAGGTGCTATGACACACTCTTTCAGTGACTGGTTCCGGACGGGCAATTTAGCAACTCGTATATTAATAACATAACACACGGTGAATAAAAAGTAACTGGTTATTTGCTAATAATTTTTCGCATACCCGGCTACATGTACTCCTTATACCAGTGTAGTGGTACTTCACAAAGCTTTTCCATTCAAACTACCCCTGTAACAGAACACATTGCGCTTATTATGTGACTTGTTTTAAATCAAAAATTGATCTCCAGTTCTACGATACGTACACCTACACCAGTTACGTGATAATTATTTTTCCACTGTTCTTGTTGCATGTCACATAAATCCTACTTTAATACTGCCTACTTCTAACTTGTTCCGTAGCTTATTCATTTCAGTCGGTACAGTGATTGGTAACCTTCGTCAGGTTATTCGCAACGTCACAAGGTGCTCCAAAGGTAGCAATTGCCACCTCCTATGACAAGCCCATGTTAAAAGTACCGGTCAATTTCATATAACAGAACCGAAACTAGGACAGGTTCATACACACGAAGTTCTAGTCACGTGACCATACCAGTGACTGGTCCATTTCCCGCAGGGTATATAATTACATAATAGAATTAATATCATATATGGAACAATATTTAGCATATATTTCAATACATGATACATTTGTCTCAAATTTTACACATATTCTTTAAATCTCTATTTAAACCGATCCCACCTATCACCTCAGTCGAATTCCGAAAATGTTTCCCTCTCTCCAATTAAAAATTTCATAAAATAAGGGTCGCCTTAATATACTTTTCCTACTCACAATAACACAGCAATATTTTACTACGATTAATGCCTCGAATAAATAAATTGATTTTAATGTACAACTTTTTTAACACTTTCACATTTATTTAATTGATTTTATTATAATAACAATAAATTAAAAAACTTTTAAATGTAAATGCACTTTTTACACATTTTATTAATAAATTATACTAAATGGATATTTTATTGCGATTTTAACAAATGAAGCTTGTATGTGACTAAAAAAAAATTAAGGAAGGAATTGAAAAGGGTTATTATACATTAAAAGGTTTTGAAGTTTTTACTAAATTAACGTTATAAAAAAGTAGTAACGTATTTTAGAACTTTCAAACACTGACACAACTGTGACACTTTTCTATCGATATTACCATGGGAGATACTCATCTTTGATAAGTGAACTTATTCCACGTGACCGAGTTTTTATTCGTAATACTCGCTTATCTAGTAGAGCACATCCGTTTGTAGTTGATTGTCCTGTGTTTAGCACAACGTATTACAGAGAAAATTCGTTTTTTAGTCGAACAATTCGTATGTGGAACAAATTTCCCGCAGAAGTCTTCCCTGTAACTTACAATTTAGAAAAATTTAAATCAAATATCCACAAACACTACGCGCTCTTTATTCCTTCCCATACCTTATTTTCCTGATCAATGCAATGTACTGCATGAGTAGGGGCATCCCCTAAGTATTGGTTAAATTAAATTAAAAAAAAAAAAAAAAGTGGTAATTTTTTAAAATACAACTTTACACAATTAAATGTTTCAAAATAAATATTTATATAGTCATATCAACATTTATGTTATAGCATAAATATTTGTATCTAATTGTAGCAATATGCGCCCTGATAGGCTAGTTGGTAGCTTATCAGTGCGGGGGTCGTGGGTTCGATTCCCACCAGAGGCATTGGTCTGTTTTCGCTACAACGAGCTGAAAGCCATAGTAGCTAGTGCTCGGTTAGGGTAATAGGATATAATTTGTAATTATATGATTATTAATAAATAAACAAATAAAATAAAATATATATGCAATATAGGGCACATCGGCAGAAAAGTCCGTAGTATAACCAATAAGACAACAATTCAACATAAAGTGTGTTCCATTACTTTCCCAGTAAAGTCCAGTAAAAATTACTCAGTAACAAAATTACAGAGAGTAAGACAAATTTACAAAAATTTAAATGTTTTTCAACTTCTTTCATAGTTAATTCTTTAATATTTGTCATCCATAAACAATTATAATTTAATTTAATATTTGTTGTTGTTTTTGTTTACTAAAAATACAAGCATTTTTTTCAATCACATGTTTTTTTTTCTTACAAATTCTTACTGGCAAGTTAGTTCTTTGGCATCAAACTGTCACTTTAATCTCTCTTTTTACTAATTTTTACTTAGTATTTGTGTAAACAAAGACGTTCGAGTTAAAACTTGTACAAATTTTTAAAAAATTTTGTGTTATCAAACAAACTTATAATCTACTTCAAGAGATTCCAACGCCTTTCTAAAATTTCGATAACTTTTTTAAAGAATGATTTATCTTTGTCCTCAAAATAGGCCTCTGTTTCAGTAGTCACCTCTTCATTCGAACCAAATCTCTTTCCAGCGAGCATTTTTCTTTTAAGTCTGAAAACAGGTAAAAATCGCTTTGAACCAAAGCTGGCAAATACGGTCTGTGCAGAAGCAATTTAAAGTGTAATTCGTGCAATTTGCCCTTGATAGTCAACGACTTGTGACATGGCGCAGTGTATTGGTGAAAAAGCACTTTTATACGGCAGTTTTTTTACGGTTTCCTCCTTCGAACGCACCAGTTGGGCCATGTAGCGATCGCTATTGATGGTCTGGCCTTTTTCAAGTTAATCAATGTATAAAATTACAGTCGCATCCCAAAATACTGATGCCATAACTTTACCAGCTGACTGCTGCGTCGTTGACTTCTTCGGGCGAGGTTCGCCAGTTGCTGTCCACTCAGCTGGCTGCTTATTCGACTCTAGAGTAAAGTGGCAGATCCAAGTTTCGTCCAAACAGCGCCAAACAAACAGCTCTAAGAATCATCGATGTAGTTTTTGATGCACTCTGAGCAAACGCGGCACCCATTTCGAAAACGTCTTGCTCAAGGACAAATGTTCATGCAAAATAAAGTTCCTTCGATATCTTTAAGGTATCAGCTATCTCCTGCAGCTTCACTTTATGGTCTGCCAAAATGATTTTGTGAACTTTTTTGACGTTTTCCGTTATCTCCACCTCTTTTAGGTGACCAGAGCGTTCGGCGTCATCGTTGTTTGTACGTTTAAAGTTAGCAAACCTCTTCTCTACCATTTCTCGATGGAGCAGAGTCCAAATAACACTTATCAAGCCAAGCTTTAAATTGAACGCGGTTTTTTTCCTATTAAAAGGCAACGATAAATCAACACTCGTAAATTCTTTGAGTCCATTGTTTTCAAAATCGCAAAAGTAGCGTCACTAAAACAGCTGTAACTTGCTCACTAATAAACGAATTGTCACTAAATTTTGACAGGTATCATCTGAAAGTTGGTAGTTCCAAAAACTTTTATGGATTTTTCATTAGTGGTGCCACCCAAGTGTCATTATATGGACTTTTTAGCCGATATGTTATATGGGCTCCTATATAGTTATTATATATAACTACATGTGAACCATTAATAAAAATGTTTTTTTTTTTAATTTTTGATAAAACCAGATATTTTTCGATAGAAGTTTATAAGGCCAACGCTTTGAATATTTTTTAATAACCTCAGATGTGATTATATATGGTCCATTAAAAAGCCACATCAACATTATTGTGCAAGTGATTTTAGATATAATTATATAATATCCGGAGTTAATATTTCGGAGTTAACTGAAAACATTTTGATTTTTGTTCACAAGAACTACTTCAGCTCCCGGGTGCGCACGCTTGCGCGAAAGTATTAGGTATGTACTTTAAGGGAAAATTAGCAAAATCCACGTTGATTCACGTGTCTCCAATAACTCAAACAATTTGTGTTAGAAAAAATTTACAATCAAAAACTAGGAAAAACTTAAATTTTTCTACAAAACAAAAAAATATTATGTTACTAAACTCTTCGGAGTTAAATTGTTCAAATAGAACGTCGTAAAATGACTGTAAAAGTAAAATTTGTCAACAATGGCGTGTATTCAACACAAAATACGTTAAATGCATAAACTGCATTGGTTATTACTAGAGATGTTACGAATATTCGCTTACTATTTGATATTCGTCATATTTCGCAAGTTTTGGTCATACGGTAGAATAACCTTATAGTACTATTCGGCAGAGTTATTCGGTTAAAAGGAAACAGCTTAAACATATGTATCTTTTTTTTAACTTTTCATAAATCTTTTCTCTTTAAGATATCAAACTAGGCTGTTTATACTGATTTTAGATGATTTTTAAACCTAAAAAGTATTACGATTCAGTTTAATTTCGTCTATATAGCTAAAGTATATTGTTCTTTTATATCAAGCTTATATGATAAGGAAGGAACATAAGAACTATTCGGCAAAGATTCGGTATTCTAATGCACTATTTGTGACATCTCCAGTTATCACACAAGCAAGGTATAATTAAAAATAGTAGTTTCAAATTACAAATAATCGTTTTTAATATTTTATGAAGCTACATGTATGTAATTTGATACAATTGTTGAGAAAAAGTATGAACTATTTTTATCAACTCCTGTTCAACAATATTAAATTATATCTAATTCTATACAATTTGGCGTATTATGGGCTCTTCATTTGTTAGTCGCCATAGTTCAATGTTGGTGATAACGTTAGGCCAAAAGATGCAACATATTATGCGCAAACATTTGTTTATGAAAAACTTGCATTTTTTTCGCTATAGTATTCGTCATTAGCCACGTTTCGCTTCCATAGAGTAGTGTGGATTTCACACAGGCATTGAAAATGCGGATCTTTGTATTTCTCGAGATTTGAGGGGATCTCCAAGTTTTATTTAACCGACCAAAAGCTGACCTTGCCTTGTTTAGCCTGTGTGACACGTCTTCTTCCACTCCTCCATCTATCGACATCATGCATCCTAGATAACAGAAGGATTTAACATATTTTATGCGTTGCTCTTGTACTACAAAGTGATTGTCAGTAGTGTTATTTATACGCATTGCATGTGTTTTTGAAAAATTTACTTCCAGTCCCACTCTATCTGCCAACGCAACCAAATCATTTATTTTGCTCTGCATATCGTTAAACTTGTGCGATATGAGACAAATATCGTCAGCAAAATCCAAATCTTCTAGATGGTTTTGGAGATCCCAGACAATGCCCCTTCTTTTACTGCATACTTGTATCATAACCTCGTCCAAGACAACGGCAAACAATAATGGAGATAGAGGGCAACCTTGCTTAACTCCAGCGTTTGTCATGAAAGGTTCACTGGTCATGCCATTGTGACGAACTTGGAGTGTGGTGTTATTGTACATAGCTTTGATCAAATTTATCAATTTTGTTGGTACACCTTTTGCTTTTAGTGCATCCCATATTGCACTACGTTTTATTGAGTCAAATGCTTTTTTAAAGTCTATAAATACTAAATAGAGCGGTGTTCTCCATTCGACCGATTGCTCTATTATTACACGGAGCGTATTGGCTTGATCTACACAGTTGCGGTGTGGTCGGAAGCCTGCTTGCTCATCACGAAGTGATTTTTCGATACTGTGTAATCTGTTATTTATTATGGTAGCAATAACCTTGTATACAGTGTTGAGCAGAGTAATACCTCTCCAATTATCACACTCAGTCAGATCGTTTTTCTTTGGTAGCTTTATTATTTCACCTTTTGTCCACGTGTTAGGTAGCTGTTCGTTTAAACAAGCATCATATATATATGGATGTATGATTTCCGCGGCTATTGCTGGGTTAGCTTGGAGTAGCTCTGTGGGTATACCATCTTCACCTGGCGCTTTGTTTCTTTTTAGTTTTTGTACAGCGCATGTAATTTCCTCAATGCTAGGGGGCTCTGTAGATATTGCGTCGTTGGTTGTTGTAGACGCATCATTATATGAGAAGCTTTCTGTGCTATCGTCTACAATGTTGCTGATTTCTTCAAAATGCTGCCTCCATCTTTGTGTTTTGTTCTTCTACGTTCGTAAGCAGTTGACCATTTGCATCTTTTACTGCATGATTTCGATTCATATTTTGATTTGAGAGACGACCTATTATTTCATGTAGCGCCCTCATATTGTTTGCGCCTGCAGCTGATTCCGCTTCACTGGCCATAGTTTTCAATATATTTTCTTTTATCGTTTCGGGCTGATTTCTTTACGGCTTTCGCAGCGGTGGTATATTGTGTGTTGAAGTTTGGGTTGTCAATCTTCCGTTGTTTCAAAATGTTCCTTTCCTGAATTAATTTCCAGGTGTTGTCTGACAGCCATTTTTTTCTCTCTGCCTTTTGTTTGTAACCTATTCTTTCTTCTGCAATGGCCCTGAGTGAGTTGCATGTTTCTTCCCATGTTGAGTTACTTGCTGGTATACATTGTCTTAGAACTTCTCCAATTTTCATTATTTTTCTCCTTATCCCGTAGTTTTCCAACATCAAAACGTTTACGTATCTGTTGTGTATCTCTTTTGTACATTTTTTTCAATTTAATTCTTATTGTCGCCACCAATAGCTCATGGTCACTGTCTATATCAGCACCTCTTTTAGTGCGCACGTCTATTAATGATCCTCTCCATTTACGCCGAATGCAAATGTGATCTATTTGATTATGAATTTTACCGTTTGGAGATGTCCACGTGTACTTATGTATGTTTTTGTGGGGGAAGATTGAACCACCAATAACTAGTTGGAAGGTTCTGGCAGAATTCTATGAACCGCTCACCATTTTTGTTTCTAATTCCCATGCCGTGTGTTCCCATGATTTGGGATATGCCATGGTTGTCTTTACCAATCTTAGCATTGAAATCTCCAGTGAGGATAAGTATGTCGCGGTTTGGAATATTGTGTACCGTAGTGGTTAGTTGATTATAAAATTCGTCCTTGACTGAATCGTCAGCATCCTCCGTGGGTGCGTAACATTGAACAATGGTGATATATTTTCCAACCTTACTGAAGAAACGAGTTGTTATAATTCGATCCGATATAGGGTTCCATGAATGCAGGTTTGATTTTAAATCTTTGGATATTAAAAAAGCAACTCCACTTTCGCATCTGTTCTCCTTTCCGCTATACAATATCACATTCCCATTTGTAGATACTATTTTCCCATTTCCACACCACCGCATTTCGCTAATACCCAGAATGGAAACATTAAATTTCAATATTTCAGCCTCTAGTTGTGCGAGTCTTGATGTTTCGCTTAGCGTTCTAACGTTCCATTGTCCGATTCGTATCCGTTTTCGTGTGCCAAAGGTTGTCATCAATGGGGCGGATATGTTTTCTAATTCTCTTGTACTAGTTTCGTTAATCGTTTACATTTCAGATAAGCGGGTGATTGGTCCACTGTATCCTATGATGGTACTGGGGCTGCCAGTTTATAGTCGCCATCCCGACTGTGATACACAGCTGAGTTTCAGTGGCTAAGTGTGTTGTTTCTGTCACCTATTTACCTGAGACGCGTCGGTGTTAGCATGCCAATCAGGTTACTCAGTTATGCGCCTTCTCACTCTAGCTGCCGACAAACGGGTGTTTGTACGACATTTCCAGGGAATACTTGGTTTGTGACCGGAAGTAGTGAGCTGCTTGAGAATTTCGTCAGAGGAATCGCTTCTTGCTATCCCCAAGTGGATAGCAGACAGAAAGCTTTCCGCCCAAGGGCACCTCTGAGAAAGACCCCATTCCCATTGCAAGACGAAAATGGAAATGGATAGGCCACACATTGCGAAGACCAACTGGCAGCATCACAAGGACTGCATTGGAATGGAATCCCCAGGGTAGCCGACGCTCAGGCCGCCCTAAGAATACCTGGCGTAGAACAGTCCTACAAGAGCTTAATATCCAAAATAAATCGTTTGACGAAATTAAAGTTGTATGTAATGATAGAATAAGTTGGAATTTTCTTGTAAAAGCCCTATGTTCCCAAGTGGAATGAATAAAGAAAAAAAAAAAAAAAAAAAAAAAATTCTATACAATTATATATAATACCCAAAATTTGTATGAGGACACAATTTGGATGCAATTATTTCTAATATACAGCAAATTTTAAAAATTTATATATAATTACATCGACCCTCGATAGAATTTGATGTATTTCAGATACGATTATATGTTCTAAATTTTCGGATCGAATTTAACATTTAACAAATCTAATTTGTATATAATTTGTCATTAGAAAACAAATTAAAAACAAAAATCGAAAAGCCCATTTTCTTAATTTTAGTTCGGGTTTAAACTTTTGAAACTACCTTTGGATATTTTACATGTTCAAATTGGGGATAGAAAATTAAACTTATACAATAGTAAATCTGGCTTTTTCTTTTATATTTTTTACGGATTTAAATAGTGAATTTAAAAAAAAAAAAAAAATACAAAATACAAAATAAAACTCAACGTTTTTCAAGCAAAGCCTTTAACAAAACGAAATAATAAAAATTCAACAAACAACAATAACGAGGAGAAAAAAACAACAACCAAAATATAGAAGATGTCAACTCGTATGGAAATTACACGTCTTGCATAAGAAGGCTGAAAAAAACACATACAAAACGACAAATTACACAAAGGACTAGAAAATAAGAACAAAATAAACGAATATGAAGGATATGTTAACACTTGGCAGTTTTATACGAGTAAGTACAAAACTCAATGTTTTAAGCCACTTTTTGTATTTTGCTTTTAGCAAATTTTCTTAAAGTGTATTGACATTCTAACTTTCAGCATTTGGAGGTGGGTAACATAACAACAATATTGTTTTATCCCAGCAAAAACAAAACTTCCAAAAACATCTTATGATGTTTATTATTTTATTAAGTTGAAAAATTTAGTTTCAGTTGTTAAAATCTGAAAATTTATTTATTCTAAAGCATTATCATAAAATTGATAATGTAATTGTTAAAGTTTAATTTCGTTAAATAAAAATTTAAAACTTTTTTTAAATAGAAAGAAAATGCAAAAAAAAAAAAAGAATTCAAAATTGTTTTAAACAAAAAAATACTCTGATTTCAACACAAGAGCTAACTTATACAAAGAAAAAATCCAAACAAAATTTTTACCATAACCCCCACGCTTCAATAGAAAAAAACAAAACTAATTTCTGTGTGAATTTGTTCACATAAGTATAAATAAATCTCCCTAAATCTAACTTAATGAGAATTGCATGCTGGTTTAAATTCAATGTCATAAAATTGAAGATGCTAAAAAACATTTGGTATGACAACAACACTTCTATAAAAAAAAACATTTTGTATGACAACAACAATTTTTTTTTTGTTTTTGATAAGGTATACTTTACTTGATCACTTCTTAATCAAATGAGTTATCATTTAATTGAAAAATTATTCAATTAAAGAGCTATTTTCAATTTATAACGAGCTTTCAACCTCCGTATATTTACAAAAATAAAGCAAATCAAACATATTAGCTAGGTTGATACTAGTATTTCGATCTGGCTAAAGATCTCATCAGAACCCGAAGTTTTAGAAAAGTTAGAGCCTCCATAAAAGGCAGAACTTTAACAAAAAACCTATTAATAATCAATTTTGCTCCAGTCTTGTCTTCTTAGTAATCAAGCACGTGGTTAGGTCTTTTCCTAACAAGCATCATGACGTTACTAAACTTTGAAGACCACAAATGTTCTATTTATATAAAAAATTTTAGTTTGTACTCTGGCTCAAGTAATATTTTTTACAGTTATATTAGTTTTTTGTTTTTATACACATCGAGATTATTTTTATGTTATTTTCAATTTATAACGAGCTTTCAACCTCCGTATATTTACAAAAATAAAGCAAATCAAACATATTAGCTAGGTTGATACTAGTATTTCGATCTGGCTAAAGATCTCATCAGAACCAGAAGTTTTAGAAAAGTTAGAGCCTCCATAAAAGGCAGAACTTTAACAAAAAACCTATTAATAATCAATTTTGCTCCATTCTTGTCTTCTTAGTAATCAAGCACGTGGTTAGGTCTTTTCCTAACAAGCATCATGACGTTACTAAACTTTGAAGACCACAAATGTTCTATTTATATAAAAAATTTTTAGTTTGTACTCTGGTTCAAGTAATATTTTAATTCATTTCTAATTGAATTAGAAATTTTGATGGAATTCAGCAATTAAAGTTATTGAATCGGTGATTTTCGTAATTGACTTTTTTTCCTTTTCGTAGCTGGCTTGCGGTAAAAAAGGCACTTTATAGCCAACATCTTGAAGTTTTCGAGATTTGAATAAACTATTTTTACAGATTTTTAACACAATATTTAGTTCTTTCGGGTATACCGTTCTATTATCAAACATATAAAACCGTCTACTGAATTTTTCTACAAATGTCTTCAAACCCGATTAGGTTCCCTTTAGGCTAAAAGCGAAATTACTAAAATTTATATTAAAAAGTATTACATAAAAACTTATATTATAAAAAGGATCTTCAGTTTACATTAACAAAATCAAAATTCTTTTTAACGAATATTACGCAAAAAGAAGTACACACTTCTTTTTACATTATCTATAATGCATTATAGAATATAAACTTTTTCAAGTCATGCTATGCAGCCATTAAATATGTTATACATTTGATTAGATGACAAGACCTTCCCTACACACGAAAATTAATACAACACGAACGGTGCACAACTTCCTTCCTTGTAATACACGGAAGCATACATTATCAGTGCAATGCATTGACAATTTTTTGGCTGGGATGTTGCAGAACAACAAGCCACATTACTATAACACAGACTAAATTAAAACGCCCCTATTATGCAAGTTAAAAAATTTCTTTAGCTAATTGCAAAAAAAAACATAAAAACTGTTTGAGTTCGACGTCTTTTGAAGAGAATCATCTACTACTACTACTCTTGTTAAGCGTGACGGAAAAGTGAAAATAAAAACAAAATATATGAAATGTAAAGCATGTCAACAAATGGAAAAAAAAATATGTTGTGAAAAACGAAAAATAAAAGTCTCCCCTCTATTTTATTCTTTACAATTCATATGAAATTTGTTTCATTTAAGCTTTAACAACTACAAACGTATATATATATAAATTATACAAGAATTTTGCATAAGTATATAAAAATAGACAACTAAAAAGCTCAAGTAATGTTACAAAAAACAAAACAGAAGGTAAAATTGAAGTGCCTACATTTTTACGCTGGGTACTTGCAACATACACTCAAATAAAAAAGTTGGCAGAAAATAAAGAAAAAAAAGTTTTTATACAATGTATGGGTTTTGTTCACTTAAAAAAGTTTGACAGCAGAATCTACTGAAAATGGTAGTTAAAATAACTGTAAATTCAGTTAAAAAGGCGACAAAGGGAATTACTGGTAAGTCAAATAAGAATTCTTTTGTTTTTAACAGTTGAAAAACAACTAACAAATGCAGTAAAAAACTAACACAGTCGTAAATATAACTGATAATTTTTTACTACAACAATTTTGAAACAAGTGTAAAAGTTGGTAAAAAATACTGTTTTTACAAGTTATTTTTTCGGTAATTAAAAAATATTTTTTTAATAAAAAATGTATATATTTTTGAGCTCCACGGTAGGCTAGTTGGTAGCGTGCTTGCTTATCAGTGCGGGGGTTTGATTCCAACCAGATGCTCGGGTCAGACGTTGCTATCAGAGCCAATAGTCATCGTCACTCTAGTGCTCGGTTGGTTTATTAGTATATAATTAACTATATGATTAATAATGTAAATAAATAAATATAGTTTTTTCATTATTAATTATGAAATGTTTCAATTACAGTAAAATTTTATATTTCCTATATCCTACTTAAAATGCAAAGTCAAAATTCCGAACGTTACTCCAGTTATGACATTTTTATTCATTGGAGATAAAATGAATTGTTTTACTTATTTTTTGCAAACTATACTATATAAACAATAAAAAATACAAACTAAATGAGAAGTTTTCAAATATCGAAAACTATTTGATTACTGATTACTGCAAAATTACTGTTTTACTGTAGTTGTTTACTGAAATACTAAAATAACTGATTCAAGCAACTGTTAAAGAAATGCAGTATTTGTCTTCAGTTGTTTTTTTTTTAATAACTGTCAAATAGTTGTATTGTATAAAACACTGTAAGTGCACAAAAAAAAACCAACTACGAATGATTAATACCAGGGTCCCCCGTTTTTAAGTAGTCAAGTAGCTCGAGCAGTTGACGGTAATAGTTGACTGACTGTAATAACTGAATGTAATAGTTTTTAAATATAGACTGTCCATTGTTTCTCTTAATTTCAAAAAAATATAAAATCCGTTTCAACAGCGGTATAAATATTTTAAAATTACTTATATGTATATTAGAGCGACTCGCCGAAAAAAGTTTAAAAAGTGCCCCTCTAAAAATGTGAATTAGTTTGTTTTATGACTATTCCCAAAATATTTTTGGTCTAGAGGCCGCCGTTCATGAGCTGGACCGGTTTTAAAAAAAGTTTTTTTTTTCTGATTTTTTTTGGAAAATTTTCGACTTTAACCAACTACACTATACAAGTCATGAAAGCTTCATATAAAAGCTTTTTTGAAGACTCGTCTAACGACGTATATGACATGAAGAAGCCTGCACTATATACATGCGGAATTTAGTGAAATGTAATTTTTTTTAAGGTTTTTGCATAAAAATATAATAATTTTGCTGTCATATCAATATATTTTAATCACTATTTGACATAAAAGAAGTTATAAATTACTCTTTTTTCTTTGACTATTTGTTTAAGGTCGCGATTTACCAAAATTTGGCGGATGTTTTTAGTATGGGCAATATGGGTATCAAAATTTTTCTTTCGCGAAGACTCGTCCAACGGGGTATAAGACATTAGTGAGCATGAACTTTACACGTGCAAATTCCGTGAAATGTTTCTTTTTTGCAGATTTTGAATAAAAATATAATAATTCTGCAATCACATCAATACATTTTAATCACTTTTTAACATAAAAAAGTAAGTAAATACTTTTTTCATATTCGTTTAAGTTCGCGATTTATATGGGCAATTTTGGTATCAACATTTTTCTTTTGCCAAGTACATTAAAGATATGTGAAAATAAAATAAAATTTGCCAAATTTCCGCAAAAAAAAAAAATCTAAAAGTTATATATATATATATGGGGCGTTCCATGCCAAATCGGATACCATTTACCATTTGGTCGTCGGATTTTTTTTGAAACTTTTTTATCTTTTAGTATAGGTTGAGAGAGGCCTTCATGATTTTTTTTTAAATTTTTTCATCGAACCGTTTTCGAGATATCAAATTTTGAAAAATTCAGAGATTTTTTTGTTCAAACGCTTATAACTTCGCGAAAAAAGGTCTAAATTAAATTTTCAAGGAGACAAAAATGTGTATTTTTGAACATATTTTCAGTGAAAAATATCAAAAAAAATTTTCCAATCATGCTTATATGAAATTTTTAACTTTTAAATATAAATTGTCGATTTACAAAAAACACGTACTGATCGATTTTTCTGAAAATTTTTCACAGCAAACTCTCACCTTTTCTGCAACTTGTTCAGCTATGCTCTTAATGGGATAATGATGGGATCTATTTTTTTCGATTTTTGAAAATTTTTTTTTTCAGTTTTTTCTGATAAAAAATTTCTAAAAAAATATTATGCTCAGAATTTACTTTTAATAATTATCTGACTCATAATTATCATTTTAATTATCAAATTTTATTATTACAGAAAAATTTTTATTAATTAAATCTATTTCGCACACGTTTAAATATTTTATAAATCGTAGATTCAACAGATGATGAAAATTCTTTAAATCTTAAAGTATCTCTTCCATCGGGAATGACACAATGATATTTCTGCGTCCCTGTGATTGTTTTCGCTCGTGAATATCGTTGATCTAATAATACTTTTGCCTGATTATACTGTTTCATTAGTAAAAAATTCAATACTCATATTTGGTAAAGAATTCGGTTTTTCCGCCCATTCATATAGTTCGACAGCAGTTGAAATTTGTTGATCATATGGAAGCTGAAGACTTGATCGTGCTGCCATCCTCTTAAAAGTCCCGCCTGCTCCATCGCAAGGTCCTTTGCCATGTGCGGTTGCAAAGTAATGCTTTAATTCCAAAGTCTTACAAATCCAAAGTTTACACACTTATATTTCTTTAAAAAAAATTGATACAGGTTATTAAGAAAAAATACTAAAAACATGTGTTTAACAACAATAACCCTACTCTTGTTCTGAACTGTAAATATAAAAAAGAGAAATAATAAAAAAATTATCTACTACAGTCTTCCTTACCGACTGTACTAAACAGTTAAAATTTCTTTAAAAGTAAAGGAGGCTTTACAAATACATAATAGACAAATTTACAATGTGAATTTAAAGAATTTTCATCATCTGTTAAATCTACGATTTATAAAATATTTAAACGTGTGCGAAAATAGATTTAATTAATAAAAATTTTTCTGTAATAATAAAATTTGATAATTAAAATGATAATTATGAGTCAGATAATTATTAAAAGTAAATTCTGAGCATAATATTTTTTTAGAAATTTTTTATCAGAAAAAACTGAAAAAAAAAATTTTCAAAAATCGAAAAAAATAGATCCCATCATTATCCCATTAAGAGCATAGCTGAACAAGTTGCAGAAAAGGTGAGAGTTTGCTGTGAAAAATTTTCAGAAAAATCGATCAGTACGTGTTTTTTGTAAATCGACAATTTATATTTAAAAGTTAAAAATTTCATATAAGCATGATTGGAAAATTTTTTTTGATATTTTTCACTGAAAATATGTTCAAAAATACACATTTTTTGTCTCTTTGAAAATTTCATTTAGACCTTTTTTCGCGAAGTTATAAGCGTTTTGAACAAAAAAATCTCTGAATTTTTCAAAATTTGATATCTCGAAAACGGTTCGATGAAAAAATTTAAAAAAAATCATGAAGGCCTCTCTCAACCTATACTAAAAGATAAAAAAGTTTCAAAAAATCCGACGACCAAAAGCTAAATGGTATCCGATTTGGCATGGAACGCCCCATATACTCATATTGTGAGTATTCAAGGGCTAGTCGGTCAAATCTATATGAAAAAATCGAGCTTCGCCCATAATAACGCATATTTATAAAATATAGAACATCATTTTTAAAAAAATTTTTAAAAGTAATATTAAGAGTTGTTTTTAGTAAAATTAATGTGTAAAAATATTTCTTAATTAACAATGACCGTCCAATTTAACTATATTCAGCTTTTTTCTTTTTCCGTCAGAAATCCGGAAATATGCAAAAAAAAATTCTCTATTCCCTAGAGTGGAAAACTGTCTGCAAGTTGAAACCCTTATATACAACTGATAAACTTATTTTAAGGAGAGAAATAAGCTTATTTTCTAATACACTCAAAAAAAAGGCCGTAAAATCAGCAACATTTTTGCATAATTTTTAAAATCGGACTTATAGTATGTATTCTTATATCTTCATAAAACAAAAACAACTTTAAACAGCGATAAAACGCGAACAATGACGAATAAAAAAAAAAGAAAAACCACTATATTTTATACTTATTAAGATATTAAACACTGAGTTGCAAAACTATAATTACACATTATGGTCACTAAATTTCGAAAGTTAAAAAAATTAGAAGAGTTTAACCGCCATAAATGTAAAACCAATGGAAAATTAATAATATTTAACAAGAAAACAATTAATTTAATTTTTAGTTTTGCTGTTTAAAAAGGAATAACAAAATCAATTAGTGGTTCATAACTTGAAATACACTTAACTTAATATATCAAAATTTACAAAAATTTAAGGAAAATATTTTTAAACAGCAGTTTTAATAATGCATGAGGACTCATTTTTTTTTTTTTTTTTTTGGTATCAACTCCAAAGGTCGATCAGACGTACTGTCTACCAGATTTATTCGAAGTTCTTCCGTTATAGATCTAAACGCATCAATAACTACTTCTTTTAAATGAATAACGCTTTTGACGATTTTCTCCTTAAACTCGACGGGTTAATACTCCCAAAATATTCTCAATGGGGTTTGGATCCGAAGAACATGCGGGCCATTTCAATAATCTTACATTTTTTATGATGATAGCCATTCCATCGTCTGACGACTTATACACTTATAATAATCCATGCGTAAAAATACAAATAAATGTCAAAATAACCAAAAATTTTGTAAAATAAACGAAAATTTGTTCATTTTACAAAAGATTTTGTTATTTTGACATTTTTTTCGTATTTTTACCATGGATTATTATGAGTGTATGTACTAAGACAATGTCTTGTTAAAAAATGATTTCTTCTGCGTTGCTATTTTCAATAAATGGCATCAATTTCTTCTTTAATAATGCAATGTGCTCAGAAGAATTCACTCTGGTGCTTGGAACTGCCAAAACATCTATACCGCCGAAACGAAAAGCTCTCCAAACCATTAAAAATCCGCCTGTAAAATTTTTTTTAAGAAATATCGTAGTCTCTCCAATAGCTGTTAAGCCCATCTGATCCATCAAGATTGAACTTTTTCTCATCAGAAAAAATTACCTTTAAAAGAAATTTATGCTCAAACAGTTGTACACTCAGGAAACTTCTGCAATACAGTTTCTTTATTTTTATTGTAAAACAAATTTAATTTTTTACTAACCTTGTAGTTCATTTAAAAAAACAAACCACATCAAATGACTGTTTTATGATTTTACATTCATTTTTTACAGTAATTTTTTTGTTATTTAAAAAATAAGAAAAGTAAATGTTTGTTTATTTTTTACTAATATATAGTTAGTAATTTTTTTTAACAGTAAAAATAAATGACAAATGTTAGTTGATTTTCATGACTACAATTACTGCCGTCTTTACCTGCATAATAGCCTTAGTGTACCAACAGCAGTAATTATGGACTTTCCTTTCTCTAGTTGGTTTGTAAATTCCTTTTGGTGAATTCAAGTCAAGCGTTTTGTGGTGGGGTAACAACCTTGGAACATACATCAGCTTTTGACGAGTAATTCCCCGGGAATACTTTAAGAGCATATTTATGGTTGATTTGGACATATTAACCTTCATTTATCGATGTTCTGAATGAGGCTCTTCATTTTGTTGCTGGCCACAGTTGATTATATTATGCCGGTTCCGATCAAAAAGCTTTTTTACGGGCCGCATGTTTTATTTTCACCGTAAGCACTCGGATTATTTGCAAAATTTGTGACAACCACAAGTGAACGGTTTTGTTTTCTAGGAATTTCCTGAAAACTTAAGCCACTTTTTAAATATGCTGAAATTTGCTCTTTGTCAAAATCACTTAGATACCAAGCACGATGTATTTTATTGCAAATTGATTAAAATTACATAATAAACTAAAATAATTCTATAATTTTTCTTTATTTTATATCCTTCTTTGTTTACCGGTGTATGTAATTATATTTACTAAACACCAAAAACATATTAATACACAATTTTATTCTTAATTTTATTCTTAAATCAATTAAGTAATCTCTTAATTTTACACAATAGAAAATCACACTCTTAAAAACAGATAAAAGTTTTAAAATTTTTTTTTTGTAATATGAGAAAAAATAGTAAAAATCATAGTTATGAAACGCAGTGTATATACCAAGTTTCACAGATATTAGAAGGGATGAAGTTGAAAAGGTCATATTTTCGTCAATAGGCCTTCTTGAATGACTATATATTCAAAATCAATATTTTAAAAATAAATTTTATTAGCAGATAACTTATCTTAAAACTTAATCACAGATTTTATTCAAGTTTGATATAATTTTATTAAAAATATAAATTATCTTTTTTTTTATCTTTAATTGAGTATGGCCTCGAAACTTGAATAATTTTCATTTTCATTGCACAATTAAATACCGAAAAAACATAATTTTTATTTTTAATAAAAATTATATCAAACTTGTATAAAAGATAAATTACGGTCTTGTTTACTACTCCCCCTGTAAATTTCGTTTTTTAAACAAATAAAAAGAAGAAAAAAATAAAAAAAACGTGTATTGAATTTCTACCAAAGGTAAACCTTACACACAAAAAACAAGTTTTCAATTTATTTTTTGATCAATGGTGTTAATCTTTAACTTCGAGCTCATATATTAGTTCTCATTTAGTGAGAAAACTAGTTTATATGAATGTTTAATGTTTTGCGGTTAATTGTCACTTTTTTCCAAACGTGTTCTGATGAAGGGAACCTAGAAAATTCCCGAAATAGATCTATCAACACATTCCCGAAAGTGCTCAATTAATAAATTCGAAAACAAAAACTCTATAGATTATTTGTTAGGACAATATCCTAATAAAGAAATATAGGGTATGGCCTCGAACTTGAATAATTTTCATTTTCATTACAGATTTAATTTTTTATAATTATACCATTCATATCTATGGTTCATCACATAACTTTAGTTATTTTATGATAAAATTTCACATCTGAATATCATGTTAACTTTCCTTAAATTTGCCAAACATAAAGAATACGATTATGATAAATTATAAATAAATTAACATTATTTTCTACTTAGCACAACGAAAAAATATTATAATTTATTCAAACAGTAAAGCATCAGCAACAGACCTACAACCAACCCAAGTCACATACACATATCCCATATTTACACACATTCATAGTACTTAATTGTTAAACAAAAAACAAAAAAAAAACAGCATAAAACGATTGTAACAGATTGTTGAAAAAATAAAGAAAACAAGTTTAAAATGTGCAACACTTTCCTTCAACGCCCATAACATTTGCGAAAAGGCATTTAAAAACATCTACTCCACCCAAGTATAAAATACTCATTTATACGCACACATGAATATATTGGTTTAAAATATACATACGCACACCAACCCAAAATCCTGCCGTATGAAACCTAAAAGTAACAATATCTCCGTAAAAATGGCAGAATGTCAAAAGTATAAAACACACATTTGTTAAAAAAAAAATAAAGCAAAGCAAAAAAAAAAGCTGTAAAGAAACGAGTTCAACGGAATGCAACTTTAAAGAGAAATTAATATCCTTAAAACTCCCTTGACTGATTTATTACATGAACGTTTACAAAACCATTATCACAGAAAGAAAGAGTAAAGCTAAAAAAGGATATAAGCACATATTCATACTATTTACATGTTACATGCCACAATATATGTGAGTATATGAAGTGTCATGCCTACACATGTACGGTGTGTCACAAATCCGTAAGGACTATCTTTAGATTTTTATAAAATTATAAGAAAAGACAGCAATATTTACTTGATATGTTTAAATGTAATATGTCTTTAGAAAACTTTCACACAAGATATATTTTTATCAGAGACGCTAATAGTTATGAATTCAATTTTAAAAAATCACAAAGTAGATTTTTTTTTGTTTTTTAACAAAACATTTATTAATAAATTTAATTTTTCATTTTTTAGAATAACTACACTTATAATACTATGTAGGTAAAGACCACTGCAAATGTAGTTAAAAACAAATGAAATTTCACTTAAAGGAAAGACGACTTACATTTCAGTAAATTCAACTAATATTATCATTTGTTTTTTAATGTTCAAAAAATGACTGACAATTGCAGTAAAAATTAAAGACATGTTAGTAAAAAATAAACAAACATTTATATATTTTTTTTGACAAAAAACAACTGTAAACAATGAGTGTAAAATCATAAAACAGTCATTTGATGTGGGGTATTTTTTTAAATGATCTACAAGGTTAGTAAAACATGTAATTTGGTTTACAAATGACTGACATTTACATTAAAAATAAAGAAACTGTATTACAACCCAAACAACTGCATATTTTTAAAGCAGAAGTTCCCTGAGTGTATTAGCAGTTATTTTGACGTTTTTTTTTTTAATTCATGTATGACAAATCTACTTCTTAATGCTTTTAACTTATAAATTTGTGGTGATTTACCTATGGCCAGTGTTTAAAATTTATTCATTAATAAAGGATTTGTAACGTATTTTTTAAAGCGGATTTATAAAATAACAGTTATTTTATATTAGCACTTAAAAGAGATTATTGTATTTGAATTAAAGGGCTTATTGTATAAAACTCGATAAGCCACATTTATTAATATTTGATTAAAGTCTTGATTAAACACTTATTAAAAGCACGAAGAGTATAAACGTCCTGAAAAAAGTCACATATTTTGCATTTATTGAACATTTAAATAGCGAAAACAAACTAAAAATGAGTTGTGGCTTATAAAGTTTTTACAACAATCCCTTCAATTATTAAAATTGATTTTTTTAGATTAAAATCAATAATAAATTTTAGTAAGGAATCCTTAAGAATGCATATTTAGGGCTGTGATTTTGTAAAATTAAAATTAACCTTTAACAGCTACTAAGGGTTTTCTGCTTTTTATGTTTTCGAAAATTTTTATTATTTTAATTTCTTAATCTTCACTTCCATTAAAAACACTGGTTTGGGTACCAATAAGCAGTAGTATTTTTTTAACTAAGGGCCTTAAACATTCATAACTAAAATTTTGATTTCCTACGCGTAGTTTTCTAGATTTTGACTATTGAAATTTGGTAATTCACATTTTCAAATGGGAATATCTGGGACACTATAACAGATAAACCACGCATGTGTTATGGTGGCAGATTACAAATATATTAATTTTATGAAAATCAGATAAGAAACCAAAAAATGGCAACAACTCAAAATTGTTTGTACAAAAAGTGCCATAATTTGGGCGTTCATATTATCTCCCCCGGAAGTTCTGTGGGACCCAAAGTCCAAACTAAAGCTCAGTACTACGTCTCTTACTCTCGTTCCAAATTTGATTACATAAAAATGGCCGACTTATTTCCACAAAATTTTGTGAAATTTCCCACTGTATAACGGCAGATCCAAAACTATTTGTAGGAACAAAAATTTTAAATATTTTGGGTGTTGCCAATCGACTCATAATATAAAAGCGGTAACGATATCTCGGCACCAAATATTCTGGTTTTATTTTTTGACCTGTGAAAATAATCCTGTTTACCGAATCTGTTAAAGAATTTGTTAATTTTTTTTTTATAAAAATATAATTTAAATAATACGTAATAATAAAAGACAATTTGGCACTATGGAAATATACAGTGGATCACGGTTATAATGTACTCGTACCGTCCTGACAATTTAGTTTGTTATAAGCGTGTAAAAATTTTCCAAAATTTAATAAAATTCTTTTTTAAAACCCCAAGTTTTTAAATTTTTCTTTTTAATAGTGAAACATTTAATTATGTTTCATACAAAGTTTAACTCTTTTCAGGGAAGTTTCTAGTCAAAATCTGAAGTTTTCTGAACGACTCGGATAATATTATTATATGTATATAAATAAATATTGATACATATGCTATATATCATATATCATATATATCGTAATATATAATTTTTTTTTACTCGGGTTTATAACAAATAATAACATATCATTACCAACCACCTTACGAAAAATCAAAAAAGTATATGGTTACCTTTATGCTTACCTTTATGGACAAAAACTATGAGTCTTAAAATAAATTTTCAAAAAAAAACCGAAGGTAATAAAAGAATATTATTTTATAGAATTTTTTTTAAATAAAATGTGCCCACACGGAATTCGAACCTGGATGCCCAGATTCTCAGTCAATCGCTCTACCATTTGAGCTATCTCGACATTTTATTCTTCATAGATACAAACATAAATGACTCGCTTGCACAAAATGTCATTACTTTCCTGCTTACAAAAAATCAAAAATAAGTAGCTACATATGTACTGACTAAAGTGAACAAATAAGGAGTCTAAAATAGATTTTTTAAAAATGTTGAGATCATTACTTCATATTTAAAATAATGATAAAAATAAGTACTACATATTGGTAACGAATTATTTTTTGCTATGAAATAATAAGAACATTTACTATTAATTAGTAAGTCCTTATTACTTGTATTAAAGTAATGCAGCTGGTGTTATGACTGGCAGTCTGAAAAGTAATGACATGATCCTTCCGTTTCAATACTATACTATTAAAATATATTAATATGCATTTGAAGTTTTTTTTTTCCAAAAATCGAGAAATTTAGATGAAATACGAGCATCACAAAAGTGTAGTCAGAATTTTTACTGTTAATTAAGCTAAAACAAAATTTTAGTTTTTTTTTAATTTTAAGCGAAGCTCAGCTGATTTGCTGTTGATTCAGAAGCTGTTATCTTTACTAGGCTTTGTTTTAAAGAAAATATTCATTAAATACTGTCCATCGTAAATATTCTGTAAAAACTAGAGATGTCAGGAAAACTGTATATGTCACTATACAGAATATTCGACATAAACCGAATCGTCTCAAGTAAATACAAACCGCAGTGCTTACAATTTTAAAGAAAACTATTTTGTGAAAAAATGTATATTCTTAACTCTTTCACAACCTACATATCCTTATTAATCCTTTGTCTGCCCTTGTACAGTACCGTGTAAACATTTTTAAAATAATATAAAAAATTTGTAATGCAATAATTCTTTATATTTTGGTTTAGATACGTTCATTAGGATATTTGTTATTAAAAAAAAAAAACATTATGTGCATAAAATATAGCCGCGATATTTGTTAACAAAGTCTGATTTTTTTAATCAGCCTTTATCTTTGAAAAAGGGGCTTGTGAGTATCTTCTGAGCTAACAAAGCTAGAATCTCCAAATTTAGAACGGAGCTTCATCTAATTACCAGAACAACACCAAACAAAGCATGTTTGGATATTTGAATGTTTTATGGTGTTTTCTTTTCTGGAAAAAAGTGTTGCCTTTTTAATGGACAACATTTTTCAAATTTTGCCCTCGCCCCATTAAAATGAAGCATTTTTACAATCAGAATAGAACACAATTTCATCACATATTACATTTATTTAAACAAATCTGTTGTTTAGTGTTGTTAAGGTTCGGGTTCGAATCCCAGCAAACTTTAAAAAAAATTTAATGTTTTTTTTAATAATTAATTTTTGTTTTTTTAATTATTTAAAAAATTTGGATTTAGCTCCATACATTTTCAATTAAATTTTTTTATAATTTTGTTTGTAAGCGAATTTCAGATTAAAAAAACTATTAAATACTTACAAAAAGAAAAAATTAAAAAAAAATAGCAAAAACAAATTAAAAAAAAATCGTAAATTAAATTTAACAAAAAAAAAAAAAAAAAATATATAAAAAAATGTGATACCGATATGGGTTCGAACTCGGGATCTTCTGTGTCAGAAGCCAGCACACTACCATTCTGCTATCAAGGTGAGAGTTTTCTCGCCAAAAACTTTGCAATATATACACATGAGATTGATAAACCAAAAAAGCAGGGCAACATCCAACCCTGTAAATTTTTTGAGGGCAGAAAGTGTTGCATTTTTTGCCTTTTATTAGGCAATATTTTCAGAAAGAAACACGGCACCCTCTCAGAGTGTTTACCTTATTTTAGAAAAGAACACAAAAAGGTAATTTGAGGGCAAAGTGCAAAAAAATGTGACATTTTTGCCAGAAAAGAAAACGCCATTAGTGTTAAAAATGGGCTGAGAAGTATCAAAAATTCGTTTTTCGGACCATATATGTAAAACTTTCTTTTTTAATTCAAGAAGCCCAAGAATCTGAAATTAATATAGAGATAACAAACAGAAAGTCGGTAGTGAAAGTGTTAATTTTTTAGATAAAAAATACAAATTTTTATTTTTTTTTAGGCAATTAAATCTGCCTATTAGTGTCATTATTCGGACGAATAGTAAAAACATGCCGAATATTACAAATACCAATATTTGTGTAGTGACACTATATCTCCAGTTGAAAATAATACTATTATTCTATATATTAGGGACACCTATACGTATGATTTATAAAAATAATATTACGTATACGTATCGTGACGTTTTCTTATAACAGAATAAATATACATTTTTTTTAATGAACATTTTCTACAAAACTCAGATGAGTACTAGTACTGGATTTAAATTATTTGTTTTTTAATTGCACAACTCTATTGGCATAGCCAAATCCCAAATCACATTTAATTATAATAAAAATTATAAAGGCCTTTTATATATGCACACAGGGCCAGAACATGATTTGGTTTGCAAAAAGTCTGTCCCATTGCCACAGTCTATTCCATTTTCACAGCTGCCTGAAGTTGTGTACCGAAAAGTTTTGGTTATCTCCCTTTATCTTAGCTAGATGATGGCAGATCCATTATCCCAACAAGTCTTTATATTACCCGGCAATTGGTTTGAGAATAAGAAATTAAATTCGGTAACTTGTTACTTTTTACTCATTCCATATAAAACCATCAACAAATATAAAATTTTCTACCTCTACCTCCTTCAATTAATTAATTAATTAATTAATTAATTAATTAATTAATTAATTAATTAATTAATTAATTAATTAATTAATTAATTAATTAATTAATTAATTGAAGGAGGTAGAGGTAGAAAATTTTATATTTGTTGATGGTTTTATATGGAATGAGTAAAAAGTAACAAGTTACCGAATTTAATTTCTTATTCTCAAACCAATTGCCGGGTAATATAAATTAATTAATTAATTAATTTGGTTAATTAATTAATTAATTAATTAATTAATTAATTAATTAATTAATTAATTAATTAATTAATTAATTAATTAATTAATTAATTAATTAATTAATTAATTAATTAATTAATGTGCAATTATAAGAAAACGTCACGATACGTATACGTAATATTATTTTTATAAATCATACGTATAGGTGTCCCTAATATATAGAATAATAGTATTATTTTCAACTGGAGATATAGTGTCACTACACAAATATTGGTATTTGTAATATTTGGCATGTTTTTACTATTCGTCCGAATAATGACACTAATAGGCAGATTTAATTGCCTAAAAAAAATAAAAATTTGTATTTTTTATCTAAAAAATTAACACTTTCACTACCGACTTTCTGTTTGTCACATATTTTGCATTTATTGAACATTTAAAAGGCGAAAACAAACTAAAAATGAGTTGTGGCTTATAAAGTTTTTACAACAATCCCTTCAATTATTAAAATTACTTTTTTTTAGATAAAAATCAAATAATAAATTTTATAAAGAATCTTTAAGAATACATCTTTAGGAGTCTATATGTGTATGTAACATCATAAAAATCACTTAACTATAGTTAAGTGATTTTTTTAAATTAAAATTAACATTTAACAGTTATTAAGGGCCTCTGCTTTTTATGTTTTCGAAAATTTTTATTATTTTAATTTCTTAATATTCACTTCCATTAAAAACACTGGTTTGGGTGCCAATAAGCTGTAGTATTTTTTTAGCTAAGGGCCTTAAACTTATTACATTCATAGCTAAAATTTTGATTTCTAGATTTTGACTATTGAAATTTGGAAATTCACATTTTCAAATGGGAATATCTGGGACACTATAACAGATAAACCACGCATGTGTTTTGGTGGCAGATTACAAATATGTTAATTTTATGAAAATCAGATAAGAAACCAAAATTGCTTGTGCAAAAAGTGCCATAATTTGGGTGTTCATATTATCTCCCCCGGAAGTTCTGTGGGACCCAAAGTCCAAGCTAAAGTCAGTACTACGTCTCTTACTCTCGTTCCAAATTTCATTACAATCGACTTATTTCCACAAAATTTTGTGAAATATCCCACTGTGTAACGGTAGATCCAAAACTATTTGTAGGAACAAAAATTTTAAATATTTTTAGTGTTGCCAAAGGACTCATAATATAAAAGCGCTAACGATATCTAGGTACCAAATATTCTAGTTTTATTTGTTGACCTGTGAAAACAATGCTGTTTACCGAATCTGTTAAAGAATTTGTTAATTTTTTTTATAAAAAAATATAATTTAAATAATACGTAATAATTAATGATAGACAATTTGGCACTATAGAAATATACAGTGGATCACGGTTATAATGTTCTCGTACCGTCCTGACAATTTAGTTCGTTATAAGCGTGTAAAAATTTTCAAAAATTTAATAAAATTCTTTTTTAAAACCCCAAGTTTTTAAATTTTTCTTTGTAATAGTGAAACATTTAATTATGTTTCATACAAAGATTAACTCTTTTCAGGGAAGCTTCAAGTCAAAATCTGAAGTTTTCTGAACGACTCGGAAAATATTATTATATGTATATAAATAAATATTGATACATATGCTATATATCAAATATCAAATATTTTTATATTAAAGAATATATCATTTTTTTTTACTCGGGTTTATAACAAATAATAACATATCATTACCAACCACCTTACGAAAAATCAAAAAAGTATATGGTTACCTTTAAGCTTACCTTTATGGACAAAAACTTTGAGTCTTAAAATAAATTTTCAAAAAAAAAAAAACCGAAGGTAATAAAAGAATATTATTTTATAGAAATTTTTTTTAAATAAAATGTGCCCACACGGAATTCGAACCTGGATCTCCAGGTTGTCAGTCAATCGCTCTACCATTTGAGCTATCTCGACATTTTATTCTTGATAGATATAAACATAAATGACTCGCTTGCACAAAATGTCATTACTTTCCTGCTTACAAAAAATCAAAAATAAGTAGCTACATATGTACTGACTAAAGTGAACAAATAAGTACTACATATTGGAAACGAATTATTTTTTGCTATAAAATAATTAATTAATTAACCAAACTTGGTATGGGACTTAAGTGTTAAGGAAGTATGTCATCGTGCAAGATTTAAGTTGTTAGCTCTAAATGTTGAGGAAATATCGCGTTCTAAAATATGAAAAAAAAAATCGAAAATTTTACAAAAGTAGTCTTACTTAATCGTGCATAACTGTTTAACGGTTAATGCTACGGTTAAATGTTTTAAATTCATGCTTTATATAAAATAAGTAACAAAATAATTATTTTTTTTTAAACCTCTAAGTCTCAAACACATTTTTCTTTAATTTTCAAAAAAATATATGTTATAGCGTTTTCTTTTCTGACAAAAATGTCACATTTTTTTGCACTTTGCCTTAAATTTCCTTATTCGTGTTCTTTTCTAAAATGAGGTGAACACTCTAAGAGGATACCGTGTTTGTTTCTAAAAGTGTTGCCTTATAAAAGGCAAAAAATGCAACATTTCTGCCCTCAAAAAATTTACAGGGTTGGATGTTGCCTTGTTTTTTTTTTTGGCTTATCAATCTCATGTGTATATATTGCAAAGTTTTTGGCGAGAAAACTCTCACCTTGGTAGCAGAGTGGTAGTGTGCTGGCTTCTGATACAGAAGATCCCGAGTTCGAACCCATATTGGTATCACATTTTTTTATATTTTTTTAATTTAATGTACGATTTTTTTTAATTTGTTTTTGCTATTTTTTTTTTATTTTTTTTTATTTTTTCTTTTTGTAAGTATTTAATAATTTTTTTAATCTGAAATTCGCTTACAAACAAAATTATAAAAAAAAATGTAATTGAAAAAAATGTATGGAGCTAAATCCAAATTTTTAAATAATTAAAAAAACAAAAATTAATTATTAAAAAAAAACATTAAATTCTTTTTAAAGTTTGCTGGGATTCGAACCCGAACTTTAACAACACTAAAAAACAGATTTGTTTAAATAAATGTAATATGTGATGAAATTGTGTTCTATTCTGATTGTAAAAATGCTTCATTTTAATGGGGCGAGGGCAAAATTTGAAAAACGTTGCACATTAAGAAGGCAACACTTTTTTCCAGAAAAGAAAACCCCATTAGTTTTAATTTATTCCACTATTCAGTTTTCAAATTAATATGTGGAGCTCTTACGGGACTTAGAGCTACACAAAGAGAAAAATTTTGCAACTTGCCAACAGAAATTCGGTTACTACAACTAAAATTCGGTTAACCCAACTAAAAGCTTTTGCTACAACTAAATATTGGTTTTCACAACAAAGTTCGGTTAATACAACTGAATTTTAGTTGCGGCACCCAAAATATTCAGAAACCAGATTTGAAAATGGTTGTACAAACTGAATTTATTGGTTTTTACCACCAATATACACTTTTCAATTCGGTTGGCACTTTATTTCTCTGTGTGTATGGATAGAAATCTAAAAAAAAAAAAAAGATTTACATAAAATAAATATTTTATAAAAAAATAAAAGCTTTTGAAAAGTAGTCGCACATAATGCTCATATCTTTTTAACGGTTTAAGCTACAAGAGTCATTGATACCTCATTTTTTTCACATTTTTATTCACAACTCAGGATACCGTAAGGGCTCCACATGGGGATTTGGGCACGGCATAGAGAAGTAATTTATAATTAAATTTATAATTAATATATTTTTTTAAAAAGTTAAAAAAAAACTATTTTTTGAAATGCAGCTTTTTAAACCAATGCATTTTGGCGCGGAGAAGTAAAGAATATGCGTGCACAAGTAAAATCACAATGTCAATGACTCTCGTAGCTTCAGCCGTTAAAAAGATATGGAATATTATACACGACTACTTTTGTAAAATTTTTAGATATTGAGATTTTATTTGTTCGGTTTGAGATCATGACAAATTTTTCTCTAAATTAACAGAAAAATTTAAATTTTTATATGATAATTTACTGTGACTATTAGAAAAAACACAGAAAAAGTTATTAGACACTAGCATGAATGGAATGCATTTTCTGACCCACTACGGTCTTCATCAACATTCTTCGTGCCATTTAGTGTTAATCGTAAATATCTTCTATTTAACTCACACGTTAAAGAAATTGGGTAACGTTAAATCCAACATTACTCTGTGTGTTGAGTTAGAATAAATTTACCACGAACGATTTATATTTATAGTGTGTTTGTTTTTCTCTAGTCATTATCATAATTGCCAGTTTAACTTTCAGTTAATAGAACAACGATGAAATTCACTATTAAACCACTCACCAGGTACAGTGTAGAAATCGTTTAATGTATATGCTCGACATATGTATTAACAAAAAAAAAAAAAAAATCTTTAATGTTTGTTGATATGCTTTGCTTATGTAGAAGGATAGTATATGATGACATTAGAGAAAAGAATTGCCATTTAAAAGTTTTAACTGAAAGTTAAACTGGCAATTATGATAATGACTAGAGAAAAACAAACACACTATAAATATAAATCGTTCGTGGTAAATTTCATTCTAACTCAACACACAGAGTAATGTTGGATTTAACGTCACCCAATTCCTTTAACGTGCGAGTTAAATAGAAGATATTTACGATTAACACTAAATGGCACGAAGAATGTTGATGAAGACCGTAGTGGGTCAGAAAATGCATTCCATTCATGCTAGTCTCTAATAACTTTTTCTGTGTTTTTTCTAATAGTCAAAGTAAATTATCATATAAAAATTATAATTTTTCTGTTAATTTAGAGAAAAATTTGTCATGATCTCAAACCGAACAAATAAAATCTCACACATAAACTTATAGATCAACGATAAAATTCACTATTTTTAAATATTTTTCATATTTTGAAATGCGATATTTAAAGATCCGCTTTAATTAATTGTCGTTCATTCGGACGGGGTTATAGTTATATGATGTACATCTTCTATATCAAGTTTGGTTGAAATCTGAAGGGGTAGAGAAAATCGAGCTATTGATTTTTATATGTTTTCAGTATTTTCTATTACAAATGCTATTGTTTTAACAAGGGCATATCCATTCTGGTAAGCCCATAATAAATGTAATATTATATAAATGTATTAAGTTTTTTAGTCTGATTTTTTTATATTGGGTATCAAATTAAGTTTTGGGTTAAAAATAAACTTTTGGTAATAAACACTGAAAGAATTATAATTCATGTTAATAATGAAACAATTTTATAGAATTTTATGTTAGAAAGTGTTTTGCAACCGTCAGATAATGACAATCGTAATTAATTTTTATATTAATTACTGTATAATATTACTTTAGTTAGTCTCTTTACAGGAAGAAGAAGAAATAAACATTTTTATTGAAAAATTTTACGGACACAAGGGATACACCAGACTGCCGCAGTTTCGTCCCCCTCCTGGGACTCGTCAGTGGTTAATTTATGTGTCAATTGAACAAAGTATTTTATATTGTTAATTTGCTCTATATGAAAAACTTTTTATTTTTTGGTGTCGTACTGAGATTTGAACTCACTGCCTTAGCATCAAGCTATGCATCGTAATCTCACCTCTTAACGAGTTGAGCCACGGTCGACACAGCGATGACTATGGCTAAAGTGGAGTTTGGTTACACTACGTACACACAAGTATTGTTTCGATCAGAAGAGACAGAATTAACTAATACCAATGCACAATTCATTTCTCAACTAGAATGCTTTTTCTTCTTAATCCTATCTCTTTTTCACAAGTAATTATCACGTTTATGATGCGCTTTATTCACATACAATAGTTGGATACCAAGTGTATGTTAGAGATTGAGTCGCCGTTTATGGATTCAAGGAAGAATTTCATTATATCTAATAAATTGTACTAATATTAAGAAATATTTGATAAATTATTTTTCACAAAATTTTATAGTTTCATAAAAAAAATCATTCGATTTCATAAATTATGTCTTCATAAATGCAATGAACATTTTTTTAGAGCTATGTAATTGTTTCAAATACTTGAAATTTTATTTTTCATAAAATTTCATAATTTCATTAATTTTCATATATTTCAAACTTTAGTTTTAAGATTTAATTCTCAAGTGTTAAATATATTTTATAAAGTGTTCCAATACATTTTCAAGACATATATGAAAATTTTTATTAATTCAAGGAACTTCTTAATATTAAAAATTTAATGAAACTGTTTTATTAGTTTTATGAAGATTTTCATTAATTCTACAAATATTTCATAAACATTGATATTAATGTAAAGGGTTTCATAAGTTTTATGAAGAGTTTCAATGGACGAGTTCCAGTGACAATTTTCCTTAAAGCTATGAAGAAATTAATTTCTTAAGTGAAGATAATTCTCTCAGTGTGGATGATGAAATGGGCTTAGTTGTATTAAATCTCTAACAAGATACTGACCGCAACCTCACGAGAAATGTTCTAAATTGCTATTTTAATGGTAAACCATAACTTATTACTGGATTTCGCAGCTCAAAACATTTATTTTTATAATTTTGTTTTGCCGTAGTTGATGTTAATATTCACATACACTTAAAAAAAAATCTTTAAAGTCAGCAATATCGGATCGGCTATTCAAGCCAACTGTCCAGCTAAAAATGTATATTGCAGCAATGTCATACTATCCTATATGAGCCGAATAAGAAACGTAGAAACTTTTCTAACTTCTAAATTTTTCGCACACTTTTAGTACATCATTTATAATTATTTAACTGAATTTAACAAAGCTAGAATATTTAAAATTTTTTTATATTTAGGAAAACCATTTGATAATTTTCTACTTATCCAGAACTCGTATTGAAAGTAGTCTTTTTTAAATATATTAATATTTGTACGTTGTAGTTAACATAGCGTATGAGAAATCAATAACACATATAATAAAAGTATTTTCCGTCCCGGTAAGCTGGTTGGTAGCGAGTGGGTTCGATTCCCACCAGAGGAATCGAAGCAAGCCATAAGCCATAGTAGCTAGAGCGCGGTTAGGGTTATAGGATATAATTTGTATATAAAGGTATAATTTAATTTAACATCAAAATTTTATCAAAATTAAAAAAATATATATTTGGGACTGACGGCATACCATAATTGTTGTAAAGGACAAAATAAACGAAAGTAGAAAAATGAATGGGTTTAGCAAGAACATGTGTGTCTAGTACCATTACCAATGCATTAACACTCAAAATGAATGTGCCCCAAAAAGAAAACTTTTTTTTTTTTTGCAATATTTTGAAAATTAAAAATAAGGTTAAAAATTAATACCCAAAATTGATTAGAAAGAAAAAGTTTTATTATTTTTTGTGACAAGAATAGCGTGGTCAATGTGTCTGAAAATTGACAAAAAGGTAATCGCCGCAAATTAAATAAAGTCCAAACTTTTACTAATATGGGATCCCAAAAAATATATTTTTCTACAATTCAGAGATATATATGAAAACATATCACAAGTTGATTTACTTCGGAACTCTATCACATACTCGTATTAAACATTTATTTAAAACCGGATATTTTTCCTTGGGGACATTCCTTGTTGTAGAATACGACTGTTAAAAAATTCACATTTGAATGTCACATAGAAAACAGGGTGTATCAGATGACTTTGAGTCCTTTTTTCAGACCTTTACGAAATGATATAAAAAACATTCAATGATAGATATACATTAGGATGTCCCTTACAAAACCATTTGTCGATTTTCGTTCATTACTGTTATATGGAATATTATATGGAATATTACCGGTGACTTCATTCAGATTTTCTCAAATTTGTACACTTGGAAAAACAAATAAACATACACCCCTTTAAATATATTTAGTAAATGGTTAGGTAGACATTTAAAATACTCCAATTTGATACCCATTTTTGTATAGTTTCTTTGGAACAAGTCCCTATGGAGAATGGGACCTGTTCTGCGTATGCCACAGGATCGGTCCCTTCGTGCCAGAGACCGGTCCACTGCTAAAGCCTACCCTATGTAAACAACTGGCAACTTTAGCATTGGCTTGTCATAGGAGGGGGTCATTTGTCCTACTTTAAACCACATAGTGGCATGCCACAGGACTAACCAAAGATGGGCATACCACAAGACTGTCGCAAAAGGTCCATGTTGTATAAAATAAACGAAAACTAAACAGCTTCCAATGGGTAAAATTCTGGCCAACTGGCTTTTTCTTGTTAATAAGCATTCTGGTTAATTGGTATGTCCTCCCTTTACCAGTCACATGATTAGTAATTTTAGGACAATTGACACTGCTTAACCCAATTCAGTATTAAATTATACCAGTCCTGTGATAAGTCCTTCTTTAACCAGTTACTTTTAGGTTAATTGACTCCTCATTCCCCATAGGGGTGTGGGCCACATTTGTGAACCCACCTTTTTATCTCTTAAAAATAAAATTGGGACTATAAATGATTACGCTTGTTTGTTAATTTTGTACAATTTATCATATGTTTAAATTACTTAGTAAACTGAGAAAATTTTCCGTTTGAATCTTTTTATCAAATTAATGTCGTTTTTCAAAAAATTTTATGAAAAATTTCATTTTATTTATTAAAAAATTTCATACACCCAAAAAAGTATCACTAAAAATAGTTGCATTAAAATAATGAAGCTTTCCATACAGTTTAAGAAATTTTTCAATCATTTTGAGAAAAAAATCATTAGTTTAGTGAAAAATGTCATTAAAACTTGTCAAAAGTGGCATCAAATTACATAAAATAGTAAATTTTATTAAGTGGTTATTTTTTTTATAAATTTTAAAGCTTAACAATCTTGTAATCATAATTTAACACGTAGACAAATAATATGATTGAACATGATTTGGGACAGGAAATTATCATATTATTATCCTAATTATCATATATATGATTCTGGCTGATAATATTTTGATTACCGCCAACGATTTTGTCGTAATTTAGGATCATAATATGATAACTACGATCATATTGTTATTCTTTGGACATTGCATTTAGAACATGATGCTCTTAAACTATCATAATATGATGCTCTTTTTTTCGCGTGAAATTTAGTTTTATGTGTCGTTTTTGTTTTTGTACCCACGCTACTGAGGGTTTAAGTTGTTTTCAGTAAAAGTAAAGATTTTTATAATCTTATCAAAATGAAGCGATATTTTCCGAAAATTATGCAAACCAATTAAATTTTCTTCAATTTTTCACGAAATAATTTTTAACCGAATGCAAGTACATCTCTTTCATATTATGTATGATCAACGATAAAAATGTTTTTAAGGGACATGCTACCACGCACAGTGAAACGAATATAAAATTAATATACAGGGACTGATCTTACATATCAACTCTTGAGCTTAAAAAATGCAAATATGATGCGATTTATAACCACTTTTTTAATTTTACGAAAATGTGGGCGAAGTAGGCGTGACTAAATACTTACCAGAAGTGGATAAAATGATAGAAATTTAAATATGTTAATAGACTTTTTAATATGCAATTAGGAACAATTTAAAAACTGAAAATTACATCAGAACATTTAGTGTAATATATACTCGTAACTCAATTTATCTTAAAATCGATCTATGTTTATTTTTGATTGCTAAGAAAATGCGTGTGCCACAGGATCGGTCGCTTCGTGCCAGAGACCGGTCCTCTGCTAAACCCTACCCTATGTAAACAACTGGCAACTTTAACATTGTCTTGTCATAGGAGGGGGTCATTTCTCCTGCATATAAAATAAACGAAAACTAAACAGCTTCCAATGGGAAAAATTCTTTTTGAATTTGTTTTATGACCAATATTTATTTATTAGATTTTATTTTTACGGGCTAATTATGGTCAATTAAATATTAAGATGAAAATAAAACTCAAATTATTACATCCTTTTCACTCGACGTTTCTTTGACGGTATTTCAACTTCTTCTGGAGTGTGAACTTTATTAATTTCTAGCGACAAAAATATACAATAACATCACATTAATTTAATATTATAAACTTAAATACTAGTATCACAGATTAACTACGCTTTTATTAACATTGTCAAGTATTCTTCAAATTTAAATAAAAACTGGACATCACGACACAAAATTTAATAAATTTAATAAATAATAACAACTAAAATAAATCACAGTTTAACCTAACGACCAACTGGCTTTTTCTTCTTAATAAGCATTCTGGTTAAGTGGTATGTACTCTCTTTACCAGTCACAGGATTGGTAATTATAGGACAATTGACACTGCTGAACCCACTTTAGTATTAAGTTATACTAGTCCTGTGATAAGTCCTTCTTTAACCAGTAACTTTTAGGACAATTGACTCCTCCTTCGTCATAGGGATATTAATGAAAAATGCAATATTTTAAAAAATACAAACGAGAAAAATTGTTCTCCCGATTTGGATTAAGCGTACATATATTCTTAAAAACGATTCTTGTAATCGATGAAAAACATCTGAACTCTTTTTTAGAAAAAAATACAAGAAATTCAAGTTATGAAATAACTTATCATTTCTAGAATTCGAACTACTGTTATCCTACACTACACGAACAAATTATAAAATACAAAATGTTTTTAAATATATTTTAATAGAATTCATGGATAGACATAAAGTCACCTACACTTTTATTAAATAAACTAAAAAAAGACATTTTAAATAAATAATTTTAAAAAGTTCTAAAGAAATATTTTTAAGATCAGTGTGAGGCGACAAAATTGTTTCTTTGTTTTCTTTTAGTAATTTACACGCAATTAAAACTTCCAAAAATGAGTTTTTAATTCCTAAAGAACATTTAGTAATTTTTTCGCTTTTGTGTTTTCAAGTGTATTGACCCACTTGTTTTTCTAAGTGTATTGATCCACTTAGAAAAACAAGTCTTTTTTGGCTGATGAAAATGTTGCTGTTATTGCGGGAAATTTACCTATTGTGGGCCTTGCTGTAATTTTGCTAAATTTAGCAGCACGTGTCTGCTGAACTGTAGTAAAATGAAAGTAGTTGAAAAAAAATAGTAGCCGCTACTTAATTTTAGTAAAATTGAAGTAAACTGCAATTTAAAATTAATTTGTTAAAATTATAAAAAATTTGCAAAATTTTAGTAAATCCAATAGAACTTCACAGAACAAAAATTAAAAAAGGAGAATAAAACGACTTTCTTTTTCAATCATTTACACTTTTTTCCTAATGGATGAACAATATTTTAATCTTAACTCTGTAATAAAAAAAATGTATTTGTTTTAAATACATATTTTTTTTGTGATTAGCTAAATTTTTGCTAAATTTAGCAACTGGTTTTTAAAACATAAGTAAAATATTTTTCTAAAATCAGCAACAAAAGTTAGTACAAAATTCAGTAGTTTGTAAAATGAGAATATCAAAAATTGTTACTAAAATAAAAAATGTTACTAAAAACTTGTACAAAATTAGTAAAGTGCAATTGAAAATTTTCTATTTGAATATTTTTATACTAATTTTTAGTACAGTTTTTTATTTTAGTAATATTTTTTGCTATTCTCAGTTTACAAATTCCTGAATTTGTTGCTGATTTTAGCAAAATATTTTACTAAGTTTTGCAAAAAAAAAATATAGCTATCTTAAACAAATAAAATTTTTTATTGCAGAGTTAACATTAAAAGAATGTTGATCAATTAGGAAAAAAGTGTAAAGGAGCGAAAAACAAATTATTTTTATTTTACTAATAATAACTTTAAATATAAATTTTTCAAATTGGCGATTCCGAGCTATTCTAGAAATTCCAAACTGCGATGCTTTGAAATGTTAAACGTCACTATACTTTTATTTGGATAAAATAGACTGACAAAAACGCTTAAAATCGCTTAAAGTTAAAATTTCCTCCTAAAAATATCGTAGTAAGCCTTGTTTTCGTGATTTTTATATGGAATGTAGTATATTTTTGGAACTCTGATACTTTTAGAAACACCCAATACGATATATTTTCAGAATGTTTAGTGCGCATTTGGCACGTATTTGAAGTTTTGATGCCTTAATTCGGTTTTTTGCAAAAACCGCAATATTTTGAAGTCATTTTGTTATTAAAAATTATCAAACTTAAAACAAATTTTTTTTGTATGTAATAAATATTTCTTTAAAAATTATGTCTTAGTTAATAAAAATATAAAAATAAAATACCGCCAAAAAGTAAAGGGATGTAGTTTTACGGTTTCATAATAACAAATTAATGCCTTACACATTTGTGAAGACAAAAATTTATTATAAAGCGATAGACGCATAAATATCTCTGTATGTTATAATTTTTTTGTACAGTGTATAAAATAATAGTTGAATACAGTAGAAAACCAGCTTGTGTTGTAAAGGATACAAAAAAAAAAAAAAACAGTCGTTTAAGCTCAAAAAGAATTATACCGGAAATGTATGTTAGTATTCGTATGTTCGTTAATTCATATGTGTTCGCTCTTGTGCGTAGTTTTCACTTGAGAGTAACTGTCACTTCATTGTCAAGTTTTATGTCTGTTGCTAGCTGTTTTTTTCGCAAGTGTTACACATTTTGAAAAGTTCTCTTACTTCTACTTTGTATTTCATTTTTAACGAAGGAATTTTAATGTTAAGTGTAGTATTTTATGCCTTTTGTTTAACTTTTCCATGTAACGACAAAAGTACGATGAGAAAAGTGTTGAACTTGAGCTTTACAAGCCACAGTTTGTCACACATGTACTACATGTGTGTATCTCACCGTTTTTTTTTTTTTTTTTTTTTTTTGAGCAGTGGAACCATGTTAAGGATTTTTTGTTTTTGTGTACGTTAACTCCCACCAAATTTAGAGCGAATTTAAAAGGCACAGACTCATACGTTTCGGGTAATCGTTTTATATTTCAATTTTTATATATAAGGTGGCGCAAAAGTAATCCTCCTATCAGAAAATGCTATACATAATAAAAAAAAAACATCGGAAGGTTATTTTTGCGCCACCTTATAGAAATGTACAATATGATGTTTATATCATGAGAAAAGGGTCAGAAAATATACAAATATAAATTTTTTAAATCATCTTTCAATATCAAAATTTCAGTATTGATTATCCTACGTGATATGAATAAGAACAAAAACTATTTAAATTTTTTCAAAAAGTTGGCTCAACAGGTTTGTTTGAATATTGTCAAATTTAGCGATAATTTTTAGATTTTATTTATAATAATTTAATTGAATTTGGAAAACAATTACAACATTACTTGACGGTCAAAACAACATGACTTGGCTAGACCTATGTCTTCCTTTTCTCATTTTCAGTTTTTTAAATATCGCAGTTTTTATTTTTACATCATTTACGACGTTTTTCGTATATTTTGCAAAATTGTCGATATTTTATTACCAAATTATGATTTTTTTTAAGAATTTCGGCGTCTGTATCAGGATATCGCACTAGTGTTCCAAGAAAGTTGAAAATTTCCATTTTTTAGTTTTATCCTTATAAGTTTAATGCACGTTAAAAAAAATTAAAAATTGTATCACTCCGTGCAAACTAGACATTCCAATGAACCAATTTTTGTATTAAAATTGCAAATCAATTGGAAATGTCTTGAAATATTTAGAAAAGAAGTTCAAATGCTCAAAAACCGAAGTAAAGAAATTCGCTTCATGTAAAAATATATTATCAAAATTACTACTGAAGAGTTTTGTAAAATTTGTTTTACAAGGAAATGTTCCGCAAAAACATTTCTCTGCAAAACAAATTTTTAAATAGATTTGCGTCCGCCGAGTCTAAATCTGTCAATTTCTTTTTTTCATTTGTACTTTTTGAAATATTGATGTATTTATATTTATATAACATACAAAATTTTAATATTTATTTAAAAATCATCTTCTTTTATAGATATTTTAGGATTTGAAATTTTAATACAAAAATTAGTTCGGTGAAATGCTTAGTTTGCGATGAAGTGATGAAATTTAATTTTTTTTTTGCATACACAAAATTTATAAGGATTTTTTTTTTCAAAAACAGCAACTATGAAAACAATGGGTTTTTTTACAAACATTTATTTATTTATCTATAACACTTAAAATTCAGAACTAAATCTAAATTTTCCAAAAAGATATTTTTTTTATATTTTTCATAAAATTTTCTACTCCCAAAAAAATAAGTTAGTAGAAAAGTTAGTAAAACGTCTTGTAAATAAAGTATACTATTTTTCAGAAATTTTTTTTCTGAAATTCTGTTTTCTTCTAAAATGTTAGTAAAACTTATTCAGCACTTAACTATTTTGAACTAATGTTTTACTAATATTTTAGAAATGTTTTACTGACTTATTTTGCTAAAAAAAAATTGTTCTGATAAGCACATTGAAAGTGTGCACGACAACCAAGATGAAAGATATACGCAAAATTAAGTAGTTGCCGCGGCACGTACAGATGTAGTAGAGACGAGGAAATTTATACTAAAAAAACAACTCTTGTAACACATATAAAAAAATCAAGCAAAAAACAATACCTATTTTCCCGAAACAATTCATATTCTCGTTGGAAAACTTCTCCTGAAATATTGAAAAACAGCTATAACTTTTGCGACTCTCATTCAAATCAATGGACGTGGACGGATTTAAGTTACAAATATCTAGGCATTAATGTGTCATAAAAAAATTTAATTTTTTTTAATCCCAAATATTGTAGATATGGCATTTAAACCTTTATATATCCTAACCCAATTAATATATGACCCTCAAGAAAATTGCAAAAAATTATGTATTGTCCTCAAAATATGACTCACATTTTTAAGTTTTTTTTAGAATGTTTGTTCACTAAGTTATTTTCGGAAAATGATACATAAGGTACCAAGTAAAATGTTGGATCCACTTATCTCTTTAAACTTAAAAGATAAATCACAAATTTAAACGCAGCTGTTTAGACATTGCCACTGACAGCACCACGTTTATTATAGAAGCGCACGCACAAATAGCTACTGGCGCACACAGATTTGAGATAAATTCTCCAAAGCATTTAAAAAATTAAACTTAAGACTTCTTAGTTTAAACGAGCTAAAGATCATTTATTTTCTAATTATTATTTCCAGTACACTCAAAAAAATAGGTTAGTAGAAAAGTTAGTAAAACGTCTTGTAAATACTTATTCAGCACTAAACTGTTTTATACTAATGCTTTACTAATATTATACTGTTTTACTAATTAATTTTGCTAAAATAAATTGTGCTGATAATAGTGTCGACGACAACCAGATTGAAAGATATACGCAAAATGAAGCAGATGTCGCGGCATGTCAAGATGTAGTAGAGAAGAGGAAAATCATACTAAAAAGTACAACTCTAATAAGACATATAAAAAAATCAACCATGGAAGACTTTTGTATCTGTTTTTCATACATAAAACAAAATTGAGGATTAAAACAATTTAAATTTTGCGTTGTCACCGGCTTGTGAAAATAATTGTCTATTAATTAAATAAAAGACAAAATAAAATATTTAAATTTAATATGTATTTCTAAACTAAATGTTTATAGATTAATAATCTAGTGTGGTCAAATTGCAAACAAATAAACATATAAAGACATGTAGACAGAGTAAAGCGAAAGACAAAGACACACATCTTATGTAGATTTTTATGGTTCCTTTTTCGTATTGCAAAAAAATGGTTGTTTTTTTCGTTTCGTTTGTTTTTGTTTATTTTTTCGTTTCGTTTCTATAATTATCTTCGGCATTTGCGTCCTTTAAAAGATAGCATCATTTAGACAACCATTGATGTAAGTAGTTGAAAGAAAATTTTTGTTTTGTTATATATATTTATTTCTATATATTTTCAGATATTAAATAAAGGATAATGCTAATGCAACTATTTCAACTCTTATAAGGACTGACCAAGTCTTCACTGACCCGGTTGATAAGGCCAACCTCTTGGCTGGCATGTTTGCAAGAAATTCATTCTTGCCGGATGGCGATCAACCACTGCCCGAACTCGAAAGAGTACCGTGTACTATGCCTATGATATTATTCCGAACTCGAGCAGTTAAAAGGGTTCTTGCAGACCTCAACGTAAATAAGTCACCGGGGCCGGATGGCATACCAGCACTGGTGCTGAAACAGTGCTATTCGACGCTTGCTCGTCCATTGGCTAACCTTTTTAGTACTTCGTATCGTATGGGAATCTTTCCTTTGTGCTGGAAGGTTGCTAATGTCCAGCCAATCCCTAAAAAGGGTGCGGCAAATAACCCTGAAAACTACCGCCCAATCGCAATTTGCTCTGCGCTCTCGAAGGTGATGGAGAGCATGATCAATTACCATCTTGTGAATTGTCTAGAGTCGAACTCACTTATTAGTGACCGTCAGTATGGTTTTCGTAGAAATCACTCTACTGGTGACCTGTTGGCTTTTCTTTCGGAGCGTTGGAGTCGGTCAATCCACCGTTTTGGTGAGAGTAAGGTGGTTGCTCTGGACATTTCCAAAACGTTCGACCGTGTATGTCATGGTGCGCTTATATCAAAGCTTATTGCTTTTGGTGTCGGTAACGACTTCGCTCGCTTTGTTTCGAGATTTCTCAGAGATCGCACTATACGCGTTGTTAAAAATGGGGTCTCATCCGACGAGTTTCAGCTAAATTCAGGGGTACCTCAGGGTTCCGTTCTTTCTCCTTCCCTATTTCTCATTTTTCTAAATGCCCTTCTTGTTCAAAATTTCAACCCTAATTTACTCTTTTGCAGATGACAGCAACATTTGTTATTCATTTTCCTTCGATCGTAGGCCAAGCCTTGAAAAAAGGCAGAATATGAATGATACACTCAATTATGATCTTTCTACAATCTCTGAGTGGGGTCGTGCGAATTGGTAGAATTTAATGCGCACAAGACCCAATGTTGTATGTTAACCCATAGGTCCGTGGATTTAACGCTGTCACCTGTTCAATTGGGTGGTATTAATATTGAAGAATCGGATACTCTTGATGTTCTGGGCATGAGGATTCAGTCTGATGTCCGTTAGAATAAGCACGTTTTCCAGGTGTCGAAAGAAGCATTCAAGTGTCTCGGTTTCCTGCGACGGTGTAAGAAGTACTTCACTCTTTCCGATTTACTTAATATTTATACCACCTATATCCGACCGAAAATGGAATACAACACCCATATATGGGCAGGGGCTTCAAAGTCTATTTTGTAGCTTCTGGACCGTGTGCAAAGGAGGGCGTCGGCGCTCATCAATGACGAGAGGGTATCAAGCTCTATTGACTCATTGGAGCATCGTCGGAATGTGGGTTGTGTAACACTGTTCTATCGACTATTACCATGGGAATTGTTCTGCTGAGATAAGTGAACTTATCCCCAGGGCCCGTATTTTCATTCGAAACACTCGCTTATCTAGCAGAGCTCATCCGTTTGTAGTCGATTGTCCAGTGAACCGCACAAAGCATTACAGGGAAAATTCGTTCATCAGCCGTACTAGCCGTATGTGGAATAAACTCCCCGCGAAGGTCTTCCCTATCACTTACAGTAGCGAAATTCAAATCAAATATTCACAAACACTACTCCCTCTTTCCTCCTCCCCATAACCTAATTTCCTGATATCAACACAATGCATTGCATTATAGGGGGCATCCCCTGAGTGTTGGTCTAACAAAAAAAAAAAAAAAAAATAATTCATGTCGTCAAAGTGGGAAAATTAAAATTTTTATATTTCGTAATTAAGTTATTTTTAAAAGAATCACAAAAATATGTTTTATGATTTTCAGCAAATAAATTAACTAAATTACAATTTTTTGCGTTTTTTTTCAGTCTACTAAAATTCAGCAAAAAATTTATTAATTTTTAGCAAGGCTTTTGTATTTCTAATCTACTAAGTGTTAGCAAAACTTTTGCTGAATCTACTAATTTTGTTGCTAAAAAATCAGCGAGCTGATTTTCAGCAAAAGATTTTGCTGACATTAGCAATTTTTTTGCAAGCACCCTCCTGACTAAAATTTTGCTGACTTAGCAAAATTTTTTGCTGACTTTACAAACTTTTTTTTTTGAGTGTACTTCGACTCCACATTGGGTGACTTCTTTAGGGAATCTTAAGCTCGTTTAAACTAAAAAGAATTAAATAAAAGAAAATCATAGAAAACTTAACATTTTTAAATTAAACTAAATATTAGAAGAACAAATTTTAGTTGTACTTGAAATATTTTGTTTTTCTAATATTTAATTTAATTTTAGTTTAGTTTAATAACAGATTTATACCTTATCAACAGAAAAGATTAATTCAATTGAGTTGGAACCCATTTAACAGACTTTCGAACTGACTTTTTATTATGAGTGTATGATCCAACTAGTGCGGGCCTCAGGTTAAAAAATTGTAGGATCCAAATAGTGCTTAAACTAAAGAGTAAAAAACTAAATTTTCACCAAAACTAAGCCTTTCAGCCTTAAAAAAAATATATTTGCATATGTTTCTTTTAACCAGAACCCTTTACTGTATATTTTTTACTTTAACCTGTAGTTTGTCTGCTGGTTTAAAATTGTCTGAAGGAGTACGTTAAGCCCAATAGTCGTTAAAATCCGAGATAGATGGTGCTACATGTATGTTGCACTTTGTAGATTGTCCTGCATAATGGGCGTCCTTTTCGTACACATATTTTACATGTAGTAACTGTAAAAGTATGTTGATTTTAATGGAAGCATATGAATATTTTATTGCATTCAACACATTGAAAACGATTTTCAGAAAAATACAATATATCACTTGTATATATTTTTTTTTGCTGATTCTTACACTATTCATCATGTACCCTCTACTCACTATTAAAAAAATTAAATTTTTAATATTCAACCAAAAAACAACATGCAGCCAGGACCAGTGATGCCAACTCATTCTTTTGAAAACTCTTAATTTTTGGGAATAATAAATTGTTACAAAATCTTTATTCTCAAAACTACTTCTATTTCAATAAAATAGAAGAGTGTTTGCCCAAAACTTCGTTTTAGTCACTATATTAGTAATTATTTTACCATTTTGTTGAACTTTATTATTAGCGCCTTTAAAAATGTTACCTACTTATACATATAAAGCTTCCAATACATATTACGCGGAATAGAAATGGTAATATTCAGGGCTCCTTGTTTTCGAGAAGTTAAAGAGTAGCTCGACTCCATCGAGTAGCCCGAGTATGGAAGTGCACATTTTGTTCGTTTGAACATTTTTTATAACAAATATATACTTTTTGAGAAATCAATTTCCTGCAAATCTCACCTCACTCGGATGAACATTGTGTCCTGAGTCCACTACTACTACTCGAAAGAAATTCGACTTCACAACAAAAATTTCGGAAAAAGTTTTTTTTTTTTAATTTAACACTTATATGAATTGACTATATTTATAGATAGCTCATTCAAAATTTTAATGCGTTTCGATAAAAATTATGCAGTTGACGGAACAACTACTCGACAAAAACTAGACCATTTCCATACAGAATTGACGAAATATGCAATTTTATATAAACAAAAAAAAAATGGAACAAACTTATGTATTTTGGAGTCGCATGCTTTATCAAAATCTATGTTTAAAATTTCGCGGCAATCTGAGCAAGATTGTGGGATAGGCCAACTACTACTCGAAAAAAACTGGAACACTTCCGTACAAATGAGTAAAAATATGCAGATATTAAACAGTTGATGTCATTCTACACAAATTTTTTAAGAAAATCTTGGTAGATATTTTTATTTTTTAAATTCAAAGGAATCTGATAAAAATTATGACCTTGGTGAACAACTACTCGAAAAAAACTCGAGAAAATTAGATCACATCCAAACAAATGTGTGTAAATATAAAGATTTTAAACATTTGATGTCACTTTTCAAATGTTTCTTCCTATCTCAAAATGAAAGTTAGTTCTTAAATCCATTAAAACACCACTACGTATGATCAACTTAATATTCATCATACGTTCCGTAGTCCATAGTATATAAAAGGAAACAACTAGCATTACATTAAAAAAAAAATCTGTAATGGCTAATAAAAATTTTGCTGTTATTACGGAAAATTTGTTGAGGTATTTTTTTTTGCTAAATTTAGCAACAGATTTCTGCTGAACTGTATTAAAATGAAATTAGTAGAAAAAATTAGTAATCGCTACTAAATTTTAGTAAAATTTCAGTAAACTGTAATTTAAAATTAATTTGTAAAAATCAGCAAAAAATTTGATAAATTTTAGTAAATCCAATAGAACTTCACAGAATAAAAAGTAAAATAAAAATATTTCGTTGTTCAATCTTTAACAACTATTTCTTAATAGATGCACATAATTTTAATTTTAACTCTGTAATAAAATATTTTATTTACTTAAAATATTTTTTGTGATCTAATCGACTTTTTTCGAGTTGTAGTTGGCCGAATGTTCATCCGATTAAAGTAGGACATTTGCTAGGAATATTTCTGGAAATTTGCCTTTTCAAAAAGTATACACTTGTTTGACTTATTTTTAATATTTACCTATTTACATGAGTTGAAACCACAAAAAGTGCACTTTCACCACTCGATGTACTCGGCAATTAGTTGGAACTAGCGAACTACTCAAGAATCGAGTTTTATGCTCGAATTTTATCATTTGGAGTCACACAACAAGCCATTTCCATACATTTAAAAGCATTGGGATTCATTAAAAAGCAAGGAAATTGGGTCCCATATGAATTGAAGACGAGAGACGTTGATAGGCGATTTTGCATGTCGGAAATGCTTGAACGCTACAAAAAGAAGTAAATTTTGCATCGTATTGTTACTGGTGATGAAAACTGAATACATTACAGAATATTCGACCAGACACGAGGCCATAATCTTCCATCATGACAACGCTCGGCCACATGTTGGAAGACCGGTCAAAAACTATTTGAAAAACAGTGGATGGGAAGTTTTGGCTCAACTGCCTTATAGCCCAGACCTTGCCCCTTCTGACTACCATTTGTTTCGATCGATGCAGAACGTCCTTACTGGAATACGCTTCACTTCAGAACAAGGTATCAGAAATTGGCTTGCTTCATTTTTTACCTCAAAACTGGAGCAGTTCTTTCGGACCGGAATACATATGCTACCAGAAAGATGGGAAAAAGTTGTGGCTAACGATGAACAATACTTTGAATAATGTACCAATTAATTTTGTTATTATAAGGAAAGCATTTTCAAGTAAAAAAAATAGACATTACAATTGTTTATATCTTATAATTAAAGGGCTTATTGTAAAAACTTGATAAGCCACATTTTATTTTCAGTTTGTTTTCGCCTTTTAAAGGTTAAAAAATGCAACCATAATGACTTTTGCATGACGTTTATACTCTAGGTACTTGCAATAAGTGATTAAGCAAGACATCTATTAAATATTGCTATCTAATATTAAAAACAGAAAACAGCGAAAATACATAAAACAGTAAATGTGGCTTATCAAGTTTTAACAATAAGCCCTTCAATTATTCTATTTATAATTTTTTCATTTGGTTTTACAAAACTTGAGCATATAAATAGTGGCATTCAGGAGAAATACTTATTTAGCAGGAATCAAAAATGTGGGAAATCACGCTTTTATTAGTGCAATTAAAGCAAAATCATTTAAATCATTCACAAATTAACAGTTTTAAATTTTAGTTCCAAAATATGTGAAAAATTTCGGTTCTAGTTATTCTTAACATAAAATTAAGAAAAATATTTTAAAATTATGAAATTTATGTATAGTTGATTTTTTATTGGTGAATGAATGCATTTTGTTTAATGTGAGCTCATTATATCAAATCATCTTTGTATGTTTTAAATGAAAAGTGACTTAGTAAATTTTTGTCAGTAATTTGTAGGGAATAAAATTTTACAAAATTGGTTAATTCGATAAAACAATTTTAAAAAATCGGCATTTCCGATACAATAAATTTTGCTAAAATCGTCAATCGTCATTTCACCATATTTCACTTTAAAAATCGTTAAAATGGAGACAATTCGTCTATGTTGGCATCGCTGGACAGGACCTTTACAAAAAGGATGCCGCAACAAAAACAACAACAACCACTTACCATGCATTAACATGGTCATTTTGTTACAGCTTTACACAACTATACATTTACAGTATAAATTTAAGAGAAAGAGTTTTTATACAATAATACAGCATAAAGTCGAGCTATAAGCTTTCCTCTGGTTCTTATCCTAAAGTGCCAGTTAAGTTAAGTGTCAAAAACTATACATAAGACCGGTGCGTAAGGTTGTACTACTATACAATAATTGTATGTGTGTATGTTAATTTTATATAGCATTTAGTTCTTCTGATGTTTGTGACATAAATTTTCATTTGCCATATATTTTCAGCCAGCCAGACATATAGTCATTGCAATATGCTAAAATATTGCACAATGTCCAAAAAACTATATATTTATAAATGTGAATTTAAACATAAAATGCAAAATTGTACACTTGCAATATATGAAAATGATAAGAGTTATAAGACAAGATTGTATGTTTGTTGTTAGTAGGGAGTTCATAATTTATATCATCACATTGTCAGATGAAGCTTTTATTAAAATATGGTGATGAAGTTTAAATAACTTAAGCAAATATGTATGTATGTGTTTTTAATAAATATTCTAATGTTTTATTTTAAAGATATTTAATTTAAAATTATTGAAAAATGCTTATTTGCATGTGCTTACTGGAGATGTCAATACCGAAGCTCATAAAAAAGGATAAGTTCATAAACTAAACTCAAGCTTTTAAAGTCGTATCAAGGTCAAACTATCCAACAAAATACAAATATAAACGGAACAACTTTCTTAATTTGTCCAAAATATGGGCGAAGTAGGCGTGATTAAATATGTATTAATTGTGGTTTAATTTTAAACAAAATATTTATTAAAATTTATTGAATATTAAAAAATTATAGAAATTCAATTCATAGAAATTCAACTCAAAAATAGAAAAAAATATATATCAAAATATCAGAACTGGTTTTAAATATTTAGTGAAATATATAACTCAATTTATCTAATCATTGGCCTTATTTCAGATTATTTCTATATTTATTAATAGAGGTTTAATTTTAAATATATTATATAAAAAATTGTTGAAATTTGATTATTCCAATTTTTATGGCAATTCAAAAATAGAAAAAACATGAAAAATTCAGAGTTAATTTTAAAAATTTAGTGCAATATCAATAACTCAATGTATCTAGAAATTGACCTTATTTCATATTATTTTCTATAGATTCAGAAAGTCTCAAATTGCTAATCGGCTTTGTTAAATATTGCCTATCTCAAAAATGCAAGTATTAGTTTTTTAACCCTTGTGTGTGTTGACAGGTACCTGTGTACCTATTGCGTTTTCAAATCGAAATAGTTTATATAAGATTTTAGTCCACAATTCTACAATTTCATGAGAAATGCCACGAACTGGGGTGGGCGTGGCATATAAATTTTCTTTTTGCTCCCTTAATAAGGTGAATAGGTACCTGGGTACCTGTATACGTTTTACATGGAGGCACATGAAAAAAGTTAATTAGTTGTTTTATAAACTTGTGATAATCTATATTATTTGACTTGGTTTTTAGAAATAACATAAAAGAAAGATTGTTTTACAATAAAAAAAATGTATTAAAGGTTTATTTTTGATAAAAAAAAATTATTTTACATAAAAAAAAACTATTTCAAGGTTTAACACAAAACAAAAATAATTAAAATATAAATAAAAGGCAAGAAAAATGAATCCAAATAGTTGTTGCATATGGGACGATTGATTGAAGCAATTTTTGCAAGACTTTCGAATTTATCTCTGGTTCTTTGTAAGCTTAGATCATAGGTAACAACTTCCCAGAACTGCAATACGGCCATTCTTATCTCGATTTTCTACGATTAGCAACATCTGTTGAAATGTCTCGCCCCGATGCAACCTGTATTGCTGATCGAGTGGCATCGATGTTTGTTACATTTGAATTTTTGGCACGTCGTTTAATGGTGTGCTTACATAGTTCAAAACTTAAATCTTTCAAAAATGGTCGGCGACGGTCAGTTGAAATAAATTGTGCATTGTACTCCATGTAAACAATATATGATGCTAATGCTGCTACATCGATAATGTTGAAAAATAATGCTTACGGCCATCTGCATTTATCATACACGGCATTTATCATACAACAAAAAAAAAAAGTTTGTAATGTAAGAAACTTGTTTGCTGGGAGGATCCTAGCAGTAAAAGTTGCTAATATTAGCAAAAAAAGTTGTTAAATTCAGAAACAAACTCGCTGAGTTTAGCAACTTTTTTGCTAATGTTAGCAACTTTTCCTGCAAGGATCCTCCCAGCATACAAGTTGCTGACATCAGAATATTTTTTTTTTTTTTTTGGGTGTAGAATTTTAAAAAAATATGTGAAAAGAGAAAACCAGAGTAAAATTATAATTTTATATCATTAACCGGCGACACTTTGTACAATACAATACAAGACAAAACATTACATTACATTACATTTCTCATACAATTTGTATGTAGGTAACCTGGTACCTATACACCATATAGAAGGTGTTTTTTTCCCACACACATAAGGGTTAATCCATTAAAACACCAGTACGTATGATCAACTTGATCATACGTTCCGTAGTACAAAGTAAATAAAACTAAACTACTAGTCCCACACAAAGAAACAAAAATCTGTAATGGCTAGCTGCAATTTTTGCTGTTATTACGGCAAATTTAACTATTTTGAGCCTTGCGGATTTTTTTTGCTAAATTTAGCAACACATGTTTGCTAATCTGTAGTAAAATGAAATTAGTAGAAAAAAATAGTAAACACTATTAAATTTTAATAAAATTTTAATAAACTGCAATTTGAAATTAATTTGCTAAAATCAACAAAAAAAAATTAATAAATTTTATTACATATAATAGAACTTAACAGAATTAAAAGTAAAATAAAAATATTTTGTCTTTCAATCCTTTACACCTTTTTCATTAATATATGATTATAATTTTAATTTTAACTCTGTAATGAAAATTTTTATTTATATATTTAATTAGAATAATTTCAAGTCCAAAATCTCAAATCCAAAAATCTAATATGATATTGTCATATTAGATTTTATTTGTTGCTTTTCAAAAAGTTTAATCATTTTCATGATAGACAATACAATTGTTTCATTGGCATCACCCAAATCTTCAGCTGTCTGCAATAGAAAAATATAATTGGCTTAACTCAAACCGAGACATTCCATACAACAGACAAAATAAACTCTATGAGAATCTAACGCTAATATATTAATGTTGAGAATCGAATGCATTGCCAATGGAATGGTTTGGTTGTGGCACTCGAATGTTTTGAGTGTGACAAGTTAAATTAGTTGAAAAAACAATAATTTGATTGTGACCATAGAATTTCGGCTGTCTTAAAAATATTCCTCAGGTCGCAACTGTAAAATTAACTAACCACTACCAAACTATTCTATAGGCAATTACTTCGGTTGTCAGCAGTAATATGTTCTGTTTGTACACTCTAAAAAATGTTTGTAAATTTGCTACATTAAGGTCTGTAAATTTTTTTTTTATAAAATAACGTTTTGCATGGGATTGTTACCGCTTTCAAAACGTGTTCTGATAATGGGAACCTAGAAAATTCCCGAAATAGATCTATCAACACATTCCTGAAAGGGTCAAATAATAAATTTGAAAACAAAAAACGCTATAGATTATTTGTAAGGACAAAAACAAAAAACTCTATAGATTATTTGTTAGGACAATATCCTAATAAAGAAATATAGAGTATGGCCTGGAACTTGAATAAAAATACAAGACTTTATTTTTGTGTTAAAAATTTTATTTATAATCAAAAACCCAATTACATAAAATCGAAAATATGCTGAAATTTATAACGTTTTCACTTAAAATATAATTGAGTCAAAAATAATTCTTTGCAGCATACAATGAGGGTACTTTTGCTGTAAATATTTGTAGATGTTTGAGTAGATATGTTTTCAAAAGCAAGCGTTGTGTGTTCAAAAGCAAGCGTTGTGTATATTTAAAGTGTTCGGGCATTTCCTTAATCCTTTAACTACCCTTGTACATTGCAATGTTCACATTTTTAAAAAAAGATAAAAATTTTGATAATGCAATCAAACTTTATATTTTTGTTTGTATATGTTCATTAGGATATAAGTCACTAAAAAAAACTATTAAATGGATAAGCTGTTCATCAGGGCACTTTAGTCGCCATATTTGTTCAAAAGCCCTTTGTTTTTAATGAAACGATATCTCCGAAAAAAAGGGCGTTTGGTGTATCTCGTAAACTAAGAAAGCCACAATCACGAAATTTGGTATGTAGCTCCATCTAATCACAAGAACAAAACAATATTGGATATTATTGGATATTCGAATGTGTTAGCGGTGAGATGGTCTGAGAAGTTTCGGTTTTCGGGGAGGGACAAACATGTAAGTATTCTTGTTTTTAATTTAAGGACCCCTAACAATAACCTGAAGTTAAAATTGAAATACATCTTCAAACAAAAAGTAACGAAAGGGTTAATAAACGCTTGATGGCATTTGTGTATATTTAGTGCGTGAGCGATTCTAGACAGCTCAAAGACATTTTTTTCTTAGCGGTTCGATTGCAATGCAATTTGGAACAGGCATAAGTGACGAAGTATCGAGCTTAAGTTTTGATTATTGATTCCAGACACCCCATATTAGAGAACTTTTTGCCTATAAAATTTTAAGTACTCGCCACTATTTTATTTCTAATTCGAAGCTTGCATGTGTGGGTTATATCTAATAGTTCCACACTCCGGGAACTGTTGCTGTAAATATTTGTAGTTGCTTGAGTTGGAATACAGTATATTTATTTTTAAGTGAAGAGAAATTTCGTGTAAAATTTCGTGTAGAAGAAATTTCGGTTTCGCCTAAAATTGTAGTTAATTAAAAAAAAACAAACCACATCAAATTACTGTATTATAATTTTACATTCATTTTATATAGTAGTTTTTTTTTTATTTGAAAAATAACACAAATAAATGTATATTTATTTTTTAATGCATATGTGGTTTATTTTTTGAACAGTAAAATACAAATGACAATGTTAGTTGAATTTAAGTCGTCATTTCTTCAAGTGAAATGTCATTTGTTCTTAACTCTATTTGTAGTCTTATTTTTTATTTTTTTGAAATATGGGTTATATAACTAAATAAATTCTTGACTAAATATAAAAAAATAATGCCATATCTTGTTCCACTCTACATTCCTTTGAATAGAAATAAAAAAACTAAATAAAATTGTTGCCATTTTTTAACCAAAATGCACCAATAGTCTTCTACCTCCGGATACATATTTTTCTTTCTGAAAAGATAAAGTGTCCATATTATTCTGAAAGCTCTTTTTATATAAAATCGAATTGTGATTAAACAGTTTTTGATTTGTATATACTTTTTTCCCTTCACAATATAATATAAGAAATATAAGAAATAATTGGTTAAGGGATAACTTTTGAAACTAAAGACTGTCCAAATTTTTAATATTTTGATTGGCCGCGATGAAAAATGCAAACCCAAATTTTTTTGTTTTCAATAAAAAAATGTGTATACCATCTAGAAACGGAATCAGCATTCAGATTGTAGTATCCCGCAAAGTTTATTTAAATCTACTCAGGCGTAACGTGGTGTGTGGAGCAGCAACGTATTTTATTTATTTATTTTGGGAGTTATCCCTTGGGTTTATCGGATTGTAACTATCATATTCGGATTCATCACACTCCAAATAATAAATATCAACTGCGATTTCACTTCTTCCTCCGTCCGCAAAAAACGACACTCTACGACTCCGTTATTTATACTTGTTCTTAAATTCTTCAATGGTATTTTAAATTTTTTTTTTTTTTTTATTGAAATGTTATTAAAGATAAATATATATACATTTTATTTAATTACACCTAGCATTACACTAATAAGTAATATTATTCTATTTAATAAGATTTAAGCAATAGTAGCCACCAAATCCTGTGGTTTGGTTCTCTTCTCGAGTTAGTCTTCTCGAGTAGATTTCATCTAGACGTAAAATATTAGCTTCTGGGTTTATGTGGCTCTGAAGTCTAGCCGCATGTTTAGTTGCAAACAGCCTTATAACTTCGTCGACTTTCATTATACCAAGATCTCTATGTAGATCGTCAATTCTAACATAGTATGGAGCATTAACAATGTTTTTTAATATTTTGTTCTGCATATGCTGAATAATTTCAATATGATTTTTAGCTGCACAACCCCACATCTGAACTCCATAAGTCCAAACAGGTTTTAGTATTTGATTGTAAATAAGTAATTTGTTTTCTATTGATACCATAGAGTTTCTTCCAATTAACCATTTCAGCTTATTGAGTTTCAAATTAAGTTCTGTTTCTTTTATTTTGATATGAGCCGACCATCTAAGTTTCGCATCAAGCGTCATTCCAAGATATTTTGCGCAGTTGGCATATGGGACTGTAGAGTTTGATATTTTAATTGGTTTATAAGAAATTTGTTTATTGGTAAAATTAACATGGGTTGATTTACATTCATTTAATTTAATTTTCCATGTGTCTGTCCATTCAACTATTTTATCTACAGATGCTTGTAATTTAGAAGAAGATTCCTCTTCATTATCACCAATCGATAGTACACAGGTGTCGTCTGCAAATGTTGCTATTTTACTGTTGTTTGGTAGAGGGGGTATATCTGCTGTATATAACAGGTATAAAATAGGACCAAGAATACTGCCTTGTGGGACTCCAGCTCCAATTTATTTTATCTCTGAATATTGCTGCCTTTGTTTTACTCTGAAATAACGATCGTTCATATAGGAATCAAGCAAACATGTATACTGTATTGGAAGTTGTATTTTGAGCTTATAATTTAACCCTTTGTGCCAGACCTTATCGAAAGCCTGAGCCACGTCTAAGAAGATAGCTGAACACACTTGTTTTTGTTCTAACGCTTCTTCAATTGTATGAGCTATTCGATGAACTTGGTCAATTGTTGAGTGCTTTTCTCTAAAGCCAAATTGATGAGATGGTATCAGTTGTTTGCATGAAATAATTTTTTTTAATCTTTTTGAAAATAATTTTTTAAAAAGTTTTCCCATTACCGGTAGTAAAGAAATCGGTCGATAAGATGAAACATCATTGGTGTTTTTACCAGGCTTTTGTATCATTATTACATCGGAAAATTTCCAGTTTAAAGGAAAATATTTTAAGTTTAAACAAGCATTCATTATGGCGTTAAGATTGATAAGGGCTTTATGTGGTAGATTTTTAAGAACTTCAGCAGTTATTAGGTCAAAACCAGGACTTTTTTTATTCTTTAGATTTGCTATTTCTTCAACCGTTTCTAAAATTGTAAATGGTTCTATGTCTGTCGATTCTTGAGCAGTGCAAGGCATATTAAGATCTCTTATTATATCATAAGGTTGAAAAGTGGTATGTAAATGTTGGGCAAATACTTCAGCTTTTTCAGCGTCAGATTTTGCCCATAGACCATTTTGCTTCTTGATTGGGGGATTATGAAGGATAGGAGGTTTTAAACATGATGTAGTTTTCCATAAAGAGTAGTCATTTATTTTCTCTGAGGATAAGTTTTGCATTTTTATATTAAAATTTTTGTTTTTATATTCTTTTATTTTTTCTTGAAGAAGCTTTGTTAAATAATTTAGTTGCGTTTTTATCGGAGGAAATCTGGATGTTTGCCATTTTTTTCTAATTTTTCTTTTCTCTTTTATAAGCTCTAGAATTTCTGGAGAGTATGGTTGCTGAAAGATTTTTGGTTTATATTTTGGTGTACTAAGCCAGGCAGCTTGTTGTATTTGAGATGTGAGTTTTTCGCTTTCATAATCAATGTCTTCAGTGGTTTGAAAATCCAAGACAACACTAATATTATTTTCCAATTTGAACTTGAAATACTCCCAATCGGTTGATTTATTCGAAAGGTATAGATTTTCCTCTGGAGTTTTTGGTTCACCATCAATATAAAGATAAATTGGTGAATGGTGAGAATTTAAATCTGCACTGTCTTCAATATTCATAATATTTTTGGGAATATGCCTGGTTACAAAAAAGTCGATTATGTCTGGACCTTTATTTGTGTCAGTTGGCCAGTATGTTGGATTGCCTGTTGATAAAATTTCACATCCCAATTGCTTTACCGCTTTCCATAAGTTACGCCCTTTTGTTGTGGTTAAGCGTGAGCCCCATTTTATATTTTTAGCGTTAAAGTCTCCTCCAATTATAAATCTACCTTTATGTTTGTTGAACAAAGAAATGTATTTTTCTTCTGTAATTGTATGTCTTGGTGGGCTATATAATGCGGATATCATTAGTTCTGACCCATTTAATGTTGTGGTTATAGTGGTTGCCTGAAATTCTTCGCAGCATATTTTTTCATTTTCATAATGCTCAATTGATTTTTTAATTATAACTGCGCTGCCTCCTCTAGCGTTATTTAAAGGATGATTTGTACAATATAAATTATAGTTTTTAAAAGAGGTAAACATTTGGTTGGTCAGACGAGTTTCTGATATAAGGCATATATCAATTTTGTTCCTATGAAGGATTACTTCGAGCTCGTGTTTGTGATTCAAAAGACCATTAGCGTTCCAAGCCATTATTTTTAGACAGTTTTTAGGCATACTTATTTTGTTCTAACTTTTCAATTCTATGCATTATCTGTTGGTTAAAAGCCATCTGTTCATTTAGCTTGTTTAAGATTTGTGACAGTTTATCATCATTTTTGGGAGCATTATTTTTAGATGGTGTTATACCTTCAGCTGCTACACTAGCAAAGGTTTCACCACTTCTTACTTTTCTAGTGTTTTGACTATTTTTTACCATATTCCGGTTAGATATACTTTTATTTCTAATTTTTTGAAGCTTTTTAGCAACTGAACATCCCCTGTAACTTGCGGGGTGATTTTGTCCACAGTTGCAACATATTGGCAAATCCTTGACTGATTTTTTACAATCAACTGTTGCGTGGTTGCCCGCACATTTTGCACACTTAGGTGGGTTACAACAATAATTTTTAGTATGTTGAAAACCTTGGCAAGATTTACATTGTGGTATACGTTTAAATGGTTTGATGGGTTCTGTTTTTACAATAGTTTTTAGAATTTGCTTTATTTCATATATATTTTTTATGTTTTCTGTAGAATCGAAGCTTACAATAAACATATTTAATGGTTCTTTAGTCTTCCACTTTAATTTATTGACCGCGCTTGTAGCTTTATAGCCTTGCCGAATAAGATCTGTAACGATATCTGATGGATCACATGAATAGTGTAGATCTTTGATCATTACTCTTATTTCCCTTGTCTGCCTGTTCTCGTATGAGTGCCAAGCTGACTGAGATTTATTAAGAATATTTGTAATTTTTCTATAGTCTAAACTGTCAAATAGATTTATTTTATATGAATCTTTGTCTATCAGTTTTAACAGAAAATCCTTTTTCACATTTTCTTTTAACATTGTAAGGATATTTTGATAAGTTTTTCCAGCAACTGATAAAACAATTGGAGGAGGTCTTTGTTCTTCAAAAGTTGTACCTCTTTTGAGTACTTCTTTTGGAGAAGCAGTTTTTTTTTCGGGTGAGAATTGAATTTTACTCTTTTTATTTTTTGGTTTGGCTCCTTGTGATAGTTTCTCTTATTACCTCTTCTTCATCAGTAATATATTGACTGTTTGATAATACCTCATTTTCCTGATTAGCATAAGGTTCATTTTTTAAGACAGCAAGTTCTTGCTTAAGTAATTGATTTTCTTTTTTTAGAGTATTACAAAAAATCTCTAAATTATTTAATTTTTCCAAAAGATTTTTAAAATCATAACTGCCACCTCCTCCGGGAGGAAGAGTAGTTAGCGCCATCTATTGCCTGTTAGTAAAAACACTATGGTTGGTAACGAGAAAGTTGTTGAATTTTCATAACTCGGCAACCGTGCCAAAAACCCAGTATTTTGACAGAACACAACAGCTGATGTTGTGTTGTTTACGATAATGAAGTAAATATTTATTTTAGATTTTGTCCTTTTCTTAGAACTTTCCAATAAATTTATAAAAAATTTGTGATTTATATATTTTTTTAAATTAAATTTTTTACCAAAGTGAGCAGAATTTCGGCATGCGACCAATGGATGTTGTAGTTCACCCAGTAAGCTTCCTGTTCTGATGGAATTCGGTAAATAATGTACTTGTTTTTTTGCAATTTTTGTGAATTATTTGGAGACACTCAGAGATACGTTTAGACGTGTTTATAATCTTCACTGATAATGAATTTATTTTAAATGTAAAGAAAATGTTTTAACAAAATCCATATTCCATATTAACTATTTCATAGTTTTACAAAATTTCCTATTGGGTATGATAATTGTATTCCTTAATTGTATTCACGCCAGTAGAGACTTAATTCTGATTGGCTGACATTAAATATAGTTTAACATTTAGTTTTATAGAATGTTTTATACAATATTTTTCATTTGCTTATTATGAAATTGTCTTTATTGTCTCTTTGTGCAACAGCAGTGCAGAGTAGTTTGTTGTTATTGTGTTTAAAGTAGACATACAACAAAAACTAGCAGCAGTAGTTGTAGCAACAACAACAATAATAATGTAACATTATAATGATGTCACATCTGTTTGTACAAAATTTAATTCGCTTCAGTGGTAAATGTCATAAACCAGGACATTTTCCAATTGTTGTCCAATAACAGTAAAAAACAACAACTACAACTTCAATATTGTACATAATTTACTATAACAACACACGTAGGGTTAAACAAATAGCGGTTGGCAATCTCCAACTCGTCTCATCCTTTGCAAATTAAAATTGGCAACAGTGTTTTAAATAAATGATATTATATCCCGGCAAAAACAATTGTATACTCATATTGATATTATGCATGTTTTGTATAGCACAAGATAGCCTTTTCAAATAATTTTCATTTGATGCACACATGAAAATTAAAAAAAACCTAACAACTTTTTTACCACCCTATTTTAACCTGCCATTTTAACCCGTACGATTCGGCCGAGATGAAAAATATGCGGTCCTACCCGGAACTCAAGTACTATTAAAATGACAAATTACATGAAACAATTTCGAAACTTATAATGTTTTTTTTTCTGTACTTAAAATCATATCATTGGTTTTCAGATTCTTTTATAAAATAATGAAATCCTTTAAGAATTCTTTAAGATACACAAAATTATTTTTGTTATTCATTGTGTGGTTTTGGGCATTACAAAAAAATTACATGTTTTAACAAAAAAAAAAAAAATAAATCTGCAAATATACACTTTGCTTATTTTTAACAAAAAGTCGTTATGGCAGCACCGCTTAATACTTAAAAAGGTGGCGATTTTTCTCTGATTCCTTGTCTAAATTATTTGCGCACTCCCACTATTTGTCTACAGAGGAAAAATTAATATACAGTAAATCTAAAATTATTTCCATTATTTCAAAAAATAAATATAAAGGTTGAACCATCTCAATTCAACTTAAAATATTGCTGCTTTTGATATTACTGTTTCCAAAATGTCTGAATTTTGTTAGGCATAAAGCATATCAAAAACAAATACAAAGTTTGATGCCACTGACGTATCTGGATCCGGAAATATGATCCCTTGAAAATATATGATCCTTTGTAAATATATACTAAAAATCTCATTGTATTGTGTGAATTCCCTGTAGCTTTCAAACGATATATAATACTAAACACATTTCACAGGAATTGTAGTAGATATTCGAAAAAACGCATTTTAAAAGCACTTTCTACTAAATATGAAAAAAAAAATCTAAATCAAATGAAAGACTAAGTGCTCGCTATTTCATAACCATTTAACCGATATTGATAAAGAAGGGAAAACTAGTTTTAAAATTATCCAAAAAATTTTAAAAACATATGTCAAGTATTTATTATTTCATTATTTTTTCTACATACAGCGAAAAGAAGGTCCAAAATTTGAATATATATCTTCAGTAAACATCAATGGTTACTTAACCCTTAAATAATGCAACCACTAAACAAATTCCTACGGCTTTATTTTGAGCTTCATTAAAATGAAAACTTCACTAGTTTGCATAGTGGGTTATATCACAAATTTTTTTAAAAAATAAACATACTTGTAATCTGCTAGTAGACACTAACAAAAAAACATGCTTGCATGTGTGGGTTACCTCCGATAGTTGCCGAGATATTTCAATTTGAAAATGTGATATTACAAATTTTGTCCGACGCAGGTCCAGTGTTTTGCGAATAGTGGTACGAAATAGGGATCAATTTCTTTTTGAAAATATTGATTATTTAACTAAATAAATTCTTAATTAAATAGCAATATCTTGTTCCACTAAAAAACTGCATTCGTTTATATAAGAAATTAAATTAAGTAATTTTTTGCGTTATTTTCAACAAAACGAACCAACAGATAAATATTTCTTTCTGAACATATAAAGTGTGCATAATTTTCTGAAAGGTATTTTAATAGAAAAGCGCGTTGGGTCAAAAAAAATTACACACTGCTACAAAAAACACTTTTTGTCAGAACTTGAAACCCGACCTAGTGGGGGATGTAGGCCTAGGGTGAAGACATACAAAAATCGTTTTCAAAAATTTTAAAACACCCTCAAAATTTTGAGTTATTTTCCAAAAACTGTTTAAGGGTAGGTCGTAGCACTTTACTACCTCTAACTCACACATTTTTTGACCGATTTCAAAATTTTAAACAGTTTTGGAAAGGCAACGAATTAGTCTTTCATGAAATGTATTCATAAAATATATATTCCAAGAAATTAGATAAGTGTTTATCAAAAGTTTCTCATTTTTTTATTTTTTTTTTTCCTAATTTTTCAAATTCAACAAATGTTATTTTAATTTTTTTCTATGAAAACCTATCTTTCTTTGCACTATATTTTAAAGACAATATTATGTAGAAAAAAATGAGATATTATATGTTAAAATCGGTTTATATTTGCAAAAGTTACTAAACTTTTCCTAAAGTAAAATTTTTAGGATTGCAAACTTTTCTTTTGGTAAACCACTTGACTTAAATTAAAAACTGTACAAATAGCATAACTCAAGTTAACATGTATAGTTAAAAACAGGTGTTAATGAAAAGTTGAATAACTTTTACAATTTTTATCCGATTTGAAAAATGAAAACCATGTTTTGTTAAGAACTAAATTTGCTTTATACGTTGGTATAAATTTTTATAAACTTTCATATTAAAATAAGCAATGAAAAGCTACTAACATCAAAAAAGTTTATATTTTTTTTTTGTAGATATTCTTAACAAAAACAATAATTATAACTTACAACAGCACAAAATACCAACTTCTGGTAGAGGTGCATAGTGCATCTAGTCTATAACTTACAAATGTAGCAAAAAATGCAAGTCATTTTAAAGCGTATTCAGGTTACTTTCCAAACCCGTTAAAAAAATTTAAATCGGACAGAAACTGACTGAGTTACAGTTCGATAAGTTGACGAACATCACTGAAACCGGTTTTTTTAGAATAACTTCTGAGTTTGAGGATGTTTCTGAAATTTTTTGACACAATTTGTAATGTACTCAACAAGACCTATAACCCACGCTAGGTCGTTTTCCAAGTTTTTTTTTTCACTGTAGCACCGTGTTACAGTTTCTATATATTTTTCCACCCATCCGCTTCTAAAATTGCCTCATTTTTAAGACAGATATCAATTTTAATCCACTGTTAAAAATTGTGCACGCCTCCAATAAGGTCGCGGAAGCGGTTGTAGATATGCCAGCATATAGTTAATTTATCTCTTCCAATTCCAGTTTTAAATGAAGAGATAGTACGTAGCTAAAAGTGTAAAAAATCCCATTTTTGGAATTATTTTTCTTAATTTTGGGAATTGTGGGATTGATATTAGAAAATTTTAAGTTCTTACATATTTTTCGTATTGTTGACTTAAAAGTCTTTTTAAATCCAAAAAAATTAGTGGATTATATCTATTAATAAATATTTTATTATATAGTGAAAATTTATATTTTAACAAAAACTTAAATGTTTACCTACCTATTAGGTTTTCCCAAGTTTTGGTTCTACCAATAGTGCTAATTGGCATTTTTTTTATAATATACATAAGTATTTATAGGCAAATGTAAGCTTTCAAATTATAAATTTTTCTTGTTCCGAAGTCACGGGCAATTCGAAATCTTTAAGTTTTTGGTTATAAAATGCGTAAAAAAATTATTTAAAAAGCGTGGCACTCAGTTTATATAAAAATACATTTTTATTGAAATCGACGCTGTTGGTCATTTAGAGGTTAATTTATAAAAACTCGCCAACTTTAGTTTTTAGTTTAAGGAAATAATGTCTGAAACTAAAAGAATTAATTTATTTTTATACTTTAACAATATTGAGTCTGGGACAAATCTTTTTAATAAATTCAGATAAAAACACTCAAGTACGTACTTTAAGACCATGTTGAATTTTATTCGTTCACTCATGGAAATAAACCTGTTAAAATAGCAGAAAAAGCTACTAAACATTAATTAAAAATTACCTTGCAGAAAAAACTGCTAAATTTAGCTGAGTTTTTTTGCTAAAGATTAATAAAATAAGAACAGCAAGAATATATCAGAAATTTCATTTTGAATTGTCAGGTTTTAGATCATAATTAAAATCTGACTAACATATATAGAAATTGTTAATAAATGTTTTAGATTTTAAAAACGAGAGCAAATATTAAAATTTGGTTTTCACAATCCTGGTCTACGTCCTAAAATGTATCAGAATTGATAAGATGTCCGATGCATTTTTAGTGTTTCACTGTGTAATTAATAAATAATAAAAATAAAAAAAAATTTTGAAAATTTGAAAAAGTTGTCCCTTTTTTTTGTTTAAAGGAGAGCAAATACTAGTTTGATATAATTTTTATTAAAAATAAAAATTATGTTTTTTCGACATTTAATTGCGCAATGAATATGAAAATTATTCAAGTTCAAGGCCTTACTCTATAACAAAAAGCGTGTATTGTATATCTACCAAAGGTAGAGCTTGCACATAACGAACAAGTTTTCAATTTATTTTTGATCAATTGTGATAATTTTTTACTTCGAGCTCATATATTAATTCTCATTTAGTGGAAAAACTAGGGTATATGAATGTTTGATGTTTGGCATGGGATTGTCACTTCTTTCAAAACATGTTCTCATGACGGGAACCTAGAAAGTTCCCGAAATAGATCTGTGAACACATTCCTGAAAGTGGTCAATTAAGAAATTTGAAACAAAAACTTTATAGATTCTTTGTTAGGATAATATCCTAATAAAGAAATATAGAGTGTGGCCTCGAACTTGAATAATTTTCATATATATATAGTACAAATACTGTTAATTTGATATTGTTGCGATATACTTTTTTTCTGCTGGACATTTGCCTTGGAAAGCAACATAATCGGATGTCAACGAAATTCTAACATTATCGATGAGGGTTTAACTAATTAAAACTGGAAGGTTAGAAATAAATTCTTTTAAAACTCTGCTTACATGTGGAAGTTATAGTACTAGTGTAATATTGTCGCTTAAATTTGTTTTCAACTCAACTACTTCTGCTGTAGGGCATCAATTGTTGTACTCTAGGCATAGTTATGTTTCGTTTAGTTAATCTATAGTTTTAGTTTAGTTTACTCAGCAAATGTAATAGTTGTACTTTCAACATAGTACAACATAGTTAGTTTTGTATATGTAAATAAATATTTTTGTTTAAATTTTGTAACCGTTGAAAATATCCTTTGGTCAGATGGGTTTTTGGTTTTGTATTAGTGTTCGGTGGAGTGAGTTGTATTGTATGAGTGGTATTAGTCCATAACAAATAAGCCAGGCAGGCACAGGCATTCATTTGGAAAGTTTGTCGTGCAATTGGCAATTATTTTGCTATGGTCATAAATCTGTCTTTCAGTAAATAAAGTCCTGTTTTTGTCTGTCTGTATTTTACGTATTTTTTTTTTTTGTTATTTTGCCATAATATACTAAATGTTGTAAAGTTAGTTGAAGCGTTAAATAATGGCCATTTTTATTAAGTGGATATATAGTTTAATGATAAAATAATATCATAAATTAAATAATATTGATTATATAATAAAGATAAAAAATTAAAAATTCAATCGAGTAATTTGCATGACACTATAAATATTATGATTTTTAAAAAAATTAGTTCATTGTAAGTGTTTTGTTGCATTTTTTTAAATTTACATTATTTATATCACTAGATTACTTAAAAAGTATTTTTTTTAGCTCTAACAGGGAATTTAATATAGAATGAAACCTTTAATCTTAAAAAAAATTAAGAAATATATAAAAAATAATAGAAGGTATGAGAATGTTAAGATATATATTGGTATATTTTCGTAAAATTTCATAACAGCGTCTAGTAAATATAAAATTTTGTCATATTTTTTCCCAGAGTTCTAAAGGAGTCCACATCAAAAATCATGTAACTACAAAATTTTCTAACAGGAAATCGGAGCATATATCACCATTAATCAAATTTAATAAAAACGTAACGTTCCTTCTATTTTTCAGAGTGGGAAGCTTAACGAGGTTTAGTCTGGTTGTATATGAAGGTAGATTATTAATGGTATTAGGATAGGTGCTTCGTAAGCAGAACAACAAAAATTGTTTTTGCACTGATTCAATCTTTTCAATTTGAACAATGGATAATGGATCCCAAATCATAGAGCCATATTCCAAAATTGGTCTCACGAGCAATGTAAATAATTGTTTTGTTACATTGGAATCTGTGAATTCCTTAGCCCATCGTTTTATAAAAGCTAAGGTGCTACGATCTTTATTAATCCTCATTAAAATATGCCGTTTAAAATCCAATTTTGGGTCTAAGAGAATACCAAAATCTAGAATATTATCCACTAATTCCAACTGTAAACCACCCAAAGAGTAAAGACCAAAATATTCTGTCCTTCTAGAGAAGCGTATATGTTTACATTTTTTCAAATTTAGTTCCATAAAATTAGAGCAGCACCATTCGTGAAAACTATTTAATTCCTGCTGTAGATAAATCTGATCGGAATTTTTATTAAAGCCACGAAAAATTTTAACGTCATCAGCATATATAAGAACGTTTGAAAACTTTATCACCGATGGTAAATCTATATATATAAAACAGGATGTGTGTATGTATGTAACGTATGGACTCCAAAACGGCTGGGCCGATGTTGATGAAATTTTCAGGGAATCTTCAGAATATTCAGGCGGGTGACACTGTGAAGTCTGATTTTTGATTTTCGGTCTGTGGGCGGAGGTGCGTGGCAAAATCCAATTTTCATATTGTACCACCAATGACATATACATATATTTATTTTTTTTTTGCTTTTTTATTTTATTTTTTTTTTGAAAGCCGTTGTCATGTTTTTCAAAACGAGATATCAAACTCTTAAATCGATTATGTAGTTCGGAAGATATTTACAAAAAACCTATGTTAATCTTCAAGCTATGTTACACGAACACAACAGCCTCATCCGTCTATTCAAAACAGCCCTAGACCAGATGCCGACAGATGATTATGCGGTTGTGAAAAGAGCTGACAAGACACCGGCTGGTGAGCATGAGCGGCGCTTCAATACACCGGTGATAGGTGACGTCGCAGTTGTCATGGCAGTTTCATATTACATACTTCAGCAAATAAAGGCGATAGATGGACAAAGAGGCGTTGGGCTTCCCATGAAATTAAAAATTTTAAAATGTTTTACTAATGTGAATTTATTTTTTTAATTATTTATTTGCGTAAAAAAAATTTTTTAATTTATAGAATTAATTACAATTAAAATTTGAAGGCCGGGTCAGCTAGTCATTAATAAAAAGAGAAAATAAAATTGGTCCAAGATGGCTACCTTGAGAAACCCTAGATGTTACAATAATATTTTTCGACGTTGTGTTATTAAAATTAACATTCTGATTTCTGTCTTTTAAGTATGACTTTATCCAGCTTTAACAAATTCCAGCGAAACTCATCATATCTAGTTTTTGGAGTAAAAGATTATGGTTAATTTTATCAAAAGCTTTACTGAAATCAGTGTAAATGACATCAGTGCTTTCGCCATTAAGGAAACCACGATTTACCAAAGTTGTTAATTGTAATAGATTAGTTGTTGTAGAGCACCCCTCACGAAACCCGTACTGAAGAGGAGATATTATAAAAGAAATTCGGTTACACAGAGAATCAGTTAAACATTTTTCGAATAGCTTTGGAATCGCGCTGAGTTTTGCTATTCCTCTATAATTAATAACATTTGACTTATTTCCAGATTTAAATAATGGAATTAAGAAAGAGTCCTTCCATAATTTTGGGAAATAACCATTTTTAATGGAGATATTAATCAATTATTCAAAATATAATTTTTGTGATAGAAAACCACAGTATTATTATGATTCTAAATTTTATAATTTGGAATTCGGATTACCATGGCAACCCTGGTAACCATTTCATTACAGACCCTTTTTTAATGGCAAAATCGGGTGCCGTCGTGGAGCTTTGGGTAGTCATCTGAGAAAAAAAAATTTATTTTGATTTACACACGAATAAAGTTTTTAGTCCCTTTCGTAGCCTGATTTTAAAACTTTTTGATTTGCAGTAAAATGTTACTAGGGTAAACTCAAAAATTAAAACAAAAAAAACAAAAAAAAACGTTGTTTTTAATTTTCAAAAAAATAACACGCATAAATTTAAAAATGTCTCTACATTATGGACTTTATTTTTTAGTCCTTTACAAAAAAAAAAATTAAGATCGGTCCACCCGATAAGGATGCACAGTGGCACCCGAAACTCAATATCTTATTTTGAGAAAAATGCATTTAAAGTAAATATAGGGCAAGGAGTTTCTTTAACAAGCTGTAACTTTTGTATTTCTGAGACATTTTCTTCAAAATTTGTATACCATATAGAAAGACGTTTAAAAAAATACAAAAAATAAAAATCTAAAGCTAGTAAGCCCCTCAAGCAACGTTGCCAATCAAATCAAATAACCAAAATCAATATATTATTTGTATCGGTTTTGGTATCGGTTAAGGTATTTTATTTGGAAGCGGAAATACCGAAACAGCGTTATTATTGAATAAATTAACAAAATTGGAAAGTCCCGTTACAAATTAACGAATATTTAAATTAAAATTAAATATGAAAGACAAATAATGTTAACCAATAACTGTTATTTCCGATGTTACTGAGACCAGCAAGATTTCAAAATGCAGAAATATGGTCATTAGATAGAAGTTTTTCTAAAAAAATTGTTGAGCTGTTTGGCTTCCGTAAAAATTATATTGTTCTTGGGTTTTCTATAAAAACCCTGAATGAGAAAAATATATTATGAACCAAAGTTAAGTAAATCACAAATAAAAAATTATATTTCTTTTAAATTTTAGAATAATTTTAAAATGATTTTGAGAAATATTCTCGTGATTTGAAGAATTTAAATAAATTTGAAATATATTTTTAGATGCTAAGAAAATATATGTAGTTTCAGAATCTTAAAAATTTAAATGCTTTGAGTGCAGCAATATTGTAAAATGTCAAAACAAGTTTAAACCCTAATTTTATCACGTTCATGGACATATATTTTATATTCTATATTTGAGGACAAAGGGGTTTTACAAGACTTCAAGGGGAGGAAATTCCCTCGCAGAGGGAATTTCCAAAAATATGCTCCATTCAGATGCCTACTCCTGATTAGAAACCAACATACAAATTTTCTGGTTCATACACACAGAGAAATAAAGTGACAACTGAATTGAAAAGTGTATTTTGTTGTTACCAACCAATAAATTCGGTTAGTACAACCATATTCTAATTTGATTTCCAAATATTTTGGTTGTTTCAACTAAAATTCAGTTGTATTAACCGAATTTTGTGGTGAAGCCCATTACTATCTTGCTGCAATCGACTTTAGTTGTAGTAACCGAACTTGAGTTGTAGTTACCGAATTTCAGTTGGCAAATGCCTAATTTTTTCTCTGTGTGTAGATTCATCAGCTTGAAAAGACCGCCAAGTGGGAAAGACCACCATTTTTTCGCCTAACCGTAGGAATTTCCAAAAATCCGCTCTATACAGATGCCTACTCCTGATTTGAAAACCACATAAAAAATATCAAGTTGCTAGTTGGCTTAGCGGTTTGACCAGGCCGCCAAAGGGGATACTTTCTCCTTTTTGCCCATCCCTTTGGGAATTACTAAAAACCCGATCTATTCAAAAGCCTACTCCTGATTAGGAACCCGCAACCCAAATTTCAAGAGCATTGCTGCAGCGGTTTGGCCAGCCCGCCACGGGGAAACTTTTCTGTTTTTACCACTTCCTGTAGAAATTTCCAAAAATTCATCCTATATAAATGTTTTTTAGTGTTTGTGAACTCACATACTAAATTTCAACTTTCTAGCTTCAGCGGTTTGACCAGGCTCCCAAGGGGGAGACTTTTTGCCTTCTTAGCGCCTATTTTATTACGTTTCAGAGGAAAATTGCAAAAAGTACCACATCGAATTAGGTAATATCCAAGTTAACATATATTGAAAATTTCAGCTTTCTAGCCAAAGCGATTTGGTCATGCCGCCAAGGAGGACAATATTGCCCCTCACCATAGTAATTTCCAAAAATCCCGTCTAATAATAGATATACAATATATAGATAATTTATATATATACATTTATTTATACACTTAGGATATTATGTATGTAAAGACGATAGCAATTGTAGACAAAAACAAATGAAATTTCACTTGAAGAAAGGACGACTAACATTTTCTTAAATTCAACTAACATTGTTTTTTAATGTTCAAAAAATTACTTACAATTGTAGTAAAAATTAACCACATATATTAGTCAAAAATAAACAAACATTTATTATTTTTTTTTTTTAAAGAGAAGCAACACTCAGGAAATTCTTCCTATTTATTAATGAGTTGCTTTTTTTGGAAAGGGGATAGTGGAGAGATGAAAAGTGGCGAAGGATGAAGGGCTTCAAACATGGCAACACTGTAATTGCGCGAGATAAGTCTTAGAACATTTGTTGCTCGCCACCTGATGTAGAGTTGGCGAATTTATTGAAGCTTTTTTGTGTCATAGCCCTGATTCATTATTTTACTTCGGTGCGGTTAAGTGCTATGGGACCACCGAAGGCGGACGCTGCGATACATATGGGGGATAGAAAGCTCATATATATTATTTTTCTAAATTGATGTTGTCGTCACCGGGAATCGAACCCGAGACCATCTGTGTAACATTCCAACGCGCTAACCATTGCACCACAAAAATATATATATATATAGTAACAATTTTAAATTTGTTTTACAAATGACTGTCATTTACATTAAAAATAAAAAATCTGTATTACAATCCAAACAACTAGATGTTTTTAAAGCAGAAGTTCCCTTTGAATAATAGAGAAACCACAGAAAAAGTTATTAGGCACAAGCCTAATAATGGAATGCATTTTCTGGTCAGCTACGACCACCACCATCGACATTATACTTGCCCCTTAGTGTTAATTGTAAATATCTCTTAATAAACTCACCAAATCGAAGTAAATCGGAAATAATTAACTTTGATTTCTTATATTTTCTTGTGCCTTGAGGGCTCAAGATGTGTCGTCTGGTCTGGTTAAGGAATATATCGACTCTCTAAATCGTCTAGGACTTAACAACTCCTTGACACTGGGCTGGGTTCCAGGCCATGAGGGGCATGAGGGCAACGAACGGGCTGACTGTTTAGCCAACTGCGGAGATCGTCGACAATTCATTGGCCCTGAACCCTTCTGTGGCGTACCCAATCGGTATGTTAGAGAGAGGCTTAGAAGATGGAGGGAGTCGGAGTTTGGGGCCTATTGGGCCAGATCGCCTGGGCAGCGACAGGCGAGGCTGTTTATATCTCCCTCTGGGAATAGGTCGCGGAAACTCTTGTCTATGACTAGGGGCGAACTAAGGACCGTGACCTGTTACCTCAGAGCATGTTCTATGCAAATGTCCGAGGCTCTCCAACAGGAGGGTGCATTATTTTGGAGGTCGAATAGTGACGCCATCGGACGTTTGGAACTGTTTACCTGGTAGGATAGTTGGCTCCGTAGGGAGCCTGAACCTATAGGGTGTATTAGCTGGCAGCACAAAATACCAACTTCTCGTCGCAGTGCATAGTGCCACTATAGTCTAATCTAATCTATATTTTCTAAATTATTTATCTTTTTCGGATGTGATACGGAACTGTTTAACGATTTTTAAAAACTATGTATAATTTTTCCATGAATTTAATGAAAATCGACAAAGCGGTTTTTAAATGACATTCAAGTGATAACCCTAATTTTTTTATCTTTGTATTACATTTTTAAAAATTAATTTAAATTTCTTTGTTTAGCTAAAGTATGCCTTCATTAAATAAGAATGACTTCAATTTATTTCCCTTCACTAATACTTCTTTTATAATGTAAAAGAAGAAGAAAAGAGTTGTGTCTCAATTACAGTGGGCGTGGTTAATGGAGTTGATGATTGAATTATGTTCTTGTTTTCTTTTGTTGGTTTTTGTCCAACAAAACACTTGTAATGGCTGACAGCGGGAAGCCTACAAAAAAAAAAAAAAAACATTGCATGTTGTTGCACTTTATACTTGCAACATATATGGAAGTATGCACTTACAATGTGTTAGTCTCCCCTCTTTTTATGTTTGTTCGAAAAGTGACATACCTTCCTTCCTTTTTATATTATGAAAATTAACAATTGTGGGTACTACTTACTTTACTAAAGAGCAATGGCCACGCATCATCATTGTCGTCATCGTCATTATAGTGAATGGAATGGAGTAAGATGTTGGTACTATGTAGGTTGTTCATTCTACGATGGTGTGACTTATAAAATAATTCATCATTTATATACCGACAGAGAATGACGATAAAACAATTCATATGTGGGCTCATCTTTCAATTTTTTACCTTATACTTGCAGTTTTTCATTTATTTCATTTTTTTTTTTGCCAGTTTCTTTTTATTTTTTAATGCAACTGCACTCATTTTAATGGATTTCTTATAATTGTTGTTGTGTTTTCGTTTGTAAAATTGAAGGGGTAGAATGTTGTGGCTGCTTTTGTTCTTCATTATGGTTTGTTGTTTTTTTTTTTTGTGAGGGCAAATAATTGCTTTAACTACATTATAGTTCTTACCATTAATGGTTGTTTGTAGACTAGTGTAGAGTTAGTGTAGATTTAGTGTAGAGTTAATGCAATGCAAAGTTAATGTGTTTGTTGTGATGTTTCACAAAAACGTTGCAAACTTTGGACAACACTGCCCAGGTAGAAAAATACAAAAGTCAAAGCACTGGCAAAGCACTGTTTGTGGTGGTGCAAGAGTTGGCAGAACATGCTCGTTACAAAAATTATAGCGTTGTGCGAACCTTGAAATTATAACGTCAATTTTCGATTGGCAGTTTGTTAGTTTAGTACCAACCTTCAAATAATAATGCCAATCTTCGGTTGGCCGTATGTATTTCGAAAGGTTGGCGAAGTGTTGGCCAAAACGAATGCTTTGTATCTGGTAAATACAAAGGTTTTCAAAAATTAATAAAGGGTCCGCCATCTAACGTTTTTTTTTCACCTAGTGCTTATTTCGTGAATGGTAACACTTAGCTCATGTCTGATTTGACAGATAATTAGTTTTATCCTTCCGCTGAACGAATATGGTTGTGTATACGATTGAACAACGCTGGGAAATATTGCGACATTACTTTGAAAATTATGGTAATGTTGCGGAATGTGTGCGAAAATTCAAATCAGCCGCAGAGCTGATGTCGTTGGCCACCTCGGAGCTGCGATTTGACACCGTTGGACTATTATTTGTGGGGTGCCGTCAAAGATAAGTGCTACGCCAACAAGCCAGAGACAATTGACGCTTTAAAGGACAATATTCGTGAAGCCATTGGTGAAATACAGATGCACACAATCGATAATGTGCTTAAAAATTGGACCGATCGTGTAGGCTACTGCATGGCCAGCCGAGGCAGCCATTTGAATGAAATTATTTTCCATTATTAACCGGAAGGATTGTACTTTCAAATAAAAAAAGAAATTTGAGAAAATATTCGGTAGTTTTTTTTATAGCATTTTCAAAAAAACAAAGTTATTTGGCGGACCCTTTAGTTAAACGTTAAAATAATACTGTACTAAAATACATTATAAAATTTTCCCTGTGGCAATGTCTCAACATAAATGCATAGTTGTATACACTAAACGTGAAAACCATACCTTAATCTAGTAACGTTGTGAAATAGAGACGGAGGAGATTAGAAAAATAAACAATAATCTAAAAATACAATAGTTGTGTTTGTTAGTGTGGGTCACTTCTGTGTATAATATACAATAATAGAAAAGCTAATAGGAAAGAAAACTGCAATTTAGCTGCATCACATTCGAGGACAGACCGCTAAACGGTAATGACTTATTACGTTTGTAATGTAAGAAGATGCGCTGGTTTGATTCCTACAGCCGCAGGTTTTTGAAAAAATTTATCATATGGAGACAATCTGACAACTATAAGACTCAAATAATAATACAATTTAAATAGAAAATCACTGATAACACCTGTCCATAAAAAAAGTCAGAAACTAGTCTAGTCTGATTTAAAAATGTATAGTGTGTATAATTAAAATTATTCAAGTTCGAGCCCATACTCTATATTTATTTATTAGAATATTGTCCTAACAAATAATCTACAGAGTTTTTTTGTTAGAAAGTGTTTTGCAACCGTCAGATAATGACAATCGTAATTAATTTTATATTAATTTCTGTAGATTATTACTTTAGTTAGTCTCTTTACAGGAAGAAGAAGAAGAAAACATTTTTATTGAAAAATTTTACGGACACAAGGGATACTCCAGACTGCCGCAGTTTCGTCCCCCTCCTGGGACTCGTCAGTGGTTAATTTATGTGTCAATTGAACAAAGTATTTTATATTGTTAATTTGCTCTATATGAAAAACTTTTTATTTTTTGGTGTTGTACTGTGATTTGAACTCACTGACTTAGCATCAAGCTATGCATCGTAATCTCACCTCTTAACGAGTTGAGCCACGGTCGACACAGCGATGGGCTAAGTGGAGTTTTGTCACACTATGTACACACAAGTATTGTTTCGATCAGAAGAGACAGAATTAACTAATACCAATGCACAATTCATTTCTCAACTAGAATGCTGTTTCTTCTTAGTCTTATCTCTTTTTCACAAGTAATTATCACGTTTTATGATGCGCTTTATTCACATACATTAGTTGGATACCAAGTGTAGGTTAGAGATTGAGTCGCCGTTAAGCAAGTTTCTTCAAATTTCATGTTAGAAAGTGTTTTGCAACCGTCAGATAATGACAATCGTAATTAATTTTTATATTAATTACTGTAGATTATTACTTTAGTTAGTCTCTTTACAGAAAGAAGAAGAAGAAAACATTTTTACAGAGTTTTTGTTTTCAAATTTATTAATCGGCCACTTTCAGGTAACGTTCACAGTAACGTTCATGCCTTCGTCGTCTTTGAAAAATTACGGTTCAATGATGCCACCGGCTCATAATCCACACCAAACAGAGCATTTTTCGGGATGACTTGGCAGTTCTTGCAATGCTTCAGGATGTTCTTACACCAAATACGGCAATTTTGCTTCTTCACATATCCATTCAACCAGAAATGAGCTTCGTCGATGAACACAATTTTCCGATAAAAAAGTGGATCTTCATCAAACTTTGCCAGCTCCCTTTCCACGAGTAACAGAGGCTCAAATGCCAGCTGCGATATTTTCCTCTGTCCGCACACCACGTATGCGTCTTGCTGGTTTAATGTCCAATAATGTAAATTTGGTGCAAAATTTTGTCACAAGATTCCGATCTTGTGACTAAATTTGGTGCAAGATGACCTTTCGTAGCCGAGAATGAATTTTAATAATAAAATACAATAATCTGCAAGCGTTGTTCGTTTGTAAGTCGATTCATGGTTAAATTATAGACCAAACCAAACATGTTTAACTGAAATATTTTACATGAAAACAGCTGAGCTGTCAAAAACAGTGTTGCCAAAAGGAAAGTTGCTAAAAAATCACCCTTTATATGTATTGGCTTTTTTATGAGTACAGTATTGTGAGTATTGTTGTTCAAACAATATCTAAAAATAAATAACATGAAATATTAAATTTAAATGAAAAGTAATTAGACCGGGTTTTAAGTATATAATTTTTTTAAAATTAAATGTTTAGCTAATTTAAACTAAAAATCATTTTGAGTGGATGTTTGCAAAGTTTGGTTAAGAAATGTCCAGCGGATCTATGTCGTTTTTTTTTCCATAATCCTTGCAATCATAACACACACTTTCAAATTGCTTATATAACAAAAAAAACTTTAATACATGACAGATGATTTGCATAGTAAAATGATTCAATACTCATTGATGTTGATTATGAAATGATTAATGAAATTATGTTTATCAAACCTCACTACATCATTCACAATGTGAAAACCATTAATTAAGGAATTCATTGGGAAAAAATTAAACATTTGTTTATTTGAAGACAACAACCAATATTTGAGACAACAAACAATAAGACGCGTGCATCATATACGGGGTCATTATTAACGTCAAAATGTGGCCAAATAATGAACAATTAGTTGCTATCAGAAGTACAAGCATATCAGTCATACACACGCCTTACCAAAGGTACTCCAATAAGCACACGCCTGCATATCAGCTATTTTAACGGATATTAAAAACTGAGATTCCTCTTAAAACTAATAAACATAATGAAATGAACAAAATAAAGAAAAAAAATGTTGAAGTATGATGTGCGCTGTTTGTTTTGAGCACATACATATACTCAACCTAATTTCGGCAAAATTTTGTTAACTTCAAAGTATTCAAAATTTCGAAATAAAAAAATAAAAAAACAAAAAAAAAAAACAACGGGTGTACGTCTGACATCCCAGCAAACAATAACCTCGCCTTAGTAATCAGTATCTACATTTGTATGCTTCCAAAATAGTGCTTCATCGCCTTACATACAATAAAGAAATTAGAGAAGGCATTCTGTTGTCCATCCCTTACTACCTTCTTTTAAGCAGTGAATAATGCTTACAATGAAGCAGTTAAGCATGTATACCATGAAGCACTAATGTTGTCAACACCAAAAAATCGCTTTTTTTAATAAATTGTATCGACCTTTTCTATTGATTTCAAGGTCACTTCAAAACATAAAATAAAAGACTATTTATTTCATATTCAAACTATCCGACTTTTCGCTGGGGAATTTTTCCAGCATCTTCAGGGATGAATTTTTATTTCAATCTGGCAAATTGCCTACAAATGCATGAATTTATTGCTTCTTAGAGCATATGAAAGAAGCGCTTTTCACCTGCTTAAAAGTGACATACCAAGTGGGACATTGCGAATAAAAATCATGCTTTCTTTAATTGCTTCAGAAGCTCTCGGTAATTAAATAATGCCTTCCAGAACTGCTCCTAGGTAAACAATATTTTTTGCTGGGATGTTTGTTGTATGTATTGAAATAATCAAGAGGCCAATTAATGCAAATATAGTTTATAGAAATTTTTGACAATACAGTGGCAAACAATAAGAATGAAATGTCATCAAAAATGTTTGTATGAGGGTTAATTTTGATTGATTTTTATTATTCAAAGTATAAAAGGGTCGTCTGACCGACATTTTCAATTACTCTTTTCAGTTTCAACTTTTCATCTGTTGATAACGAATGAAATGCCAAGGCTTATCAAATATAATTTTTTATAAAAGAAAAAATATACAATAATCTAAAATGCTTTGTTGAAAAACTTACAAAATAAATAAAGAAAACATCGCGATTTACTATGAAACAAAAGAGCCATTCCAAAAATTTGCGATACCATTCATTTTTGAAATCGATGTGTTGGATGTAGATTTGATTGGAAATTTGTATATAAATATTTTAGGTTTCTATGATATCTATGCTCAGTGGTATTCAAGCAGTGTTAGGTATTGTAAAAATATAGCCAATATCCAACTTTAGAAAGTCATTCTTAATCACTCCCAGATTTTAAATTTTCAAGGTGTGCAATCGTAGTTGCTCCCCTTTTCGATTGGTACATGGTTTCAGAAAATTTCAATGAAAAAAACATTTTGTTTCATAAAAAATTGGAAATTAATGTGACATGCTCATATGCAACAAAATATGTAGTAGCCGTAGTTTTGGAAAATTCATATGGCGAAATCATAAAACAATAATTAAAAGTGAGATACGTTAAACGGGTTGTTATAACTTGGTCCTTTTCAGACCTCATTTTGATTTGAGTAACGAAAAGTTCCCTTTGAGCATTTGCGGACTTGCTATGTCAGCCTACTTGATGAACAGAAAAATATTTTCGAAAGACATTTTCAGAAGATACCAGATTACAAATGCATAGTTTTACCCAAGAACACCTGTGCAACTGGCTATGATTGTAACAGTTATATATGTACACTAAAAAAAATAATTTAGTAGAAAAGTTAGTAAAACGTGTTGTAAATCAGGTATAATATTTTTCAGCAAATTTTTTGCTAAAATTAGTAGCGACGAAGAAAATGATACTAAAAAGTACAACTCTAAGACATATGTATTAAAGAACTCTAGGACATATTAAAAAATCAACCGTGGATGATTTTGTGTCTGTTTTTCATACATAAAACAAAATTGTGGATTAAAACAAAATAAAAGAAAAAATAAAATATTTGTGCGCCCCGGTAGGCTAGTTGGTAGCGTGCTGGCTTATCTGTGCGGGGGTCGTGGGTTCGATTCCTACCAGAGGCACTGGTCTGTTTTCGCTACAACGCGCCGAAGGCCATAGTAGCTAGTGCTCGGTTAGGGTAATAGTATATAATTCGTAATTATATAATTATTAATTAATAAAAAAAAAAAAATATTTAAATTTAAACAAGATTAAATGTGTATTTGTAAACTAAATGTTTATAGATATTAATAATCTAGTGTGGTCAAATTGCAAACAAATATACAGCAGGTAGACAGACTAAACACATATTTTATACATTTTTATGTTTCTTTTTTCTTATTGCAAAATAGGGTTGTATATATCATATTTTGTTGTTTTTTTTTTCTCCTTTTCGTTTCTATAATTATCTGTGGCACTTGCGTGGCTTTAAAAGATATCGTCATTTATACAGCCTTGATGATGTTGAAAGACAATTTTGTATATGTTATATACAATTATTTCTATTTTTTTAGGTATTACATTAAATCATGTCGTCAATTTGGGAATATGAATATTTTTGTATTTTGTAACGTATTGAAAAAAAAAAAATTTTTTATTTATTTATTATTAATGTAGTGAGGTCAAATTGCAAACAAATATACGTTGAGGTAGACAGAATATATCGAAAGACAAGGACTCACATCATAGGTAATGTTTTATGTTTCCATTGATTTATTGTAAATTTAGACAACCATTGATGTAAGTAGCTGAAAGAAAATTTCGTTTTTTGTTGTACATAATTATTTCTATATATGTTTAGATATTAAATAAATTCATGTTTTTAATGTAGGAGCATGAACATTTTTATATTTTTTAATGTATTTAAAATTAATCTCAAAAATATGTTTTATGATTTTCAACAAATAAATTAACTAAAGTATAATTTTTCTACAAATTTTTTGAGTTTTTTTTTCAGTCTACTAATATTCAGTAAAAATTTTATTAAAGGTTTAACTGTTAGCAAAACTTTGGCTGAATATACTAATTTTGTTGCTAAAAATCAGCTCGTTGGTCAATTCTCTTTGGATATTACAAATGCTGGTATAAATTATTCCTCAAGAAAAAACCAAACAACTAGTTTGTATGAAATGTTTGCAAGAAATTGGAAAGAGTTTGAAACATCCATGCAAGACTGCTGCTCAAGCAAACGTATTGAATTTGAGCGACGTTCTTCCTAGTACTTCAAAAGATCAAATGTCCTCCGCAATTATCAGAACAAAAATGAATTTAAAAAAAATACACAATTGGTCGTTATAAAGATAAATATGTTGAATTAAATACAAACGGGTTAAAAATAAGAGTTGTTCTCAATCAAATCCAATGAACAAAATTTATATAATATGCGAGTAAAGCTTGTAGACAAATGAAAAAAATTTCTAATTTCTTATGATCAAATGTTGGGAGAAAGTTTATTATTCAAAGCACATGTCTGACAAATCTAAACTCTGACAAAATGTTTATAAAAAAAGATATATGTACATGTATTTCAATGTGATGATACAATAAAATAAAAGAACCAATTATTTATGCAGATGTGGAGGAACTTCCTGATGCAGTTGTTGAGAAAAGAAAATTTGAAGGGGATGTTAATGTTAAGTGATGGCTAATGGGTGTCCTGGATTTTTTTTTTAATTTCCTTATCGATATTTCAGGACAATTCTAATAATGACAATTCTGATAATGATGTATATGATGATTCATCAATGCCAGGTTAAAACAAACAACATCTTTATTCCGAAAGTAAAAACGGTGTAAAACGCGTTATATTACTATGCATAGTTTGTCAAATTAAAGAAACTAAAGAAACCATAATTTACATTTAAAAGTTTTATTCTTATCCGTAAAATGTGTCTAGAGAAAGTATCAATTTCTTCAACTAGACATCCTGTCTGCTAGTAACAGCACTGAGATGTGTACCAATTCAAAAGGAGAGCAGCTACGATTTCAAACCATGAAAATTTTAAATCTGGAAATGATTTAAACGACTTCCTGAAGTTGGAACTTGGCTACATTTTAATAATACAGGACTTGAAGACCATAATACATGGCTGGAAGACCACGGTGTATGTTGTGTTTGAATTTTTAAGATGTTGTGTAGTTAAAGATGTAACGCTGTTCAAATGTGTTTTTTAGGATCCCAGGTGAAAATGGCAGTAGGTGAACATGTATGTTTCTATGTTTGATCATATATATCAGCATGTATGAAGATATATATGAATATATCATGTATGGAAGCATATATGGGTTTATACATGCAAACAAAAATTTCATATATGGTAATGTATTGAAATATATGCTAAATAGTATTTCATATATGATATAAATTTTATTAAGTGAATTCATATGTGATTATATATTAACGTAAATATATTTCATTGACTTAGAAAAAATGCAAATATTTTTATAATATATGTTCTTGTAGCATTGACTTGGAAATAAACAATTATTTTTTCTTTAAGTTAGTAAAAGTTATATTTAAGTCACAGATTCTAAACCTGATGTTATTTTTAAAAAGTCTTATGACCAGTATAACTCAATATAGACTCCCTAAAAAAAAGTTTTTTTTCGTTTCAATTTATGTTTTATTTATTTTTGAATAGTGTTGTAATGTTCTATATTGAACAGATAATTATCAACTTGCATTACATGATAATAAGACAATCAGTTTATTATTATTTTTTTTTTTTTTTGCAAAAATTGATTGATTTTAAATTTATTTTGTTTATAAAGCAATTTCATGATTACATCTGATATCATACACATAACCCGGTAACCATTTTTTTTATTTGCGCAGGTTTCTTAAGGGTTTTTTAATACTCCCAATAAAAAAAAAACACTTTTTTTTTTGTTTGAAAGGTATTTACTTTGTGCTAAGTTGGTCAATTGTCTGATAATTTTCTTCCAAATTTTTTGATTGTTTTTTTTTTTTCAAAACAAAATCAAATGTTTGAAATTTCTGCCAAAACAAAATTATAAAACAAGTTAGAAGAAATTATTTTTTCTATTTGTAATAAGAATTTAATTGGATTTGTTTCATTTAACAGCCATAATTTTTAGTGAGGAATGGTTTTTAGTTTTTGTTGTTTGTTTCGGACAAACAATAAATATTAAAAACCATTCTTACAAAATTATGCCTGTTAATATGTATATTCAAAATGTGAACATATATGACATAATATATATGGTCATGTATGATCCATATATGGCCATATACGCTCAATTTTCGGATACGAACATATATGACACTACATACATGTATAATCATTTTCACCTGGGATATTATACGATTTTTACAAATCTTATCTTACTTTTAGATATTTAGTTTATAACTACTTAGTCACTTTACAGAAAGATTTCAAATATTCTAAACCGTATATAATTTATTCGCGAATTTAAAATATTTAAAATTTTTGGTAGCAAGGATGATAAACTCCAAATAAAATTTTTTTTGAAATTAAAAATTAAAAAAATATCTACAAATTTTTATCATTGGATGTTACTTAATCTAGATATTGTTCCCAGTCAATAACAACTCCATCGCAGTAAGTAAATTAAAAAAAAAATATATATATGACTTTTAGATACATGTTTAGAATTTTATAAAAATTGTTTATCGAACTAAATGTCATCGCATTATTTCTATTGTCTAAAGGCTCAAATCTGTTGTGGCGAAATTTCTGTAATTTGCGATTTTCGCATGCTTCTTCAAAGAAATAATATACAAATTTGATACTACATGAAATATATTTTTGTGACCTTTCCTAAACATATTCAAAAATTTTAAAACCAAATAGTTTCAAACTAAGAGGTGATGCTACGGGTATGACGCCTTGGTTGATCCTCAGCCACGACGCATAGTAAAAAGTGTATCATATAAAGGAGTTTAACAATATAATTTACTTTGATCAATTGACACATAAAATAGCCACTGACGCGTCATTGGATCAGATTCTGAAAAATGTTTGGTTTAGAAAACATGTAGATTTTAAAAACATTTTCTTATGTTAAAAAACAACCCTGAAATCTGTGCGCCCCGGTAGGCTATGTGGCAACGTGCTGGCTTATCAGTGCGGGGGTTGTAGGTTCGATTCCCACCAGAGGCACTGGTCTGTTTTCGCTACAACGCGCCGAAAGCCATAGTAGCTAGTGCTCGGTTAGGGTAATAGTATATAATTTGTAATTATATGATTATTAATTAATAAAAAAACCCCCTGAAATCTGAGAACTTTTCCTATGGAAAAACTTAAAATCTAATACTTGTTAACATATTTAGAATCTGAGAGTTATTCTATAGTTACACACACAGAATAAGTTAGTTGAAAATCAGTTGAAAATAAAATAAATCATTTACTTTACAACAAATTTCATACCGATTAATAGTTTTTGTTAACTAATTTCATAATTAATAATTTGGGAATACATCCAAATATATGCTTTAATACTTCAATCATTGGTTTATCCAAACAATATTGAATTAAAAAATTAATTGTAGTAATAATCGGTAAGCCCAACCATTACAAAAAATTAAAATCGGTACTTGCAACTATTAATGTATTTGAACAAAAGAATTTCCATATTCATATAAATCAAATGTTAATAGAAAAAAAATATTTTTTTTTTATAAAGAATGTAATTAGATTCAATCAGCTAAATCAACAATAAAAAATACTGAAAAAATCACCAACAAGAAGGGAAAGTAGTTCTTAAAGTAGATACAGTTATAAACATAATTAAAATTATTTATTTATTTTAACGAATCTCAACAGCAAACCCATATCATATTAAATATCGCCCAATAAGGTATTTGAAGAAATCAATGAATATTTCATGAAAATGCTTATAGAAATGGATTTCAGTGGGAAGAGAATCTCCAGAAGACCATCTATGAGAATATTGGATTTTCTTTATCAAAATTTGTCCTTATGGCTTATAGTTTCTGGAGCATTAGAAATCGGTAATAATGTTTTGATTTCTTATAACATTAATATTTTTGTTAATTTTTTTTATCATATACTTTTATTTTTATATATAAAAATAAAAACCATTAAAAATTGATTTATTTAATAAAAAAGTATGCATATAAAAGATTTGGTCAGATGTACTGCATTTTTCTAAAATGGTAGATGTAACTGTAAATGTTAGTAGGTATACCCGAATACTGTGATAGTACACATAAATTCCCAAATTCAGTTGGCGACAAATTCGGTTATAACAACGAATCTGTTATGTGTGTGCAGAAAGAAACCTTTCCTTAAAGTCTAAAATTTTTCTGAAAGAAATATTCCTCAGATTCTATTACTCTTTCTACAGAGAAAGCCTTTTTCTATGGAAAAGAGTCCGCACAACTTTAAGTTTTACCTTAAAAAAGTTTTCAGTACCGGGCGCTTTGTTAATTGAAAAGGGTCCTTACACATACAAAATAAATCAGTTGGAATTCCATTAATTAACACTGCCATTATTTTACTGCTACAACAACATTAGAATACTATGTAGGTAAAGACCACTACAAATGTAGTTGCAAACAAATGAAATTTTACTCAAAGAAAGGACGACTTACATTACAGTAAATTCAACTAACATTGTCATTTGTTTTTTAATGTTCAAAAAATGACTAACAATTGTAGTAAAAATGAACCACATGGTAGTAAAAAATAAACAAACTTTTATTTTTTTTTTATTTTTTTAAATAACAAAAAAACAACTGTAAAAAATTAATGTAAAATCATAAAACTTTCATTTTATGTGGGTTGTTTTTTTAAATGAACTACAAGGTTAGAAAAAATTTTAATTTGTTCTACAAATGACTGACATTTACATTAAAAATAAAGAAACTGTATTACAACTCAAACAACTACATATTTTGAAAGCAGAAGTTTCCTGAGTGTATTAGTAAAATCGATGTTTTAGAACTTCTCAGCTTATTTTGACTGCAAAAACCTTCGAATAAACAAAAATGATTGGTTTCGTTCTGGTCACTAGATGAAACTACAGGCCAAATTGCCAAATTCTAGAATTTTTAGTTTACAAGATACATCAAACACACCTTGTTTCGGAAATAAAGGCTGACCAAAAATCTCGTACTTTGTTAAGGGGTATACCAGCTTTAAATTTTTTTATTTTTCATATTTCAATAGTTTTTCTACTTGTCTTTATGCTCTGAAATTTTCAAAACAATAAATTGAAACACGGGTGCCACTGTGCAGCCTTACAGGGTGGACCGATTTTAAATCGGTATTTTTGTTTTGCAGAGGACTAAAAAATTAAGGCCCTAACGAAGACACTTTTAAAAGGTGTTTTTTGAGGGTTTTTTTTTGAGTTTACCCTCGTACCATTTTAATGCAAATCAAAAATTTAAAAATCCGGCTACTTTAGGGACTAAAGAATTTATTCGTGTGTGAAAAAAAAACCTAAATTTTTTTTTTTCAGATGAGTACCCAGGGCTACACGATATCACCCGATTTTTTCTTAAAAAATTGTCTATAATGAAATGGTTACCAAGGTTGCCATGGCAGTCCGAAAAAAAGAATTTTTTGTATAAACCATTTATTAATTTTTTTATAATTCCTTAAATATTGTGATTTGTATTTATAGTAATTAAATGTGCTAAAGTCCCAAAACTTATTTAACAAATTGTGAAAAGCAATCTGATGTAGGCGTGTCCCTATCCGGATTTCATTCCTGCCTAAGGAAATCTTCAGGGGACTTTGTTATTAGAATTTCTAGAGATATTTGTTATGTTAAATCACAAACTCAATGAGAATTTCTTGTCCTCGTCTAGGAGCGAGATTCAAAATTTAAAATATCAAAGAAAAACCAAAACAACAACAAAAAATTGTCACAATTGGCTTTGTCATCTTCCAAATACTACTCTGTTTTTTTGACAGACCTAGCAATGTAGTGACGTTTACTAAAGTAAATCAACAATAGAAAATCATATGTTTTCTATTAGTGTCAGTTACATTTAAATTTGCACAAGCACCTGCATATTTGTTATTTAAATTTATTTTCATCGGGATAAAAATTAATTGCATTTATAGTAATTAAATGTGCTAAAGTCCCAAAACTTATTTAACAAATTGTGAAAAGCAATCTGATGTAGGCGTGTCCCTATCCGGATTTCATTCCTGCCTAAGGAAATCTTCAGGGGACTTTGTTATTAGAATTTCTAGAGATATTTGTTATGTTAAATCACAAACTCAATGAGAATTTCTTGTCCTCGTCTAGGAGCGAGATTCAAAATTTAAAATATCAAAGAAAAACCAAAACAACAACAAAAAATTGTCACAATTGGCTTTGTCATCTTCCAAATACTACTCTGTTTTTTTGACAGACCTAGCAATGTAGTGACGTTTACTAAAGTAAATCAACAATAGAAAATCATATGTTTTCTATTAGTGTCAGTTACATTTAAATTTGCACAAGCACCTGCATATTTGTTATTTAAATTTATTTTCATCGGGATTTCTAAACCTTGAAAACCCCTTAACAAACATCGCCACAAACATCGCCCTGATAAAAAGTTTAAGCATATTATGATTTTTTTCATTGATCTCAGTGAACATATTTTAATATAAATATAATATTTAATTTTATTATCATATTTTTTTTTTAATGTATACACTGCGGTGTACAATGGTAGTGGAAGGGTTAAACAAAATTACACATCTTTTTAAAAACTTTTTTACATCTGAATTTTTCTTTGTATATTTTAAACAAAAATTCTTTTTATAGTTATATTTCTTACAGAATATTTGATTTTAAAATCAAAGTTTTTCTTAAGGTTTGCTTAGGTCAATGAAAACCAACCAACCAATCTATAGCCAAAGTTTGTATTTGAACAAAATGCATAAAATAAAAGAATAAAAACTAATCAAGCAAAGAATAACTACTACGAACTACAAATCAATAAAACATTTAACTTTATAAGGCAATTAGAGTGGCACATAATGGAATTTACAAAAAAATTTAAAGACGAACCGAAAACACCAAAAACTGTTATATTTTATCTGTAAATATTTTCGTTTTATGAATTTCAGAAGATGTAGCTAGAATTTTTTTTTTTTTTTTAAATATATGCAGTTTAAACGAAATTTTATTTTCTCAATCACTTGTTTACGGCGAGAAACTATTCTTTACTTTTGAAAGGTTGAGGTTAAGAAGAAGAATGAACGGTTTTCTCTAAAAATTATAAACACTGAAAATGAAAATTATTCAAGTTCGAGGCCATATACTCTATATTTCTTCATTAGGATATTGTCCTAACAAATAATCTATAGAGTTTTTGTTTTCAAATTTATTATTTGACCCTTTCAGGAATGTGTTGATAATAATTTTCATTTTCATTGCACAATTAAAGGTCGAAAAAACATAATTTTTATTTTTAATAAAAATTATAACAAACTTGTGAAAAAAGGCAAAGTACCGCCTAGTTTACTTCCCCTGTTTTGTTTACAAACTTAACAAAACATAAAAAGGAGAAAAAAACAAAAACGTGTATTGAATATTTACCAAAGGTAGACATACACACAAACAAGTTTTCAATTTATTTTTTGATCAATGGTTATAATCTTTAACTTCAAAATCATATGTATATTAGTTCTCATGTAGTGAGTAAACTAGTTCATATGAATGCTTGATGTTTGACATGGGATTGTTACCGCTTTCAAAACGTGTTCTGATGATGGGAACCTAGAAAATTCCCGAAATAGATCTATCAACACATTCCTGAAAGGGTCAAATAATAAATTTGAAAACAAAAACTCTATAGATTATTTGTTAGGACAATATCCTAATGAAGAAATATAGAGTATATGGCCTCGAACTTGAATAATTTTCATTTTCATTGCACAATTAAAGGTCGAAAAAACATAATTTTTATTTTTAATAAAAATTATAACAAACTTGTGAAAAAAGGCAAAGTACCGCCTAGTTTACTTCCCCTGTTTTGTTTACAAACTTAACAAAACATAAAAAGGAGGAAAAAAACAAAAACGTGTATTGAATATTTACCAAAGGTAGACATACACACAAACAAGTTTTCAATTTATTTTTTGATCAATGGTTATAATCTTTAACTTCAAAATCATATGTATATTAGTTCTCATGTAGTGAGTAAACTAGTTCATATGAATGCTTGATGTTTGACATGGGATTGTTACCGCTTTCAAAACGTGTTCTGATGATGGGAACCTAGAAAATTCCCGAAATAGATCTATCAACACATTCCTGAAAGGGTCAAATAATAAATTTGAAAACAAAAACTCTATAGATTATTTGTTAGGACAATATCCTAATGAAGAAATATAGAGTATATGGCCTCGAACTTGAATAATTTTCATTTTCATTGCACAATTAAAGGTCGAAAAAACATAATTTTTATTTTTAATAAAAATTATAACAAACTTGTGAAAAAAGGCAAAGTACCGCCTAGTTTACTTCCCCTGTTTTGTTTACAAACTTAACAAAACATAAAAAGGAGGAAAAAAACAAAAACGTGTATTGAATATTTACCAAAGGTAGACATACACACAAACAAGTTTTCAATTTATTTTTTGATCAATGGTTATAATCTTTAACTTCAAAATCATATGTATATTAGTTCTCATGTAGTGAGTAAACTAGTTCATATGAATGCTTGATGTTTGACATGGGATTGTTACCGCTTTCAAAACGTGTTCTGATGATGGGAACCTAGAAAATTCCCGAAATAGATCTATCAACACATTCCTGAAAGGGTCAAATAATAAATTTGAAAACAAAAACTCTATAGATTATTTGTTAGGACAATATCCTAATGAAGAAATATAGAGTATATGGCCTCGAACTTGAATAATTTTCATTTTCATTGCACAATTAAAGGTCGAAAAAACATAATTTTTATTTTTAATAAAAATTATAACAAACTTAATTATAAACACTATTAATTCTCAAATCAGACTAGACTAGTTTATGCCCTTTTAATGGACAGGCGTCTTCAGTGATTTTCTATTTAAGTTGTATTATTATTTGTGTCTTATAATTGTCAGATTGTCTCTATACGATAAATTTTTCAACAACCTGTCGGCTGTAAAGAATCAAACCTGCGATTCTTATTACATTACAAATTTAACAATAAAAATTCATGACCGTTTAGCGATCACACCCAAGTATGGCCTCGAGTGTAATGCATCCAAATTAGCTTTTCTGTTATTGTATATATTGTACTAAGAAGTGCTCAACTCTCCTATAAGTTTTTCTGTTATTGTGTGTGACCAACACTAACAAACACAAATATTCTATTTTTAGATTTTTGCTTATTTTTCTTTTGTTAAGTCGAAGTCACAAATCGATCAGTGTCAAAAATTATATGAGCTACTTAAAATATTTTCTACGCCTGTTGAAACTGACTTTAGATGCCTCTTATATCTCAAGGAGTTTTGAATTTAGCGAAACGATGTAGGACATGTAAAGTTTCACATTGAAAAGTCTTCATCTACAGAATTGATACCTATTTAAAAGTAGAAAAATTAAAAAAATGAATAGACACTTACAAGAGTTTTTTCAATAATTTTATTTATTTTTTTTAAGTTATTAACTTTCAGATCCAAACCAATGCAAAACGGAGTCACTTGACTTGCGAGATAAATTTATTAAAAAAGTAATTTTCATATCGCTGATTCGTGAAAAGTTGAATGGTGGTTTACAAGTGAAACCGAAATTTCAACATTTTCAAACTTAAAATTTTTTTCCGAGTTTAATGTTTTTTGTAAGTAAGTATTTAAAAAATTGTGTAATTTTATACATTTTGAGGTATACCAAGAGGATGTCAACGCACTAATAACGGAATAAAAACATCACAAACTAATAAGGGTTTCACGTAAATTTTTTGAAAATGTATGCTTCTCACGTCTGACATTCACAATAATATTTGAAATTGTTTGGCGTTTTGCGTGGACTGAGCTTCTTAGTAAAAAGTACCTCCAAGTCAAAAGGTCATTATAAAATTTTTAAATGCAAACATTTATGAACTTTTTAAAAATTTTACTAAATTTTATTTTTTTTAATATTGGCTTCAGAACTAGTTATATATCTAGTGTAAGAAGAAAAACACCAAGATTTCGTTGAAATCGAATGACCTTTTAAAGTCTCTAAAAATTGCGATAATTTCGAATTTATTCCATAAAAATTCACATGCAAATTAAAAAAAAAATTTTGCATTAAATTTGTAATGATTTATAATTACATCCTTTAGGACTTCTCCATGAATTTGAATCAAAATTGTAATACCTTTAATATTGTAGAATATACTGTTGATAAATTTTTAACGGTTTTTAAGGTATTCGCGTTTTTAGTGATTTTGAGAAAAAAATAATATTATAAAAAAAATAATATATTAAGAGCACGAAAAAATTGTATGCAATATAACTATTAGTTTAAACCTCTTTCTTAAAGCTTAAACCATAAATTAATAACTTTCCACGATATATAGCGTTATACTTGGAATTTTTCATAAAATATTAGTTATTTTACCTTTTACTTTAATTTGTCAGATAATGGCTAAATTTTTTAGTTTAGATATTTTGACAAAAGACTGCATATATATTACGATTTTTAGCAGAGTGGAAATTCTACTTAGTAAAATTTTTATAAGTCGCCAAACTGCAGAAGTCATAATTGCAATTATCACCAAAATATTTTATAGGCTGAATGGTATCAGGTTCCATGGTATTAAATTTAATATTAATAATTTTTTAAAATTTTAAATTATAATTTTTATTAATTAAAGGGCTTATTGTTAAAACATGATAACGCACATTTAATAGAAAGTTTTTTTTCGCCTAGTAAAGGTTGGGAAAATGCAAAAAATATGAATTTGCAGGACGTTTATAGTATATGTACTTGTAATAAGTGTTTCAGCAAGATTTCTATCAAATATTAATCAAAGGATATCTAAAAAATAGCGAAAACCCATAAAAAAATACATGCGGGCTATCAAGTTTTTACAATAATCTCTTCAATTATACATATATAATAACGATAAGTTTTCATTGAACTTCTTTTATTTAATTCTTCTTAGTTTAAACGAGCTTAAGATCATTTATTTATTCATTATTTATTTTCAAAATTTCGTCTCCACATTGGGTGACTTCGTCAGGGAACAATTATTACAATTTGAAAAACTTTATTTAATAAAAATAATAAAATATTTTTTATTTCCCGCCCTTTTAAAATAATTTGTTATATGTATATAAGTTTTTAATTATTAGAACAAGTTTTTCAAATTATAATAATTGTTCCCTGAAGAAGTTACCCAATGTGGAGACGAAATATTGGAAATAAATAATTAATACATAGATGATCTTAAGCTCGTTTAAACTAAGAAGAATCATATATAATTACTAATAACGCATAGTCGAAACTTTTATCGCTATTTAGCGACCTTATGATGGAAAGTTTTGTTAAGCGATAGTAAATATGCTATTTTAATATGCAGTCACATTGATTGGGCCTTGAAGAGGTGAAAAGTTCCTATATCTAGAATTTTGAATGACGCTAATCTAGAGTGAATCTTCACGATGGACTAAACTGATAATGGAAAACAGAATAAATTTAAAATTTTGAGAATTTAAAAGTGTTGAATATGATTTCCTGCAAATAAGCAACCTTAAACCCAATGGAATATCATAAAAATGCGTGTTTCCAGAAATACTCGCGGTTTTCCTTTTAAGTTCTAATATATGTCAAAAAATTATTTTTAGTGTATTTTAAAGTTTTTTTTTGTGGTGTAGAATATATTCTGAAATGTGTTAAATACAATAAGATCTATTAATTGTCGTAACTTTATTTACATGCAAGAAAAAACTGCAATTTTAATATTTTTAATTACGTTAAAATTTAAAACAGCCATAGATGCCAGCGCCATTAAATAAATGATTAGCACAGATGGATTTAGAATTCTTAAACATTGACATATACGCAAATATTACACATGACATACACACAAATTTTCGAAAACATTTTCCCTCTTAGTGTCGAAAAATTTTGGAAGTACTAATATAAAAAATATTTATTTAAATAAATTTTTTTTTTAGTTAGTTTTGACTTAATGCCTCAGTATTAAGCTAAAACTTAAAAATAACTGACACCGTAATACAAAGTCACACATACAAATCGTTTTTAGCATCCTCGTTATCGTCATCATAACTAAAATTACTAAAAACACCAAAGGAATCTAAAGCAGCTGCAAAAAAGGAGTTCATAGAAAAAACTTTGATGTTACAAACGTATTTCTAAAATGTACTCTTATTGTTAAAGTCATTGTAAATTTATTCGATTTTAATATTCAATTTGTTCATTGAAAAACCCCCAAAATGAAGTAAAAACAAATAATGAATATGAAAAAAAAAACGAAGGAAAACAAAAAGAGTTTATTTATTTTCGGAATCAAACATTTACTTTAAAATATTTTGCTTTTTTTTTTGTTATAATTTTTTAATGGAACTCCACTTGATGGATAGTAGCAGAGTAGTAAAATATTCTTTTAGTTTGTTGCTTGAATCAGTGATTCGTCGTTTCGCATATTCATTCGTTCATTCATACCAAGGTTGGCATTCAATACCTTTTCATAATAAGAGCCGTTTCTACCACATTAACATCAAGGTCGAAATGGAAATTTGAAAAAGCTATTCCATTAAGGCCTGTGTCTACTTGTATAACCGGTTTTAAGTTGATATTTCAGCAGTTTTTTTGAGATATATCTTGAACTGAAATTAAAATAACGCTAAAATACCGAAACGCCTATTTACAACGGTATTTTGTAGATATAACAAAATGTAATGTGTAAAATTTTTAAATAATCCTTGTAAATATATTAGAAGACACACATCAGTAATGGAATCGTAAACACAGAGAAAAATTTAGTTATTTGCCAACCGAAAAGCGGTTACGACGTTTCAAATTCGGTTATTACGAATTTCACAATGGCACAATTTAGCTTTAGTTTTCACAACAAAATTCCGTTGATACACCCAACAAATTTAGGAATCTAATTTAAATATCGTTGTACTAACTGAATTTATAAGTTGTTACCATTAAAATACAGTTTTTAATTCGGTTTCCACTTTGTTTCTCTCCGTGTAGTTTAAAAATGGTTGAATCGGTATTGAGGTGGGCGTAATGTAATAGGTCACTCACTAAGGGCCGTTTTCTACCACATTTACATCAAGACCCAAATGAAAATTTGAAAAAGCGATTCCATTAAAGGTCTGTGTCTACTTGTATAACCGGGTTTATGCTGATATTTCACCGGTTTGATTATGAAATATCTTGAACTGCAATGAAATTAACGCTAAAATACCGAAACGCCGATTTATAACGGTATTTTGAAGATATAACAAAATGTAATGTGTAAAATTTTTAATAATCCATGTAAATACATTAGAAGACATATATCACTAGTGGAATCGTAGTTTTAAAATGGTTGAATCGGTATTGAGGTGGGCGTAATGTAATAGGTCACTCACTAGCCTTATAATAAAAAGGTAGTGTTTGCCAACCATGATTCATACCCATGATCCTAACTCTGATATTACTTATATTCATTCAAATATTCATACACAAAATCAGGCAGTACTTCAGTCAGTCAGATGTTCGTTCATTCATTCATTGATTTAGGGGCCCACTTGATGTCTTACTATGTTTACTTATGAATAAGTATTTACTTTAGAAAATATTTTCAAAGCTTTTCCAAAAAAAAAAGCAAAAAATATAAAAAAAAACAACACAGCCAGCATATCAATAAGAATTTTTAAAAATGTTGTTACAATATTGTATAAAAATCATTGCAAAGAATAAAATGTGATTTTCATTGTGCACAAATTTAGTCTAAGCATTACAATTGACTTTCTCAACCTTAGCAAACATTTTTGGCGCTTTCTGATATAAAACTGCTTACTTAAGATGTCCAAAACAAAAGTACATAAAACTTCCGGAAGAAAAAAGAAAGAACAACCTAATAAAACCAAAGAAAATGTTACAATTTATTTTTAGCAGCAAAATAATATTTCAAATTTATATTAAGGGTATTTACTTGAGAATTAAAAGTTTTTATAAAATTGAATGTAGTTACGAAAGATAAATTTTTGTTTAATGTAATTCTTTACAAAAGGTACACTTAGAACACTATGTAGGTGAAGACCACTGCAAATGTAGTTAAAACGAATGAAATTTCACTTAAAGAAAAAACTACTTAGATTTTAGTAAAATCAACTAACATTGTCATTTGTTTTTTAATGTTCAAAAAATTAACCACAATTGTAATAAAAATGAACCACATATATTGGTCAAAAATAAACAAACATTTATTTTTTTATGTTTTTTAAATAACAAAAAAAGCTGTAAAAACTTTATGTTAAATCATAAAACAGTCATTTGATTTGGTTTGTTTTTTTACATTCGAACTACAATTTTAGTGAAAAATTTAATTTGTTCTACGAATGACAGACATTTACATTAAAAATTATTAAACTGTATTAACGACAATAACGATGCATATCCAACTTAAAAGACACAAACGTTTTGAAATTTGACGTGTTTGGCGACTATTGATATAACAGATTAAAGCGTTGTTTCACGATATAGACATTAAAATTCGCAAAATAACGAACACAATAAACAAAAAGTTATTTAAAAAAAAGTTTTGCAGTATTATTGGGCAACTTGTACAACTTTAATGTTAACGCTACATTTAAAAATGCATTTTAAGGAAGTGCACCTTACACAGAAAAAAACTAAAAACGAGTTTCAATTAAAAAATTTATTGAATCAATTAACTTTTTAATTGATTTTGCACCTATCACGGCAATGATAATATTAATTAAAACTTTTATTTAAAATTAAAAAGAAAAAAAGCTATAAATAACTATCTACAAAAAAAAATTATGATACTCAAAAAAAAAAAAAAATTGTGTGAGCGATACGTTGGTATGTGTGTTTTTGTTAATGTTGAGTCTGTTTGTTTGTGTAGTGAGCTTGTTTTGTTTGTAAACTTTAAATGCATTTGGTATTTTATACTAAAAATTTTCTATTTAACCTACAGTGTATGAAAAATAATTTGAGAATTATGTTTAAAATAAAATATGTATTTATAGATTTACAAGACAATTAAAATATTAATTGATTCAATTAAATATTTGTTCATAAACAAATTTAATTCAAATCAAATCTTTTATTAGATATTTCAGGTTGATAATTTTTACTGTGTACGCAGGAGGTTTTTGTTTCAAAATGACCTGGAAAGGCGATTTCTATTGTTAATACGTTATTGCCCATTACGTGCTGAGAGGTAAAAATTTAGAAAAAAAACAAAAAAAAACTTGTAAACGTAGTGCGCACATATTTTTATAAATTTCCCCGGGTTACAAAAAAAAATACATAATAAAAATCATAATCAAAGTTATTGGTCAAGTGAATCGCCACCAAGATGATGTGGCTGCGACTCCAGATTTGAAGCCCTTAGGAAAACTTTACAACAATTCCACGCCTTTGGTGCAATTCAGGTTAATTGGTGCCAAAGTTGTTGTTAAAAACAGCCCTGCCTCTGCTTTAACATGTGGCTGTAAATTGTTTGGCATTTTGTTTCATAAAGTTGACAAAAAAAATTAATCTTTTTTCTAAATGCTTAAAATTTTATCATTATATTGAATTGATATTACTGTTAATTTTTCTTAACTAACAGTTTTCTTTTTTTAATAATTTTCCCTTTAATTCAATAATATTTTCTCTCCAAGTGGCGTGAAAATATATTTTTCTAATTTGTATTAGAAGCACACTTGTGAACACCATGTTGTATTAATCAAGAATGCAATACTGACATGTATCTTTATTAAGTTATAATACGAGGGCGGATCAATAAGTCCGTGACGTTTCGAACTTCCCTTGTAGTTATATGAAATGCAACACCGCTCCCATCAGCTACCACCTGTTAATAGAATACTGTAAAATTTTGAGCAAGTTCCGTCATTTACTTTGCGTTTAACAGCTCTTCAAAACATACAATCTCGTGGATTTTTTAAAAATTGAAAAAAGTGAATTTCGAGTGCTCATTAAACATTATTTTTTGCGAAAAAAAAACCGTCAATCAAACCAAGGAAAAGCTTTATAATTAATATGGGGACTCTGCATCATCGATTTCGATGGTAAAAAATGGTTACTGACTTTCGTTGTGGTCGCACAAGTACAAATGACGCTGATCGTTCTGGACGACCAATTGAGGTCAATACACCCGAAAATGTCGAAAAAATCCACGATATGGGGTTGCCCGATCGCAGAGTAAAAGTGCGTGAGATTATTGATGCCATAAGCATTTCATATGGCAGTGTGGTTTCGATTTTAAATGATCAGTTGGGTTTAAGAAAGCTGTCTGCAAAATGGGTGCCAAGTTTGCTCTCAATTGACCATAAATGTAATCGTGTGACAATTTCAAAGGATAGCTTGGAGTTGCTTTACCGCAATTCGAATGAGTTTTAGAGGCGTTTTGTAACGGTGGATGAAACATGGATCCACTACAACACTCCGGAGACCAAGCAGCAGTTTAAAAATGGGTTTTCTCCGGGTGAACCGACTCCGAAGAAGTCCAAGGTAAGTTTGTCGGCTAATAAGGTGATGCAATAGTTTTTTGGGATGCACGCGGGATAATCCACATCGATTACATTCAAAAGAGAAAAACGAATATTATGCCAACTTATTGGACCGATTTAACGTAGATTCAAAAAAAACGACCCCATATCTCCAAGAAAAAAGTTCTTTTTCATCAATATAATGCACGGGTGCACACTTGTGCAGTCTCTATTGCAGAATTCCGTGAATTGGGCTACGAATTGGTACCCTCATCCGCCATATTCTCCGGATTTGGCCCCCAGTGACTATTTCCTAAAGAAATAGCTCGGTGGAAAGAGATTTAGCTCCAACGATGAAATTATTGATCAAACAAATGCCTATTTTATGGACCTCGAAAAATCCTATTTATTGGAAGGAATACAAAAATTGGAGAAACGTTGGACTAAGTGTATTAAGTTAAAAGGAGATTATGTTGAAAAATAATTTTTTTTTTGCAAAAAAAAAAACTGTATTTCATTCAAAAACTCACGGACTTATTGATCTGCACACGTATAAGATTACCAACTATATGATGTAAATATGCCACTATGGGGAAAGTAATTATTTCCACTACAGAGTCCTGTACGTTTTTCGCAACAAAAACGTTATAAACCTAATGTCCAATAACTTTCAAATCGTTATTTTAATAGAAAGTGCGTTTAACCCTCTAACTGGCAAACGCTGTTTTGCAATGAAATTCATACAAATGTGCTCCACTCGAAAAACAAATAATAAGTTCTTCAACAAAATTGTTTATCGTTGCCTAATTTAGGCGATATGAGCCAACAAATATTTGAGGGTGCATTTTGGAAACTAAAACATATAAAAGAAAAGTTTCGGACAAAAATTATTTCTCTTAGCAAGATATAACCGCACTCGAAAAACTATATTTCTCTGCTCCTATTTGAGAACATATCACGATTTTCGCTTTTTGGAAAAAGCGTAGATTGGTAGAAAAAGTATCGAATCTTCAATTTATATTGTTCCAATTTCAACGCTTTGCTATTAATACTTAATGTCTTCTTTCTTCCAAACTTCATAAAAATCCGTCTATTAGTTTATAAGTTAAGATGATGTTCTTTAGAGGAATCCTGATAAAATCCTGTAAGTCCTTGCACCAAAGTAAGGACTTATTATTTAAGATAAAGCTTCAATCTTACTTATATCTTATTATAAAGAGTTTTTAGTCAACTTAACTTGGTTTTTTAGATTTTTCAAAAATAATTAGTTTTTAGAAATTTTACGAAATTTTGAAGCTTTCTCGCTTCCAAGCCATGGCGGCACACGAAAAAGTTCTTCGCAAAATATTTAGCAAATTTAGCTTTCTTTCGGAATAAATTAATTTCTAAGTATAGAACGCTCACTTGACGCATTTGTGGTAAATTTTATGAAGACTGCCCTGAGGCAGCCTTACCCGTTAAAGGGTTAAGTTATATTAAGTCTGGGGTTTTGTTAAATAATTGTAGTTAGTTTATGCAAAAAATTATGTATATTAACGCCTAATTTAATATATTCGAGGGGGTGTCTGAGCAGTTTTTGATATATGTAACTGTTCCGCTTTTTTTCGAATTTCGATGCAGTATTTTTTTTTTTATAATTCAAATAAATATCAACCCTAGGTTACTACATATACAACTTGGGTTAAAAAAAAGTTTTTTTCCCGAGTACTTCAACGCTGCGTATAAATAAATCAGAATTTTGTTAATTTTAGACATGTTTTACTACGAAAATGTATTACTTTTCGACCCTAACTTGTGATTGGGCGGCTATAAAAATATAAATGTCCTATGATTTTTCATATTAAATAGTTGATGTAAAGATTGTTAAACGATGTAAAGATTGTTAATTTGGTTCGGTTTAAGATGATATTATCGAATCCCAAATAGAAATTGATAATTCCCTCGTCTTACAACATATCGATCATTTGCTTCAACAACGTCATAACTCAAAAATTTTGATTTGTAGAAAACGAGTTTAAAGTTTTAAATTTAATCCCACATTGAAGAAAAAATAACGACATAATTTTTTCTCAAGAGGTGAGTATTCGAGATATTAATACGATTTTGGTAACACAATATAAAATATGGTATAACGAATGATTCTGCGTCCATATCTCAAAAATCATGTTTTTGAGTTATGACGTTCTTGCAGCAAATGAGCGATATAAAGAAAACTTTGAAAAAAAACACTTAGAAGCAACGGTTGCTATTAATGCATTTTCCTAGATACCAATCTATTCAGTAGGTGTCTCTATGGCTCATCTAGGGTTGACTGCCGACTAATTATTCTATTTAAGCAAACGATTCTCCTCTATTACATATCAGAATTTCATTAAGATAGTATAAAGACCATCGAGGACTCTCCTTGTCAGCTAATACCCTTATTGCTTTTTATATCTGTAAAACAACAAGTTAGATAAAAGCAACAAGCCAAAATATTTTAAAAAAGGAACTCCAAAAATATTAACAAAACAAAAAAAATATTCATGCTTGATTCATACTTTTAAAATAAAAATTGCAAACGATGAAAGTCAATTTGGGAATAATTTATTGAATTTTAAAAAGGGTTCTTCTATGTTTCCCAATGCACAATAATACATACACCATGCATATCCTGCTAAAAAAAAAACAAAAATTAGAGTTTCTTTTTTGATATGAACAGGACCCTCTTTAACAAAAATAAAAAATAATAATGAAAATGAAAATACATTCATTGTTATACACAGAATTAGTCAAGGGGATGATTTTTCGAGCAAAAACAAATCCATTTTGAAATTCCCAATGTCGCGTTTCGTTTATTGAGTTTGATTGTAAATAAATGGAAGTTTGGTTGATTACAAAAAAATGTGAATTTAAGTGCATGAATTTGAAAATATCCTTTTGGCAAACGGAAAAATGAAACAAGCGCTGAGACACAGACACACTCTCTAATACAGTTGCAGACACAATAAAAAAAAACCCTTTCACAAGGATATTTTACGACAATAAATAATTATTTATTGATATTGTGCAATAGTAACGCCAACATATAAATATCAATACAATTTTTATTCACACACATGGACAAACTTTTTTTCACAAAAGATCTTAAACATTAAGGCGGGTCATAGTTCACATACAGTGCGAATAATATAACTAAAACCGTTGAATATTTTCTGGTCATATGTAACAATTTACAAAAAGAAATTTAGAAGTTATTGTTAAAAATTGGTAAAAAAAAGGACGCTGATTTAAGTTTAATGAAGAAAATATCATTTAAAATTTAGATCTCTTCGGAATTCTATGAAACGCTTTTCGAGCCTTATTTGTGGCCTATCAATGTAAGGATACGACCATTCCAGTTTTAACAAAAATCTTTAGTTTTAAAATAAATATACATATTAATTTTGTATTTAATCTTAGTTTGTAAGGAAATTTTGTTCCATTGACTAATAAATGAAATGAAATGAAAAAAAATTTGTTTGCTCAAATGTTAGATTTGTTTGAAAATTGTATATGGTTTCATTAAAACACATTTTTGTCTTTAAAAATTATCACAAGAAATTTACAAGTTCCCTTAATCAAATTGCACTAACTGTAAATAGTATGTATTTGCTAACATTTTAAAAAGATTTATGTTTTCATACGTACTCTATTAGCATTAGGATTTCCGTTTTTTTTTTTTTTTATTATATCTTTATTTTATTTAACTCGAGATATTTATGATCTCATAGAAATATCACATTATTCAGTTTAATAGAAAAGAATAAATATATTTTTATTTATTTTTGTGTTAATTCTTTATTTTTTATTATTGCAAATAATTTATAAATAAATAATTTTTCATTTTGCCTTGTTGGTGAGTTATGAGCTTTTATTATAGCATCAATTAAATTTTATATACATTTTGTTTAATAAACTTTTTAATAAAACTTAAAAATCCATTTTAGTTATTAGTTATGCATAGTGGCAATAAATGGACAGTGGAATCTATGGAACACTGGACACTTTCATAACAGCCAGTTTATAAAAAATGGTGTTAACAAGAAGTCTTCCGATGGGTTCCCTGCGATCTTAATAGAATTCAGATATGTGATAGAGCTGAAAAAAATAAGGTACGCGTATTTTATTTTAGCGGTCAATCTAATTTTCAATGGTTAGGTTAGGTCGGAGTGGTAGCCGGCTCCGTGAGCACCAGCATCACTTAGACTCTGAGGTCCGTTGTGATGCCACGAGACTGACGGATTACCGATCAGACTTCACCGTTGAACCAGTTAGAGCTCCTATACGAAGCTAAGGAGGTGCGGAATACCAGCACCTGAAAGATCCCCAAGATCGTGAAAGAACGCCGATCCAAGTGAGGCCCTCCTACGTAGCGCTAGCGCAGGACATAAACAGAGAAAGTGCTTAATACTCTCCTCCTCCTCCTCCTCGTCCCCGCAGCTCCTACAGAAGTCAGGCGAGAACACCCCCAACCTACGACAGTGGACGGTTATCACCGCCACCATGTCAGAGATTTTCCCCCCTGGAAAGCGACAGGAGAGCCCTCGTTCGCCCCAGCTCCATTGCCGGTCAGATGTGCCTTTTCACCACTCAAGTCACGCCATTAGCCCACCTAAGGTCAGTCGCCCTCTCGGAGTAGAGCCGATTGATCAGCTTACAAGTTGCTAGGGGAACACCAACTCCAGCAAATTCCGCAGGAATTACTCATCAGCCTTGCAAACTCATCAGCTTTCAAGGGTTACAAACATTACCAATTTTTCTTTTTTATGATTTATTTCAAATGAAAGAGGTTCTGAAGGCGCATTAACTGGTGTATAAAACATGTCGAATAATATTTAAGTATTTTTGTTACACACAGAGAAAAATTTTGTTGTTTGCCAACTGAAATTCGGTTACTATGACTCAAATTCGGTTATTAAAAATTTCAGTAGGTTGGCACAACTTAAAATTAGTTTTCACAATAAAGTTTGGTTAATTCAACTGAATGTTAGTTGCAACATCTAAAATATTCTGGAATCTAATGTAAATAATGTTGTACTAACTGAATTTATACGTTGTTACCATTAAACTACACTTTTCAATTCGGTTGGCACTTTATTTCTCTATGTGTAGTCAGAAAAATGTGTTTCAAGTGGCATTAAAATTGGCGTTTTGTTTAGGAATTACAGTTCGTTTAAGTTTAAAAGTATTTATATTATGGCGTTTTCAATTTAATCGAGCGGGTGTCTGAGCTTTTTCTGATATTTGTAACAGTTTGTCTTTTACACAGCTTTTCCCGAAGTGCCTTTTTCATCTATATTATAATATTTTGAATAAATGAGTAGTCAATTGACATAAAAGTGACTGGTTAAAGAAGGACTTATCACAGTATAATTTAATATAGTATAATTTAATACTGAAGTGGGTTAAGCAGTGTCAACTGTCCTAAAATTAGCAATCCTGTGACTGGTAAAGGGAGGACATACCACTTAACCAGAATGCTTATTAACAAGAAAAAGCCAGTTGGCCAGAATTTTACCCATTTTAAGCTGTTTAGTTTTCGTTTATTTTTATGCCCGTCTTTGGTTAGTCCTGTGGCATGTCACTATGTGGTTTAAAGCAGGACAAATGGCCCCCTCCTATGACAAGCCCATGTTAAAGTTGCCAGTTGTTTACACTAGGGTAGGGTTTAGCAGAGGACCGGTCTCTGGCACAAAGCAACCGATCCTGTGGCACACGTAGGAACCGGTCCCATTCCCCATAGGGTACATAGCCAATATGGATATCAAAATGTTTATTTTTTTGAATGCTTAAACATCATTTAGGACGTGCTTCCATTCTCAAAAATTTTGATCCCACGCTTTAAGCCTTAAACGTGAGATTTTGCCGCTAAAAAAATACGCGTCTCTTCTATCAGATATACAAAAGTTATTAAGATCGAGAGACCAAACTAATTTTTTATAACCCCGTTAAAAAGTTTATATATGATCATATATATATTTTATATACGATCATATATAGTCATCCATATTCGCACATACCTCCAAACAAGTAATAATTTTTACTGATATAACTGTAAAAAATATTACTTTAGCCAGAGTATACACTTAAAATTTTTTATATAAATAGAACATTTTTGGTCTTCAAAGTTTAGTAACGTCATGATGCTTGCTAGGAAAAGACCTAACCACGTGGTTGATTACTAAGAAGACAAGAATGGAGCAAAATTGATGAATTATAGGTTTTTTGTTAAAGTTCTGCCTATTATGGATGCTCTAGCTTTTCTAAAACTTCGGGTTCTGATGAGATCTTTAGCCAGATCAAAATACTAGTATCAACCTAGCTAATATGTTTGATTTGCTTTAGTTTTGTAAATATACGGAGGTTGAAAGCTCTCTTTTAAGAGTTTCATGCGATCTTTTATTTTGTCGTTCAAAAATAACTCTTAACTGTGGCGTTGAGATCGTTTTCTTAAGATCACCATAGATTCTGAAAGAGCACTTCAATACGAATCGATTGGTATATAATAGTATACGTCGCCGTTGACTCTAACATAGAGAGTTTTTTGAGTTAAAGTTTTCGGGATAACTGTTATTTTCGGTCTCTGGTTTTTATAAATCTCTTTGTATTTGGATAAGGCGAAATTGGACGAAAACCGGCTTTTCTTTAATATTTATTGTTCAAACTTAAACATTTTGCTACTTATAGTAAATGCATTCTTTTTACAAATAAAGGTATCCTGATATAATAATAAAGGTATCCTGATAGAATCATATGTGTCCTTGTATCAAAGTAAAGATTTATTGTAATAGTTAAATCTTCAAGCTTACTTTGGGTTTAATGTGAATCATTTTCAGTCACCTTAAATATATTTTTTTGAAAACTATGTTTATTTTATGGTGGCTATAGAAATCATTTTCTTAAAGGCTAAACACTGTTGTCCGATTTTATAAGGAGTTTGAAGGATTCATAATTATTAAAATATTGTTGTGTTTGGAAGCACTGTGAAATAGTGCTCTCAATGTAGTTAATAATGTTGCTAGATTGACTAAAAATTTGTTCTCAAAATCCGTACTCCTTCTACAGACATTTAGAAGTTAATGTTTATAAAAGTCGAGTTCGCTATCACTACCAATAAAGCACCAATACCATTTTTGATTTCAGTTATTTGACCCCAAAAAATCTAAAACATAAGTTTTTATGCGAATTAGAAACTTGCATACAAAATGTGGATTAATCGACTTTTACTGGGAATAAAAGACGAAAAGTACACTTTTTGTTGCAACTTTAAAGCCACCCTATTGTCCGCCCCGGTAGGCTAGTTGGTAGCGTGCTGGCTTCTCAGTGCGGTGGTCGTGGGCTCGATACCAACCAGAGGCACAGGTCTGTTTTCGCTACAATATGCCGAAAGCCATAGTAGCTAGTGTTTGGTTAGGGTAATAGTATATAATTTGTAATTATATGATTATTAATTAATTAATAAAGCCCTAATTCAGATATGAATTTGAACTTGCCCGATTTTTATAATCCTCGTTATTCTACATAAAATCTTTCACTGTACTGCATAGAGCTATTTTTGCAAACAATATGAATGAATGAATGAATGAATGATGACCTATTTATTTCATTCATCCCACTCAATTGTGGAAGTTTTATGAATAGATGTTGTTAAAATACCCCAAAGCGAATGTTGTTTGTTTGTTCACCATATACTAAATACTACTTATTTAACATTCCAATAAACTAAAGAATAATGAATTCCTTTTAATTTATTAAATTGCTTTTAAATTAATGCAACACAAGTTCATTGCATTTTAAGTTAGACAGTTTTATAAATAAAGTGAACCAATCCACAATGATTAAATATGTTGAAATTTTGTATATAAATTAAAATATTATTCATAAGAAAGTCATTAAAATCTTTAAATTGCCCTTGAAATATACAAAAACTAACAAAAGACTTATCGTTCAATTTAAAAATAAATGATATATCAGTTATTATAACGACTTTCTCTAGTAAATTTGTCATTCCTAAAGATCTGCCCATTAAACGGCCCTATCAGCATGTAACAACTTATGATGTTCATTGATGCGAAATGCCTCATACGCATGGATAAGCAAAGCAATTTCAAAGTAATCATTTAACATTTTTTAAATAATTTTCACAAACACAATTTTATTTGAAAATACATTTTTAAAAAACCACAAATTATTTAAAACTTTTTAAATTATTTAATATGAACGAAATGCGAACATATTTCACAGTGCAACAGTAGTATTCACACATGGACAAACCAATACATATGTGAAACTAAAGACCATAGTTAAACTGCGTTTTCAGTTTTTCGGCATCACGTGAAAATTTATTTTGAAAGGACTTTAAACTTTAAATTTTTCAAAGAAAATATTAAAATACTTTTCCCTCTTGATAAGATTTAAATATTGGTATCAAATGAAAGGTGTGATCACCTGCTTTAAAAAATATTGATTATAACTTTACAGAGTAAAAAATTAAATTCAATCCTTCAAAAAAAAAATTGGTCAAAATAAAATATTTCAAAAGGCTTGATATACTGAAAAAAACAAAATTATAAGTCTTCTTATAGAAACAAAAATCGAATATTTTCCAAAATATTTGTACTCGTGATATGACATAAATGTTGGTATCAAATAAAGGTGAGTTCCTCTGCTTTAAAAAATATTGATTATAACTTTCCAGGATAAAAAATTTTCTTAAACAAATGCAATCCTTCAAAAAAAATTGGTCCAAATTAAAATATTTCTAAAGGCTTTGATATACTGAAAAAACCAAAATTTTAAGTTTTCTTATAGAAACAAAAATCACCTATTTTCCATAGATAGTTTTGACCTAACGCTACAAAAGATACAGTTTTTATGTAATTAGTGGGCAATAATAATTGATCACCAAACGCAAATACACCAAATTGCATACAAAATTAGAGGTACTTTTGCATTTCCGTTCAGAACTTTTTCAAATGCTCTGAAAAATGTCCATTAAACTGAGCAAAACTGCTTGAGTGTTTGTGACAATTTTAGAAGCATCAAAAATATTGAAGATTAAGTTTTTAAAATGGACATTTGTGAACTTTTTAATACTGAAAACTTAGAACCAATATTTTTTTTTTAAAAACAGCAAAGGTTCTCATTTTTCTTTTGTTACCAATATTGGCATCCTAAAACGACTACAAGTCTTAAAATTTTTTTGGAAAAAGTAAAACTTTAAGGTCATTTTTAAAAAATTGTTGAAGTGATGGTGAAAAACTGAACGCAGTTTGACTATGTGTGGTCTCTAGTTTTCCGTACATATTGATTTTACAATGTGTAAGAAAAAAGCTGCTTTATTTATAAAAATCATTTCTTAAAAGATTCGAAAAATAATGCAAATGATAGTCATTCCAGTGCGACGCCATACTCTATATTTCTTTATTCGGATATTGTAATAACAAATAATCTATAGAATTTTTGTTTTCAAATTTATTAATTGATCACATTCAGGAATGTGTTGATAGATCTATTTCGGGAATAATCTAGGTTTCCATCATCAGAATACATTTTGAAAGAAGTAACTATCCCATGCAAAACAGCATTCATATAAACTAGTTTTCTCACTAAATGAGAACTAATATATGAGCTCGAAGTTAAAGATTACCACCATTGATTCAAAAAATATTCATACATTTTAAACAAAAAGATAATAAACCATTAGACACAAATATGCATATATGGATAAAACAAATAAATAAAATATTTTCTTAACCCTTTAACCACTAAGACTGTCTACAGACGGTCATCACTTAAATCCAATTAGAGGAAAATTTTAAATATCCCAGTGGTTTAAGGGTTAAGCTTATATGGGGCTTACATGCCAACTGCCCGCGACAAGTAAAAATACAACGTATCAACCTCAAACGTATAGTACCGGTGAAAAACTAATCTCAATCAATTGTATTCAATTTTGTTAAAAACTTAATTGATAAAACAAGAAATTATTCGGTTCAATAAGGTGAAACATATCAATACATACACCCACTTTTTTTAATTCATAAAGAAAATGCTAAGGTGTGCTTTCGAAAAAATGTTAACATGAGTTTCCCTTTTAATTTCCATCATAAGCTTTCTTTAAAAATTTTTTGATTACAATACTTTAAAAAAATATTTATATAAATAAATAACAATTTAGAATTTGTCTTCTCAATTTTACACAAATGAGTGATGAAAAAGAAGTTGGTTTGAAAACAATTAACTATTTTTAACAAAAATCCGTCTTGGACATATAAAAAATTAGACAAGGAAATCAAAAGTTAGTCTTCAGACTGTTTCAAAAGTAATTCAACGATTTAAGGGAGACTTGACCATTGAGGGAAAATCCGGCTCAGGAAGAGAACGATGTCTCAAATAAAAAAAATCCGTAATAAGTTTCCTGGTATGTCAAAGCAATATGCAGTTATTTAAAAGGAGAGTTTTTCGAAAAGGTGAATAAATTAATAACGGGAGAATAAAACTGATTTTTTTTGCTTGTAAACTATAATATATTTTTTATTAATAAAAGGTTTTAAAGGCCATATATTTTGTGTTAAACTTTCAATAAATTTTTTCTGTGTTAACACTTTTTCCGAACGCACATCTTATACACAGAAAAAATTATCAATCCTAAAATATCTAATTAAAGATTATATTTGAATTAAATTAGTTTTCTAATCAAATATTTAATTGAATCAATTACTATTTTAATTGACATTCAAATATATAAATACATATTTTATTTAGTTCGTAATTCTCAAACATTTTTTTTCATATACTGTATGCTTAAATAGAAAATTTTCAGTATAAAATACCAAATGAATTTGAAGTTTACAAACAACACAAACACAAACATACAAACAAACGTAGCAATACCAAAAACACACATACCAACGTATCGTTCACACACATTTTTAGTGAGGTATCATTTTTAGTTATTTATAACTTTTTTTCTTTTCAATTTTCAATTTAAGTTTTAATTGATATTATCATTGTAGTGATAGGTGCAAAATCAATTAAAATATTAATTGATTTAACAATTTTTTTAATTGAAACCCATTTCCAGTTTTTTCTGTGTATTAAAAAATTTCAAGAAGACGTTAAAATGGTTTAGTATATCATTTTGTAAATAAAGCCCTATTCGCGATGTGACAACGTTAAAAATATTGCAAAAACTCGAAGTCATGTTGAAATTCTGAGTCCAGATTCGGGTTCAGAACATCTCAGATGTTAAGAAAGAAAAAGACTCTCATCTCTTGGTTTTTTTTATAAGATATTGGAGATGCCTGTCAATGTGATAGAGCAATTCTAACGCCATATTCAGATTTAGCGCACCTCAAACCATTAAAAAAAATTAAAAATGTTTCCATTTTTTATTCGAATCCTTAAGGACAATAAATAGTGTAAGTTAGACATTGATACGATATATCTTTTAATTGTGCTACCGTTGATATGGAAAGCATCATATGTATGTTTGTTTAGATGTAAGATAAACTAAATATTTTTACTAAAGGCCAAAAGATAATAATTATGTTTTCTTATTGAAATATAGAAGTTTTTGCTTTAAAGTACATACAATTACAATAGAGCCTTGTCATACGGTATACAACTTAAAGACTAGCTGAACTTCAAAATTAACAACATATGCCCATTTATATTGGTATTAATGTATTTAGTATATAATGTAGCGGATACAGGAAAATTAAAATGATTTTTCATTAGTTGCTTTTAAGAAATAATATGAAATTTTTCATAAATTATTATGAAAGATTACATTAACTTAATGAAAAGTTCAAATGGAGTTCCTGAGACAATTCATATATCAAATGCCCAAATTCATTGATATCATGCAGATTAATCTCTCACAAGGGAGGTATCCCGGCAGTATACCGGCAGATATTAATGAACTTTGGAAAAGTTGTAGAGAATAAAAATTTAACGGACGCGTGTTTTTTAACCTGCCCAACCCCATGTTAAGGCGGTACTAATTGGAATCAAAAATTACCTTATTTTACTTTTTTTTTCGGTTTGTTTAGTTCTATTTGAAGTAATTGTATACAAATTTGGAAGCAAATGAGAGGGGTTTTGAAGACACGTTCACTGGTGTACAAATTATGTCTGAAAAATTTCAAAAATTTTTATTATTCAAAAAAATATGTTTCGAGTAACATTAAAGCTGGTATTTTATTAAGGAATTGTAGTTATATTAAGCTAAAAATAATGCATAGTAATGCCTATTCAATTTAATCGAGGGGGGTGTCAGAGCTTTTTCCGATATTCGAAATTGTTCGGTTTCATTGCGATTTTTCCCGAAGACCCTTTTCCCCCAATCTTTTCAAATAATTCAAAAATGTGGTAACTCTGGGTCCACTATATAGGCAATGTGGGTATCAAAATTTTTGTTTTCCTAAGTACTTTAATCCTGTCTGTAAATAAATCTAGTTTTCGTAAATTAAAGACAAGTTTTCATACCAAACCAAATGATTTTTTAACTCCAGTTTTTAAACCTTAAACGTGAGATTGGGCTGCTAAGACAATACGTGGCCTCTTTTGCTTTACTTATTTACGACACGTCCAAAGTTCAATCTGCGAGTTCGAGTCGGGATACCTCCCTTGTCAGTGCAATGTAAAAATTTTACTTAAAATTTAACTTTTTTCTAAATTTTATGGTTCTTAATATTTTACACTACAAACACGACTTAAGTAAAAATAAAGAAAGCTCAGGTCGTGTAAGTCATTTTGCATAAATTTTCCATATGAATATTTTTAAAACTCAAAAAAATTACCCGCTTTACAGGGAAATGAAAAAGTTGGGGATTTTACATTCCATAGTTGTTACCAAAAATTTGTATTTGATAAATTCATGCGCTGATCGGGCAGATTTGCAAATTTTATATATAAGCGACGAACAATTTTTTAGCACAAAATGAAGTTTCAAATTTCCTCATCACATGTTAATCAAAAATAATCATTGAAAAATGTCACATCAGAAAAGGCCAAAAATAAATTTTTCAAATAAATATTTGCCAACTCTGAGTAACACTTTTCTGTAATTTTGTAGTGAATATATTAAATTGTCTTCTTTTTTTTAAATATTTTCAATTTATTTAAAATTTTCTTAGCCTTATATGGAAGCTTTATATGAAAAAAAAAGGCAGGGCTCTTTAACAGTCGCTACAACTGATGGCAAGAAGTTAGTTTCAATTCCAAAAAAAATAACATCATTAGAAAAAAGGTAGTCCGTTTCTGTCATCATATTTGCAGACCTCAAAGCTAACAAGATATTAAAAATAATAAAAAAATATCAAAAAATGTATGCATATTAACGGACTTGAACTTATTATAAAATCAATGCTCTACCAGTGCAGGAAATTTCTGATCAGGTTGAATGGGAAAACCCTTTGTTCCAGAGCTTTTTTTATAAACTACTGAATTTGTTGAAAAAAATATTGTACCATCAGCCGTCAGGGCTTTGTCAGAAGTAATTTTTCGTAAAATCCTCAATTTCCAGATGGGTGTTTATAAAGGACTAGTGTTGGGATTTTATCTGACCACAATAACCTCTACTTGGAATGTAATAAAGCACTAGTACTTGTTTCAATTTCCTTTGCATACACATACAGTGTCGGGCAAAACAAGCGCAACAAAACATAGGAAAATCTTTGTTTCAAAATATGTCATTTTCCAAGTAGAAAAAAGAATTTATTGGATCTTTCATACTATTGAATATATTATATTGGAAGTATATAAAAAATATAAGTATGTGGGATAAGGCAAACAAAACAATGGATACTCCCAATGTGAGCCTGTGTTAAATAAAACATAAGCAACAATATGAAAAATGTTTAGGAATTTTTTGAAAATAAAAATTGTATAATTTTTTTTTTGATTTATTTTGATAAAATACTGACTTTAAACTAATTTTTAATAATTTTCTATTAAGTATTTATAGTTTTAAAATATATGAACTTTAAATATTCACTTTATCAGAATTTGAGATTTTGTACTCAATTTTAATTTTCTTTCCAACTTTTTGACTTCGAAATCGAAAATTTTTATAACCGGGATAAAATCCGTAATATGAAATTTTATATAAGAATTTTTAAAGAAAAAACTATATAATTTTAAAAACTAAATTCGCGAATATTTTGAAAAGTGGAGCTGATATTAAAATTTGGTGTACACATTCGTGATCTACGTCCTGAAATATATCATAATTGATAAGCTACGTCTCCGATGCATTTTCAGTGTTTAACAGTGTAATTAAAATAGTAAATAAATTCAAATTTTCTTAATATTGCTTAACATTATATATTTTGTTGCTTTTGCTATTTTTTTATTATTGATATTTCATACACATTTATTGTAATAGGTTTTTTATGTACTTTCTCTGTACTCTATTCAATAGCATAAAAAGATCCAATCAATTTCTTTTTTTTAACCAACATGGAAGACGAAATATTTCAAATCAAAAATACCCAGGTAGAAATTTGGGATGGTACAAAAAACGAAGAGTTTTCAAAACGTTTGTTTTTGATGGTGCTAAAATAAAAGCGTTTCCAAAGCGATAATTGCAAATAATACGAAAAAAAAGCATTTAAAAAACATTATTTTGGATTGCTATTCGAACGTTCGGACAAAGTATTTTAGGAATACTTTTTATACAAAACTTACAAATATTTGTGAAATAAAAACACTGTAAAAACATTGGTTCAAAGCGTTTTTCCAACGTTTGTGAAAAGTACTTTAGAAGTTCTTGTCGTACAAAATTTACAACGGTTTATAAAATGAAACCAATGTAAAACCATTGCGTTAAAGCGTTTTTCTAACATTTGCCAATAGTACTTTAGAAATACTTTTTTTTTTACAAAATATTTTACTGATTAAAAAACAACACTGTCATAAGGGGGTCTATCTATATGCGAACTCGGTTTCTTATGCAATTTTTTTATATAATGAAATATATCTATTTTCCAATAGAGGGCTTTTTATTTTCATATTTGAATATTCGATTTTTAATTTCATTGATTTTATTGATATGTTTTTATGTATCAAATTTAAATCTATTTTTTCTTTTGTGGTTGTCACAATATCGTTTCGTCAAAATTATGTTTTATGTTTATATTTTTTATACTAAATCACATTTCCCTTAATTTAAAACCCTGAAGTAAAACTTTTATGTTTCAAGCTTATTAATTTATATTTTGTTACTTTAAAATATATTTTAATTAGATTCAATAAAAATATTATTTTTCAAAATGTAAATATATAAAATTGTTTAAAATTATTATTCTGATATTGAAAACAATGACAAAGTACTTTAATTGTAGCTTTTTTAACGCTTAGAGAACGTTAAAACTGTGAATTGGTATTTATGAACAATTCATAAAGATCTTTAAAATTTATCTTTCGAGCGTTTTGACAATGTTCAAAATTACAACCCTCAAAGCGGTTATCATTTGGGTCGTTTTCATAACGCTTAATAAATGTAAGCCAAAATGTTCTGCAAATACTTATTTAACGATTGAAAAAGCATTTCAAAAATTTTGTTTTGCAATGTTTTGAGAACGTTATAAAATACCATCCTCAGACCGTAAATTTTGGTTATCATTTTGCACATTCTCAAAACGCTTTAAATTTGTAATTTGGTATGTTCTGAAAACGCTTGTACCATCATGAAAAATGCTTTTAAAACGTTTTAAAGATTGTATTTTTCTACCTGGGTATATGCATATTTTGTTGCTTTTGTTTTGCGCAACACTGTATGTATTGCGTACATACAATTAAGACTAACCAACAAGACAAGGATATTTATGGATACGGTTTGTTTATTTAACACAAACTCTTTCGAACCTTTTCCTATGTTAGTATGTTTCCATATTGTACTTCTCTTCCCTATTTTTCAAATCCCAAGTGCCTGTTTTTAATCTACAATATTTATTATTTTATTGCACAAAAAATATTTTTTTTATATTTTTTATTTGTCTTAATAAACTTGTAGTTTTCTTATGTTTTTGTATATAAATTGTAAAAATTTTAAAATAACAACTTGTAGAAAAACAAATGCATATACAGGAACATATAACACATGACTTAACCCATTAAAAGACTAAATTAATAAAAATGTATAAATACAAATTTTCAAATTATAGTATTAATATATAGTGACCGACCGAACAGTTCGGCCAGAAAATGCATTTGGTCTGTATTTGGTATTTTAAAGCATTATGGACAAATTTGACAGATGGAAAAATGTTAATTGGACTGATTAGATGATATTGTGAGTGTCAAATTTGAAGAAAAGTCTGTAGTTTAGCAATAAATCCACTGTTCGGCCTCAGAAAGTTCGGCCAAATCGAAAATAGTTCGGCGGCCGAACTTTTAACTTTAAAGCTAAACTTCGGGTTTTCTCTTAAATTTTATACACAAAATGGAATTAAATCGGCTCAACAAACATGTTTCCAATACCAAAATTTGTCATCATTGCCTCTAGATATCAAAAAACCGACAAAATATCGTTTTTTGGCCGAACTGTTCGGTCGGACACTATTAATATATTCAACTCTGATCTCAAATCCGAATCCATATATAAAATTCTAATTTTTTTTTGTTGTTCTGTTAACCACATACAAATATTTTTTGCTTTTTAACCGAATACTTTTTTGCAACTATTTATTTGCAATAATAAAAAATTGTCTACACACAGAGAATAAATTGGTTGGAATTCTATTGTAACCTACAAAATTTAATCATTATTCAATAATTTTAATTGTAAGTACTTAAAATTCATCATCAAAATAATTAAACTATATTGTAAACAGAAAATATATAAAATTAACCAAAACACAGTCACATCATTCAAACCATTGGCTTTCAATATTAAAAAAATACTATCTTCTGCATTACCTTTAATACCAACAACCAACCACTTTTCGAAGATTGTATCCCTTGAATAAAATATTTGCAGTTAACATCGAATATTAGTTTCGACTGCAAAAAAAAAAACAATCACTCTATCTAAAATATAAGTTCTCGTTACCAATTTTAAAATAATATAAAGGTCGAAATACTAGTATCAACCTAGCTAATATATTTGATTTGCTTTATTTCTGTAAATATACGGAGGTTGGAAGCTCGTTATAAATTAAAAATAACATAAAAATAATCTCGATGTATATAAAAACAAAAAACTAATATAACTGTAAAAAATATTACTTGAGCCAGAGTACACACTAAAATTTTTTTATATAAATAGAACACTTTTGGTCTTCAAAGATTAGTAACGTCATGATGCTTGTTAGGAAAAGACCCTAACCAAGTGCTTGATTACTAAGAAAACAAGAATGGGGCAAAATTGATGATTAATAGGTTTTTTTCTAAAGTTCTGCCTATTATATAGGCTCTAGCTTTTCTAAAACTTCGGGTCTGATGAGATCTTTAGCCAGATCGAAATATTAGTATCAACCTAGCTAATAGGTTTGATTTGCTTTATTTTTGTAAATATACGGAGGTTGAAAGCTCGTTATAAATTGAAAATAACATAAAAATAATCGCGATGTATATAAAAACAAAAAACTAATATAACTGTAAAAAATATTACTTGAGCCAGAGTACACACTAAAAATTTTTTATATAAATAGAACATTTTTGGTCTTCAAAGATTAGTAACGTCATGATGCTTGTTAGGAAAAGACCTAACCACGTGGTTGATTACTAAGAAGACAAGAATGGAGCAAAATTGATTATTAATAGGTTTTTTGTTAAAGTTCTGCCTATTATATAGGCTCTAGCTTTTCTAAAACTTCGGGTTCTGATGAGATCTTTAGCCAGATCGAAATACTAGTATCAACCTAGCTAATATGTTTGATTTGCTTTATTTTTGTAAATATACGGAGGTTGAAAGCTCGTTATAAATTGAAAATAACATAAAAATAATCTCGATGTATATAAAAACAAAAAACTAATATAACTGTAATATGGTTTTTGTTAAAGTTCTGCCTATTATGGAGGCTCTAGCTTTTCTAAAACTTCGGGTTCTGATGAGATACTAGTATCAACCTAGCTAATATGTTTGATTTGCTTTATTTTTGTAAATATACGGAGGTTGAAAGTTCGTTATAAATTAAAAATAACATAAAAATAATCTCGATGTATATAAAAACAAAAAACATTAAAACTGTAATAAAGTTTTTTTTATTGGTTTGGTAACTCTAATAAAATATTTAGATTAGCAACCCAATTTTTGTTGTACATACAAATCTATTTTTAGACATTACTATTTAAACTTTAAAGAAAAAAAATATTCAAAGTAGAAATTTCAAAATACAAATTCAAACTGAGTTTAGGCTAGAGCTAAAGTAATTGCCTGACAAGAAGAAGGTCGCTGGTTCGAGCCCAGAAGAATTTTTTATTAACAAAATAATTTTAAAATAATATAAACAGAATTTCTATTGTACATACAAATCCATTTTTAGACAAATATTTTAATTTGTAACTAGAAAATCTTTAAGGGTGAAAACATATTTAGGCTAGAGGTAAAATACTTGCCTGACAAACCGAAGATCGGCCGTTCGAGCCCAGTTCGAGGCATATAATTTTTTTTTTATTAATAAAATAAATTTTGTTGAACGCATGTGAATCTATTTATAGAATATTATAGTCCATTAACATAAAATATTCAATTGTTACAATAAAAATTCGAAATTTGTAAATAAATGTTGGTAGTTACAATTGTATTAAAATTTAATAATAGTGATAGTACGTGGAACCACAAAAATACGGTTGCCAAAAAATTCGGTTGCAACTACAAAACTGTTTTCTGTTTGTATAAATTCTTAAACTTTTTTGAATGAGACTATTGCAGACATTTTTTAAATTCTGTGTGTTTTACAAAATCTACTCTAATTGAAAAGATTTAAAACTTTAAACTGTGGTGATTATTAGTTTATGCGATTGTTTATAACATTTTTTACACACAGGGAAAAGATCAGTTGGAATTCGTTCGGTATTACATTATTCAAGTTGGTAAAGAAATATTTTAGCTGTGTGTGCATACAAATGTTAATCAGGACCAGTTGTGTTGTCTAGTGCAAGTTTAAAAATTAGCTTAACAAACTAACTTTCTTAGTGAAAGACAATTGGTTGATTTCCCTAATTATTCAATTTTAAATATGGTTAGAAAAACTACTAGTCTATGCAACCATTGAAAAAAATCTTCAGTAAACACAGCTATTTTATTATAATAATAAACCTTGCTCCCAATTACAGTAACTATCATACCTTGTTCTGAACAAAATAATTGTTATTTTCTATTTATGTCAAATTATTTATTTAAAAATAACAAAAAGAAAATTGAAACAAAAAAACTGATAGTAAAACATAGAAGTACAAAAATTTGAAATTCTTAGAAAATACGTAATAATATAAAAAAAAAAAAACACCATTGTATGGTAGAAAAAACAAGAAGGAGATGCTGATGTGGTACTCTTAAATTTTGTGTACATAAAAACGCAAATTATTGTAGTTGCTCGTTTTTCTTTCAGAATTTTAAACATATTTGTAAGACGGATGATGACTAAAATGCGCAACAATATTCTTCTTAAATTACAAAAACGGGTGCTTCAAATATGGGGTAGAATTGGAGAAAACTAACATTTTAATAGCAACTACCTAGCAACGTTATTACTCTATCTAGCGCAGTTGCGAAAAAGATGTTTTTATACTTTTTAAGTAGATCCTACACTCAAGACCGGTATCCCGGGTTTCCCGGTCTTCGGTCTACCAGGTTACACCGAAAGACCGGGTAGAACGAAAACCAGGGAATCGCAGTAAGTCCGGCTACACCGAAAACCAAAGACTACTCGTTAAAGCGGTCAGCGCGATTAAAACATAGTATTTTTTGCATAAAAACTTATGATTTTTTAACACAAAAATAATTTTTTTAAAAAAAAGTACCCTCTTTTAAAAAAAAGTATTTTTTGTCACAAAAACGTTACTTTTTCACAACCATTACCATTTTCAAAGAAGTTCCTTTTCGAAAAAACTACATTCGAAAAAAGTACCTATTTAAAAAAAAAATATATATATATATATATATATATATATATACCTTTTTAAAATACTCTCTATTTAAAATGGTACTTTTTAAAAAAGATACTTTTATGGAAAAGTTTACTTTTTAAAAAAAAGATACTTTTTTAAAAAGGCATTGTTTTGAAAAAGAAATTTTTTTATAAAAGATATTTTTTATAAAAAAGGGTATTGATGTACAAAAATATACTTTTTTGGAAAGAAATACTTGTTTTGAAAAAGTACTTTTAAAAACAATCAGGGTACTTTTTATAACTTGGCTTTTTTGGAAGAAGGTGCTCTTTTTATAATAGTAATTATTTTAAAAAAAATGTACTATTTTGGAAAGGTACTTTTTTTGGTAAATATATTTTTTTTTAAAAGTCCTTTTTTTAAAAAGATACTTGTTTAATAGTGAATTTTATCGTTGATCAATAAGTTTATGTGTGAAATTTATTTGTTCGGTTTGAGATCATGACAAATTTTTCTCTGAATTAACAGAAAAATTAAAATTTTTATATGATAATTTACTTTGACTATTTTTTTAAGAAAAATACTTTTTTTTTGTACTTCTGGTTATGAAAAAGGTACTTTATGAAAAGGTACTTTTATGAAAAGGGTAGTTTTTTTTGAAATGGGTAGTTTTATTTTGAAGAAATGTACTTTTTTAGAAAAATATATTTTTTTTTGTTAAAATGAGTAGTTCTTTTTTTTTTTTTTGAAAAAGGATTTTTTTTTTCAAAAAGGTACTTTTTTGAGAAAGGATATTCTTTCGGTTGCAGCAATTGGTTCTCTTTTCTGTGTGTATATTTAATATATTTCTAGTTATTTATGGGTTAATGATATTGCATGTATGTATGTCTGTATGTTTAAATAATTTGTAAAGTATGTTTTTATAAAGATAAATATTTTTAGTATAAACATAAACTTAAAATATTTGAATAGCAATTTTATATATTTTTTAAATTTTTTATTACACAATTAAAAACAAGAATTTTTGTGAATAACATTTGGTAAATGAATACAAGTACTTTTACATTTGAAAGAATATCTTTTAGTTTTTGGTCGAATGAACCAAGAATCGCACCTATAACTATCTGGTTCAAGAGTCTACACTTAAGCTAACATATCAATAGCTCTTACTAATGGTTTATATAAATATAAATTTTTTTAGTTTAATTTCACATAAATATATCTTAGAGCCAATTATGAAAATTTTTGTAATAAATAAACAGAGCCCGAGTAAAAACGTGCATATATAATCATATCTTGTTTAATATAATATTATAAAAAAAACATATAGATTAAAATACATATATGTGATAGCGCATATGATCATATATAATTTAATCTTGGATTTGGTTTCTCGAAAATTTTTAATCTGGTCCCATACCTTAGATGTTGCATATATTACTATATATGGTATATATTATTTAGAATGACTTCGTTTATAATACATGGTGTTATATTAAAATTTGTTTTACAATGAATGTGAAGTGTTAAGTTTTACTCAAAATATAGAGTTTTATATTTTGCGTAAATTTTTTTTTTGTTTTTTTTTTCTCTTTGATATTTTAAATGTTAAATCATGCTTCTAGACGAGACACAGCTATTCTCATTGCTTTTGTGATTTAACCTAATAAATATCTCGACAAATTCTGTGAAATTCTGACAATTTTCTTAGGCAAGAATAAATATGGTTGGGACCAGCCTACAACAAAATAATTTTCACAATTTGTGAAGTACGGTGTGCGTTCGAAAAACTGTTAACCCAGAAAAAATGTAAATCCTCTTTTTTATTAATAAAAAATATATTCTAGTTTACATGCAAAAAAAAGATATTAGTTTTATGCTCCGTTTATAAATGTATTCACCTTTTTGGGAAACCCTTCTATTAAGGAATTTAAAGTAATTTCTGTAATCTTCTCGGAATTTGCATCCTTTGGGGAATTTGACTCCCTTGGTACAAAAACAATGGTATTTGCCTCATACCATTGCAGGGCTGCCTTGCAGTAGTGGCAAGATGCCAAGTCAGGCCAGAAGTATTTGGACATACTGTGTTGGCGTATATATGGAAGTAGTCCTATTTTTAAACATTCCATTTCGGTTTTTATTGTTCCTGTAATTGCAAATGAATTGCTCTTTTATCCACAACTGCATATTACTTGCCATACCATGAACTTTTTAGGGAATATTTTTATCATGACGACCTCGTTTTCTTCCTGAGCCAGGTTTTCGCTCAATGGTCAGGTTTGCTTTGAACCGCTGAATTACTTTGAAAGACTAACTGAAGACTAACTTTTAATTGCTTGGCTAATTTTTGATATATCCAAGAAGAATTTTGTTGTAAATATTTAATTGTTTTCAAACGATTTTTTTTCATCACTCATTTTGTGAAACATTAAAAAGGCAAATTCTAGATTATCATTTGTTTATTTACTGACATATTTTTAAAAGGTATTATGATTAAAAAACAAATTTAAAGAAATCTTTTGATGAAAGTTATGAAGACAAACACATGTTAACATTTTCGAATGAACAACTAAGTTTTAGGAATAAGTTTTCAATTTTGCATTAGAACTTGCAAAACTATAAATTAGATTGTGATTGGCTACTTTTAATTGAGAAAATTTTAAGTAAAATTGTAAATAATGCGAAATTCATAATTTCAATTTGAATATTCAAACTATGGCTTAAAAATATAAAGAAATCTTTAATTAAGTTATAAATTCTTCAATTGCAAATGAAAATCGCCAAAATCTATATGCAAATTTTTCGCATTTGAAACCGAAAACTTTAATTTATTTGAAGTTTTCTTGATTTCAACTACAATAGTTAATAAATATAACAAACTCGTTTGTAGCTTGAAAACTATAATAAATTTTATGTTTTCCATAGTCTTAACATATTCAAAAGTTATTATTAGAGGACATAATATTAATGTTATTAAAATTTAAATTAACCATGAGATATTTATATTTAAAAAAATATGTTGTAACAATTAAAGGTCGAAAAAACCTAATTTTTATTTTTAATAAAAATTATATCAAACTTGTATAAAAGACAAAGTGCAGTCTAGTTTACTTGCCCTGTCTTTGTTTATAGCCAAAACAAAAAAAAGGAGGAAAAAATAGAAAACGTGTATTGAATATCCACCAAAAGCGGACCTTGCACATAACAAACAAGTTTTCAATTTATTTTTTGATCAATGGTGATAATCTTTAACTTCGAGCTCATATATTAGTTCTCATGTAGTGAATAAACTAGTCTATATGAATGTTTGATGTTTGGCATGGGATTGTTACCTCTTTCAAAACGTGTTCTTATGATGGGAACCTAACAAATTCCCGAAATAAATCTATCAACACATTCCTGGAAGTGGTCAATTAATAAATTTGAAAACAAAAACTCTATAGATTATTTGTTAGGACAATATTCTAATAAAGAAATATAGAGTATGGCCTCGAACTTGAATAATTTTCATTTTCATTACATCCTTTTATATTACGTTAGATATAATATTATAACATAAAATATAATTGAATAAAATTGGATGAGGAAAAATTCGGACAAAACTGTATTAAACCACTTCTAATTGTATCTAAATTAATTTGATACAATTAGATGTAATTTGATACAATTTAATAAGGTAATTTTTCGGATAAAATTTTATATAAATAATTATGGGGTAGTATTAAATTAGATTAAATTATGTAATGTATATATAAGTGTATAAATATGTAAGTGTACTCAATCGCCGCACTTGCCCAAGTGTACTCAATCGCAGAGTATGGAGCGCCCTCCGTCTTGTTAAATAGCCATCATGTAAGAATAATCGCCACACAACTGAACACCACAATGAGACTTATATCTGGAATGGCTACACATGTTATCAACCCGTCAACCACCAAATCTAAGAACAAAACAAATACTACTCCGGCTGTTTGTGCTAACCACAACATCCCGCTTTAAACGGACTTTTTAATATACTATCGTTCGCGACTGAAGTCTAGACGTGCACCTGTACAGCTGGCAAAGCAACTATGTGAAGACAATTATGAAATAAACAATGTTTGGATGATGATGCAGTGGAACGAATCGAGACAAAGTAGTCCTCTATTTATCCAGAATTTGACCTCCAACGAAAACCATGTTGTTACCTAACCCGCTTACGTACATCCACTGCTAGAACTATGGATTTCATAAAGATGTTAGTTGCCCATGCGTACATCATTTCCAATCAATCAACTACATAATATACGATTGTACAAGATTGTCCTTTTCAGCAAATATTGAAGATATTAAAAACTCAACATCTGACGTCGTATCCAGGCTGAACTCATTAAATCTTTAAATTACTATGTTACACTAATTACTATTACTATTATTTTCAGTATCACTTTTAATATATACGCTCAGGGAACTTTTGCTTTAAACATATGTAGTTCTTTGGGTTGTAGTACAGTTTTCAATGGTAGAGCGATTGACTGACAACGATTGACTGACAACCTGCCTGTGGGCACATTTAATTAAAAAAAAATTCTATCAAATAATATTTTTTTTATTACATTTTGTTTTTTTTGAAAAATTATTTTAAGACTCATAGTTTTTGTCCATAAGTTAAGCATAAAGGTACACTCAGGGAACTGCTGCTTTAAAAATGTGTAGTTGTTTGGGTTGTAACACAGTTTCTTTTTTTTAGTGTAAACGTCAGTCATTTGTAGAACAAATTAAATTTTTTTACTAACCTTGTAGTTCATGGCGCTACGAAATAACCCCCAATGAAATAACACCCAAACGACAAACTGAAATAACACCGAATGAAATAAATCCCAAAAAAAATGAAATAAGCCCCAACAAAAAAAAAAATGAAATAATACCCAACAGAAATGAAATATTCCACCCAAACAATTTTACACAATTTTTTGGAGGTTATTTCATTTTTGGCCGTTGGGGGGTTATTTCATTGGGGGTTATTTCGTAGCGCCGGTAGTTCATTTAAAAAAAACAAACCACATCAAATGACTGTTTTATGATTTTACACTAAATTTTTACAGTTGGTTTTTGTTATTTAAAAAAATAAATGTTTGTTTACTTTCTACTAACATGTGGTTCATTTTTACTACAATTGTTAGTAATTTTTTGAACATTAAAAATCAAATGACAATGTTAGTTGAATTTACTGAAACGTAATTCGTATTTTCTTTAACTGAAATTTTATTTGTTTGTAACTACATTTGCAGTGGGCTTTATCTACACAATATTCTTAGTGTACGCTAAATAAATAAAATCAATAATTTTGACATTTCCTGTCTATGTAGTTTGTCTAAATAAATATTTCCATAAATTATTCCCATGCAGTTTATAGTTTATATAATTAAAGAAAACAATTAAGTTGAAAAAAAGTAATTTAAATAACACATACAAACAGATGACAACAAAAAATAATCACTAAAATTAAATCTTGGAAAAAATCTATTAGTAATAATGAAACAAAACGAAATAAATTCTCTCTGTAGAAAAATGCTGGTTACTTATCGCCTACATAACAATAACTGAACTTTCACCCCCCCCCCCCCCCCATCCCTTTTTTTTGGAAAAATTTCTACTATTCAGTATTTAAACTATGACCAGGCGTTACAAAAGCAATTATCATTATCAACAGTGGTAGCAACAGCAGGAGTAGCACCAACTAATATAACATTAAAAATAAAACAGGGACAATACAATAAATTGTCCTGTACCTAAAGTAGGAGACTTTAACATCCATTGAATACATGTAGTAGTCAATACTTTGTCTAAAGTGAATGAAACTCATTAGACCAGTATAAACAAAAAACCAGCAACATAAGAAGGTGGACAATCTCAATAATACATGTTTAGCTAAGCATTAGTAAATGTTTAATGTTTAGTCCTTAAGTACGAGAAGGTATAAACTTTATGTGTATTGTTGCCTCCATAATGGCATTTAAAAAGAACAGAGACGTAAGTAAAAAGCTTACTCATTTCTAAAAAATTACACTACTCAAACATTTTAAACTGTTTCCAAAACATATCATTGACATACATATTTTTGTGAAAGATGTAAATATCAAAACCGCAATATTTAAAAAACTGCGTTAGCTGAATCCAAATTTTTCAAAAAAAGTTTTTTCGTTGCAGTTCTTAAAATATCGCTGTTTTCATATTTGCTATAATTCACTTAATTTTTAAGTAAATTTTGACTAATTTTTAAAATTTATTCGTAAAGTCATAATTTTGTTAAAGAATATAATTTTACACAAAATGATCTTTCATTTGAATATAATCATGTCAGTTTTTGTTTCAGGATATCTTACTGGTATTGCAAGGAATTGAAAATTTTGCATGCTCAGTTTTATCCTTATTTTTTAAATTTATTCACTATGCGTAAGTTTAAAATTTCACTGAACTAATTTTTATATTCAAACTGCAAATCTATTGAAAATATGCTAAAATATTTAGAAAAGAATAATATTTTTATATAAAAATGGAGTGTGCAACGTAGATATAAAAACCGCGATATTTAAACGACTAGAAATTAGAAAAAAAAACGAGTTTGTCAGATTTTTACTCTGTGGACCTAAATAATCTATTATAAAATTTGTATTACAAAAACAGGTCTTACAAAAATTTACGAATTCATCAGTAGTAATATTAATATTATTTTTTTATATGAAAGGAACTGTTTTACTTTGGTATTTGAAGCATTTGGAAAATTAGATAAAATTTTAAGTTATTTTCTAAATATTTCAATGGATTTGAAATTTCAATACAGAAATTTGTTTATTGGAATGTCTTGTTTATGTACTTGAAGAAAAGTTAAAATTTTTTAGCATTCATAAAATTTATAAGTACAGTAGTAACTCGATTCTTGCACATACTTGATACTTGCACACCTCGAATCTTGCAACATAGGAATATTTTTCATTACGCACTCAGTACTTGCGACATCCGAAAATTTTGAACTCGATACTTGCAACATTTTTGTGTTATGTATATATATCAGCGTTCAATATTTTCTTAGAATGGGCGGAGAAAAACAATGCTTCATTTGACGATATTATGATGTTCCAGAGACTAAGAAGCAGTGTAGTACCGAACAAGCGACTTTGTACAAAACAAACAAAAATTTTAAATTTCTTTAATTCCACATAACATATGTATCTACTGTTATACGAATGCGTTGAACTTAAGTGTTTTTAATTGAAATATTAACTTAGATTCTAAACAGATTTATGTGCCTTTTATTTTGTATGGGAAATTAATACTCGGTACTTGCGACAACCTCGAAACTTGCACCGAGCCCGGTTTTCATTACGTGCAAGAATCGAGTTTCTACTGTATTAAACTAAAAAAGGAACAATGTTCAACGTCCTTGCAATAACAGTAAGATATGATGATACAAACACCGACATGATTATACTCAAAATAAAAATAATACTGTGCTTTTTATATTCTTAAACAAATTTAATGATTTTGCTGTTAAATTTACAAAAATTAAGCAAAATATATCAAGAATTCTTCCTCTAATATATCTAATAGAATAAGTTCACAAAGCGAGGAATCGAGATTTTAAACAGGCACAACTGTTTAGAATCCCAGAAAATATGCTAGGCAATCACATAATGAAGATATTTTCACCAATTAACCTATGGTTGACTTCTGATCACGTCATGTCGTCAAGAAAAATTTGCATCTGTTAATAATGAGGAATTAAAAGACATTAAAATTTTTTTTGCTATTTTTTCATTAATGAAGAACAATATAAAATCTCTTTATACCTGACCCAAGTATGTAAGATATTAGTTATATAATATATGAAGATTTTCTATTAAGGAGTTATAAACATACTATACAAGTGATTTGTATCGTTAAAAAGAAAATTACCTGTAGATTATGACATTTTCAAAAAAAGTCACATTAGCACTCTTTGTAGAACAAAAGCTTATCCTAATTTGAAGGTAAACATTTCAGTTTTTGATATAATGTAAATATTTAGTTCTAGATTGTTTTTTAGATTTGTCTAAAAACGGGCTTTTAAGGTCCAGTTTATTATATGAAATAAAAGATTATTTCATTTAATGGTCCATTCTTTGTTAATTTAGTATTCAATAAAATATTTATTAATAGACATAAGCCAATGATATTTTGGATTGAAATATATTAAAATAAAATAAAAACTCCAAAAATGGGATTTTTTGCATTCTTTGCTGCCACGTCTTCGTTTAAAGAGGGGATTTGAAAGATTTACCTAATAAATTAGGTATATGGGTAATTCCATGTCAAATCAACCAATGGGTGTACACTACCTTCTCCAAATTTTAGGAATCGTAGGAAGACAGATTATTACAGAACTAAAATAAGTGCAAAGTTTGAAGATACTGGCACTTCTGGATCCGGAAATATGTGGTCTTGAATATCGAAAAAAATGTCAAAATTTACAAAGTTGTACTTACTAAATTGTAATTTTCTTAAAAAGTATTCTAGGTAGGCAACTCATCAAGGTCGCATTTGATATACAACATGATTTTTTTTGGAAAGTTCAAAGGTCACATCTTTGGACCTATAATTCGGGAGGCTATATCTTTAAAAACGATATTTTTAAAAATCTGAAAAAAATGTATGTTTAAGATGTGTTCTTTCCCTAAAGTTACGAAAATTTCAGAGTAGATGTATTCTTGGATTCGATATTCCATATATATATGGAATATCTGCAAACGAACAGTTTTATTTTCATTTTATCCATTTTTAAACATAATATTTTTTTTAATCCTTTTCCACAGAAAAGCCCTTTATATAATTTTATTTTAATAATATGATTTTATCTATTCCTTTTGCTTAAAAACTTATATAAATAAAAAAATGTTTAACATACAATTCAAGACATATCACAAAAAAATATAGACTTTATGACATGTGAAAACAACCAACTCCTTTTTGCTTGCCGTTTGTTAAATTGTTTAACTCATGCTTTGTTAATTTTAATATTTTACTTTAGAAAGTTACAAAAAAAAATTTTAGGTAAACTAGAAAATCGTTTAAATTGAAAAATTAACAAAGTGAAAAATTTTAAAGTACAATCCCAGTATAAAAACGCAAGCAGGTTTGTAAGGAAGTAAGCCGAAAATAATCCCTTACAAACCTGCTTACATATACCATGATTTTTATATGGAGAATTCCCACTTGGAAGCATTACTTTTTGGCAAAAAAAGCGCGGATTTTAGCGCTTATAAAATCTGTGATTTTATGGCTTTCAGTATAATCATATTTCATTTCTACATTATAACGATTAAAAGTAATAATATGAATATTATATAATTTATTTTATATACAGGTATTAATTTTTTGTTGTTAAAATTTTAGACATATTAATGTAATAATTTAATTTTTTCCGCACCACGTGCTAGCTCTTCAGAAACAATTAAATGACTATTTATTTTGTACAACATACTCAAAAACAACAAACACAATCGGAAATCACTCACTCAGGTACAGATACGTTTATAACCCAGGGACAGATACATTTATAACCAATAACCCACGATACGAAACTTTCTGCATTACAACCTGCATCCTTGTAAGGGAAATCAGACAGCTCAAAAATTTGTTTTGTTTATTTGTATACGAAAATTATTCGTTTCTTTTCTCAGTATAAGATAATAGTAAGCACTACATTAGCGCATTTGTTTTATCCTGCTTCTAAAAACACGAAAAATTTTGACTGGGATAGTACTTACACGCAGAAAAAAACTGGGGTGCTTAGTAATTATACAACTACATAAGTTTCCAGTTAGTTTTACAAAGTTCAAGTAAAATAAATAAACATTTTGTAAAACATATGCAAGCCTAGTACAATATTTCTAAAAAATTCATGTATTTTACAAGAAATTTGTAAAACTAACTTGAAACTTATGTATAAGGTGGCGCAAAAATAACCTTCCGATGTTTTTTTTTTATTATGTATTTATTATGTATAGCATTTTCTGATAGGAGGATTACTTTGCCCCACCTTATAGTTGTATAATTACTAAGCACTTTCATAATATTACGAAGTTAACTTCGATATTTTTACACTAGTTTAGTTTTTGCGTGTAGGCAAAGAATCGTTATATTTTTTCCCTAACAGTAGAAAAATCCAAAAATCACAAAATCACAAAAAAAAGAATCGGGGATTTTTCTTTAAACAAAACACTGAGAGAATTGTCTGCATGATAACAATGAATTTTTTCATTATATCTATGAATTGTCGCTGGAACTCGTCCATTGAAACTTTTCATTAAATTAATGCAGTTTCGCATAAAATTTTATGAAAAATTTCATATTATTTATTAAGAACTTCATACGACTAATGAAAAAGTTTCATTAAAAATAGTTTCATTAAAACTATTAAGCTTTTTCATGAAGTTTAAGAAATTTTTCATTCACATTGTGAAGAAAACTTCTTTCGTTTAGTGAAAAAATTTCATTAAAACTCGTCCAAGGAATTCTCTCTGTATATGGATTAGTTTTTGAGATTCGCTCTAAACCTATCAAGGCCCATATCGCCCCAAATAGGCAATGAAAAGAATTTTGGTAGAAGAACAAAAACTTTAAAATCAGAGAATTACAAAGATTTATATGAAAATTTAACATGCTTCTTAACTAAAAAGTGCATGTTTCCAAAATTTGCTTCTAACAAAAAGTGAATCAAATTTATATTTTGATGATATACAATATAAAAATATCATAAAATGTTAGTGCATATGTTGAGATACTTTTTCTAATTAGCGACTTTTAGCCAGCATCCCTTTTTAATTAATTCTTGTTACGCTCCTTTTTAAAAGGAGGTGTATATATTTTTGCTGCTGTTTTGTAATTGACCCATTCAAAATGCTATTTTGTGACAATTATTTACGTGTTTCGAAATTGTAATTGTAACGAATTTCGAAATAATGAAAAGCTAAAGCAAAGATTTTTCTCTGTTAGTTTTAATGACATTAACAACAAACCAAACAACATTGACCCGATTGTCTGTCTGTCGGTCTGTCTGTCGGTCGGACGGGGTCTATCTATTGTAAAGCATAGTAAATGTAATCCTACTTTGGTCTCATAAATACTAAGAAAAAAGACATAAGTTTTTCTTAATGGTCAGAAAAGCATTTTGTAATGATACTTAAATATAACAAGAAAAAACAACTACAAAGACAAAAAGACATACATAAATATTAAGTAAAGTGCAGAGCTAAAACAGATAATAATGGTGTTAACCAGCTAAAGAAATACGTATACGTCTGGTTGTGTAAGTGTTTGTATGAACGCACAAATGAATTTAAGCCTGACCATTATTGTAGGCCTTAACAAAATGAGATTTTACACAAAAATTCATTAAAATGAAAGATATATGGTTTGAAATAAAGTCTTTTTAGGTTATAAATTATTAAGAATTATGTTTCAACATTTGCATAACTGATATTTAAATCATGTATTTACCTAAAGACATCTAGTCTATGAAACTATATTTGTTGGTAGATGCTAAATATATAACTGCTCTTTGAACTTTATTTAAATAAACGTATAAAATATTGATATACTCGTATGGTAATGTTTTATACGAGGATACACTCAGGGGAAAAACGTTTAATCATATTTATGAAAGAATTTCAATGGGCTAAACTCTATTAACATTGTCATATTTATGTAGTTTTCATAAATATGAAAAAACGTTTCATAAGTATTTATGAAACATTCTTCATAAGTTTTTCATCATTTCGTAGAAAAATGTGATCAATGTATTTTTTTATATGATAATGGCATTAGTACAAAACACAATTTTTTAAGTCTATGGGGGTATAAATACACTCATAAAAATAAACCTGTAAAAATAGCACAAATAAGTACTAAAAATTAGTTAAAAATTGCATTGCAGAAAAAATGGCTAAATTTAGTAGATTTTTTTGCTAAATCTTAATGAAACAAGAACAGCAAATATAAATCTGTTAACTTTACAAAATTTTAGTTATATTCGATGTGAATTTTAGTTAATTGAAAATAGCATTTTACTCTGTAAAATTATCAGAAAACTGTATTAAATATTTGTAGACTCAAAATAGCAACTAAAAACTGTAATATTAGGCAACATTTTGCTATATTTACCTCAAATTTAATAGAATGTAAATAACAGTTTATTTTGCATAAATCAACAGAAATTGTTGCTAAAAAGTTTGTAGATTGCGCATTAAAAAAAAAAAAAAACTTTAAAAAACTTCACATTTTTAATGATTTGTATGTCTACTAATATTTAGTAAATGTTTTTGCTGATTTTAGCAGATTATTTTATTACTTTCAATTTACTAAAATATAGCTCAAATATAACTAAATATTTGTAAATTTAACAAATTTATTTTCGCTATTTTTATATTACTAATATTTAGTAATATTCTGCAAATTTTTTCTTTTGACTGAAAACATATAAAATCAACCTCTGGATTTCCTCCACCCCTTCTAGTTTCCACAAAACTTGCTATATAAGATGCACATCATATAACTATAACCTTGTCCAAATGTAGGACAGCTTATCCTTGAAATATCGCACTTCAAAATATGGAAAATATAGAAATATTTTAAAAAAGTAGTTGGACATAATGTTCCATATCTTGTTAACGGCTCAAAGCTATGAGAATAGTTGAAACCTGATTTTAAAGCAGTGAAGGGCACTTTTGCAAATCCTATGTACGCGTGCATAGGAAAAGAAATGCTGCTTGTGTGACGTCGACACATGTACACTATAAACTTCTTCGTGTGGCCTCTGGCAATGTACGTTCGGCTGTTGCTTTGTTGTCATTTCGTCAAAGTTATTTAAATAGTTGCAGATCAGCACTTGTTGAAGTAAGATCTCGCTACGCAACTTTTTAATTACACCCAAAGAAAAATGTTCAATTAAAAATGGGAATATTTTTCATAGAGAATATGGATGGTGAGGCGCAATGCGTGATTTGTTATCGCGTTATAAGTAACAAAAGTTTGTTTTGTTAAAGAGGACGTTACTACTCTTGCCATGGAAATTACGATAACCTGAGCGGGGGGTGATCGATCGCTGAAACTATTTCAATTAAATGCAGAATTTTTCTTAAAATTTATTTTTGATGAAACTAATATTCATCATCATATCAGTTTTCAATTAATAAGAGAAAATGTTTCATTGCCTCTAAAAAAGGCATCCTATGTAGTTGCTTTGGCTTTGGCAAAGCAATGTCGCCCATTTGAGGATGGTATTTTTTTTTTAAAGATTTAACATCAGATGTTTTGAACTGTTTTGGTGAAAAGTGTCAAGAAGGTTTGAAAATTTGCCAAAACATTCCTTTATCTCGACGTACAGTTGCACGTATGACAGAAGAGAAGTAAATTGATTGATTCTGTAGCTAATACTAGACTGATAAATTGCAAATATTTTTTATTATCTATTAAGAAAGTACTGACATTAATAATATTTGCCAGCTTATTATTTGCATCAAAACAGTTGATGCAAATTTAACCTGTTTTGATGAAGTTTAGAACTAGTTTCTGTTCATGGTAATGTTACGGGACAAGTTCATATAAAATAATAATAATAAAAAAAAAATCTTTTACTTTCGACTGAAAAATTTTTCGAGTGTAGAATTAGTCAGCGTCATTCGTTTTCTGCTGCTTCCCACACAAGCATTAATGTGGTAGTATGTGTGTTGCCCTTCACTGTTTTAAAGCTACTTAAATTTTGGTTATACTAGTAAACAAAAATAATTTACTTCTCCACGGCAAAGTGCCTTGTTTTCAAAAACCGCTGTTCAAAAGATGTATTTCAAAAAAAATGGTTGTTTAAAATTTTTAATCAAATATATGTTAATTATAAATTACTTCCGTATCGTGTGTCCAAGTCTCTATATGGAGCTCTTACGGTATCCTGAGTTATGAATACAAATTTGAAAAAAAATTCACTAAAAAGCCAATAACTCAGAAACATGCAGTAGTAGCACACGGGGATTTGGTAACGGTATAAAAGAATAATTTATAACTGACATATATTTCTTTTGTAAATAAAAAAAAAAGTTTTTTTTAAATACAGCGTTTTGATTTAAAAAAAAATAATTTTACCGTCAAGGAGTTAATTATTTTTGTGAACCAGAAAAAGCAAAAGAGTGGATTAAATTATAATTTAACTTTTATTTTTTTGAAAATTGAAAAAAACTGTTTTTTGAAAAACAGCGGTTTAAACAGCGAATTTGAAAAAATAATGTATTTTACCTTCCAAAAATTATTTTTTTTGCGTATTTTATTTAAAGCACGACAATAGTGAATAACGCAGCTTTAACCGTAAAGAAGATATAGGCGATTAAGTAACAATACTTTTGTTAAATTTTAGATTTGTTTTCATATTTAAAACGCGATATTTCCACAACTGCTAGAGCTAACAATACAAAACTTATATGATGACATATATATAGTTTGGTTAACATTACATGGGGTAGAGGTCGAAAATTGGCTGTTTTTTGATGGTTTCATGTGGAATGAGTCTTTTAATAAATTTGTAAAACCTTTGGAGTGGATATTTAGATTTCAAGTTTCAGATTTCTACCTTAACGGCTTTTCATAGATTTCTTTAAGCCCTAATTATACCAAGATTTTATTGAAAATTCAAAAAGTCCACCGTCCGTATACCTTAAAATGTGACGTAAAATTCCTCCCCGCAAAAGTTTTTAAAAAAACCAGTAGTAGTAGATGACTACATTCCAAATTTAAAGTTCGTAGCTCCAGTTGTTAACGCTGGGTGACTGACAAAAAGAGTATTACGGCAGTTTTTTTTTTTTTTTTTTTTTTTTTTTAAAAAAGAGAGGCAACACTCAGGAAATACTTCCTATATTTAGTGTGTTGCTTTCTTTGGAAAGGGATAGTATAGAGATGAAAGGTGGGGAAAGATGAAGGGCTTCAGACATGGCAACACTGTAATTGCGCGAGATGATAAGTCTTAGAACAGTTGTTGCTCGCCACCTGATGGAGAGTTGGCGAACTTGTTGAAGCTTTTTGGTTCATAGCCCTGATTCATTATTTTACTTCGGTGGGGTTAATTGCTATGGGAACACCGAAGGTGGACATTGCGATACGTATGAGGGATAGAAAAAACTCATACATATTATTTTGATGTTGCCGGCACCGGGGATCAAACCCGGGACCTTCTGTGTAAAAGTCCAACGCGCTAACCATTACACCACAACGCTCTGATATTGATGAAATTCGGATATGTGATAGTGGAGAAAAATATTAGATTCACGTATCTGTTTAGTGGCCCAATCTCACGTTTAGGAGTTAAAAGGCTAAGGTATCGTATGAAAACATGTATGAAATTAACGAAACTTATACTACGTTCATACTGAAACCCAAAACAAGTATTTTCGGTTTTTTAAAGTTTTCGATTTGAAATTTGTATGGAATTTAACAGTCAAAAACTGAAAAAAAGACCAAAATTTGTATTTTGGGGTTCAGTGTGAAAATAGTTTTAGATACATTTGTACGCAGCTTTAAAGTACTCAAAAAAAAAACTTGGTGCCCAGTATGCCTATGTTGTTAGGGTTGCTATTTAATTTTAATATTTATAATATAGGAGAAAACACTTTTCTGTTTTATATAGCAGTTGATGCGTCTTTAAAAACTCTTTCACTTGGTAACCCACTTGTTTACCAGTTCTTTTGAATAATACTAAATAAACTAAAACAAAAGAAAAATATGGTTATTTTTTACAGCATTTTCTAACCGAACATGATGTTGGGCCGCTAAAAGAAAAATACGTGTTCTAGTAAGACTTTAAGAGAGAGTTTTTCCATGTATAACCTTCTCAAAATGAATTTCGAATAATCGCATTCAAGCTCATGTCTACCGGGGACTAGGAGACCAACTACTAAAATTGGAAATCATCGAATACGCGGTTTGGTTAGGCCAACCCTTTTGAATCATAAAAAATCCCGTGAAACCGGATGTAACAATTTCAAGTTTCTTGTTTAGTAGTTTAGCCTGTCTTCCACGGGGGTGAATTTTATTCTTCATACGTCTATATGTAGGAATTTCTATAAGTCCTGTCGTTGCGTTTGTCTACGTGTTATAAAGACCCAACTTATCAAATTTCAAGTTCTTTCCTTAAGCAGTTTGGCCATATGATATATACTCGAAATTTTGAACCGACATATCAATTTTCAAGTTCATTGCTTTAATGATTTGCCCATGCCGTTAAGGGGGAAAGCTTTCACATTCATTGGTTGCTATTTCTAGCTTGAACAGTTCCCGTAAGAATTTTCGAAAATCCCACCTAAACACATGTCTATATAGGAAAATATCCTGTCTTAGATGATGTTTACTCGAAAAACTAATTTTAAACATTGATAGTTATTTCAGCAGCACTTATTTTAAACAAAAAATCTCCTAAATTTTTGTATACTTACTAAATTTGTTGCCTATTTTTAACTAAACAACATTCAGCAGAAAGCATGTGCTGATTTCAACTGATTTATTATCATTTCCATTTAACAATCTTTCTGCTAAATTGTCGTAATTTTACTAACTTTTTTACCTAAAGTTAGGTCACCTAAATGTAGCAGAATGTGATTCTTAACTTCATTGAAAATTCCGCTGGCGCAAATTCAGGTACTGTTTTCTGTTGTTGGCAGTATGACTTTTTTCCCCTTTCTGTACCTCACATAGGAATTTAAAAAATTTCCGTGCGACTACGTCGGTGAAAGAACCTACGTGCTAAATTTCAACTTTTTTATGAATATATACAAGCAAAACTTAGTTGGAGATATTATTTTTAACACACCTCGTATCTAAATACTTCATCATTTATCAGAGTTTGTATTAAGGTAAACTTTAGCATATATATAAAATCCATTTGATTTGTTTTTTTAATAAATATTTTATCAGTTTTATTTTTCTATTATCCATATCTAAACTAAAAATTAAAATAACAGAAAACATTTCCAACGTGTACAACATCTTGTCTTGTTATCTTGTTTCTGCTGTTAATACCTGTCAATCCATATGAAAATCTTATGAATTAAACAAAATCGAAGGATGCTTAAGGATAAAAACGTATAAGAATATTTTTTAACGAAAGGATATCTTGCAGATAAAACAACATAATAAAGTTAACTAAACGTTTTGCTTGAAGGGGATATCAATAGAGCAACAAATTTCATGCAACCAAAAAAAAGAAAATATGCGCTTATAATATGCAGCTAAAAATGAAAAATATGTACTAAAAATATGAAAAATATGCACTTAAAATAACACTTTTTGCATAAATTAAAGTTTAAAAACGGAAAAATTAGATTAAAAAATTTGGCATCTATTTTTTCAATAGGAAGAGAATCTTACGCTTTTATTTGGTTCAGCAAGATTTTGAAATGTAAAAATGATTTTGCTTAAATTCAAATTTAAACATGTATACAAATTTTATTTTTTTAACAAATAAAAAAAATACTTAAAATAAATGGAAAATATGCACTAAAAAAGGCAAATATGCATTAAAAGGTACAAACTGTGCATAACAAGTAAAAATATGCAAAATAATAAAAAAAACATGTATTGTATAAGTAGTTGTCAACAAGTCTCAAAAAAATTAGCCTTTTGCCAAAACTTAAATGGAACCCCCAGAAAAAAGAAATATTCAACAATAAATTAAATAATAATCTCGAAATTTTGAAAGCACAAACGCCAGTAATTGATTTGAATGACCTTGCAAAGTTGATATTGGACTCATACCAAGCTCCAAAAATAACAGCCAAGCAATTTGTATTTAAAAATAAATGGTTTGACCAAGAATGCAAAAAAGCAAGGGATAAATATATGGAGCTATTAAAATCGTTTCGAAGGTCTGAGGACATAAGTGATAAGAAAAAGTACACTGAGAGTAAAAATAGTTTTCAGAATTTATGCAAAAAGAAAAGAAACGAGTATTATAGCCAGGTGGAACGACAGTTAAATGCAGTGACTGATAGTAAAAGGTTTTGATCGTTAGCTAGAGAATTGAAGCAAGAAGAAAATTGTATTGGATGCGAGGTAAATGTTGAAAGATTCCATGATTACTTTAAAGAGTTACTGAACCCCATAGTGAGCTGTGTTGATATTTTTTATGCAAAAAACAACATTACAGATGATTATCTTGATGCGCCTATTTCTTTAAATTGAAGTAAAAAATCAACGAAAATGAAAATTATTCAAGTTCGAGGCCATACTCTATATTTCTTCATTAGGATATTGTCCTAACAAATAATCTATAGAGTTTTTGTTTTCAAATTTATTATTTGACCCTTTCAGGAATGTGTTGATAGATCTATTTCGGGAATTTTCTAGGTTCCCATCATCAGAACACATTTTGAAAGCGGTAACAATCCCATGCCAAACATCAAACATACATATGAATTAGTTTACTCACTACATGAGAACTAATATTATACATATGAGTTTGAAGTTAAAGATTATAACCATTGATCAAAAAAATAAATTGAAAACTTGTTTGATCAACTTTTAAAAGCTAAAGCAAACAAAGCTCAACGTGAAGACCGAATTCCGTACGAGTTTTTTAATGATGCTAGTGATATCTACCTGAACACATTATCAAATGCATATACTCAATTATTGGAAGGTAAAAAAAGTTATGATGCTTTTCAAAATAGCATTATTTATCCCATTTATAAAAAAGGTGATTTAAACCAACCAAATAACTATAGAGGGATTTCTTTTATGAATTGCATTGGTAAAATAATGATGGGGATAATGCAGGAAAGGTTATCTGAGTGGTCAAACCGAAATAATATATTAAACGAATATCAAGCTGGATTTCGTAAAGGGTATTCTACGATCGACAATATTTACAACCTCACAGCCATAGTCAATATAAAATTCGCAGAAAAACGAAAGGTGTATGCATTCTTTGTAGACTTCAAAGCTGCCTTTGACCGAGTACCACGGAAATTGCTGATCTATAAGCTACATCAGATGGGAGTCTCATCAAAAATAGTAAATGTAATTGAACAGGTTTACCAAAACACGAAATCGGCAGTGTGGACAGGTACTGATCTTTCCAATTATTTTGAAACAAGTATGGGAGTTAAACAGGGATGTTTGTTGTCTCCACTGCTTTTTGCTTTATATTTAAATGACATGCATGATTACCTGTGTGGTGGATTGATGGTAGATAATATAAACGTAAGAGTCCTGATGTACGCTGATGATATAGTTATGCTGGCCGATGATGTAATAACTTTACAAAATATGATTAAAAATCTGGAAGAATACTGTCGTGTCTGGGGAATGGAGGTTAATCTCATTAAATCTGAAATAATGGTTTTTAGAAAAGGAGGGATATTGGGGTCAAATGAATGTTGGATATTTAATGGTGAACGTGTTAAGGTGGTTTCGGAGTACAAGTATTTAGTATTGAATATCTACCAAAGGAAGACCTTACACACAACAAATAAGTTTTCAATTTATTTTTTGATCAATGGTGATAATCTTTAACTTCGAGCTTATATATTAATGCTCATTTAGTGAGAAAACTAGTTTATATGAATGCTTGATGTTTTGCATGGGATTTTCACCTCTTTCAAAACGAGTTCTGATGATGGGAACCTAGAAAATTTCCGAAATAGATCTATCAACACTAAGGTGGACCTTGAAATGAAATTTTTACGATATTTTGGTAGATGAGGGCTCTATTCCGTGCCTTTTTGAAAAAAAATGACAATGCCGAAAAAAAAATTAAAAAAAAAAAAAAATTAGGGGTTGCGCACGAGCCGAGAAAAAGGTCCACTTTGCCAAAATTAGGGGGGAAATTGCCATAGGTCATCAGGGGTCACCCGTAGGGGGGAAGAATGTATGGCCGACCCCCATTAACTTTTTACCGCCAACATTTTCCCCCAAGACACCCACCCCCTAGCTCCTCCCCTTAGGGGGGTCACCATACAAAAATGGAGGTTGCTCAGTGTTTTCGAAAAACACCATAGGTCATCAGGGGTCACCCCTAGGGGGGCAAAATATATGACCGACCCCCATTAACTTTTCATCCCCAACATCTTTTCCGAACAAACTTACCCTCTATCTCCACTCCTTGAGGGACTCCCCATACAAAAATAAAAGAAGCTGTAATTGAGTAGTACTACTAAGCACTTTTAATATAATATAGTCAAATTAACATATTTTGTTCGCTGATGGGTATTTCTTGCGGTAAGAATCGATAACATGTAGTAAATACTGTTTCTCTTCTTCGCCTTGACACAGTATTCTATTATAATCTTGTATCATTTTTACTCCTCTTTCGGCAGTGTCGTTCACAACGCGCAAGTTATTTACAATTCTACGACCTTCTTGATAGTCTGCGCGAGATTTCCAGGTTGCTGGATTTGCTAGAATGAAATCTTGCGATATTCCAAATCGTACAAATAAATTTTTGGTATTATGAGAGACGAAGTTGCTCAAGTCTTTAGCCAAGAATTCCTCATTCACATCTTTGAATTTCACCTCGATTTTTTTAACGCTGGTGCTTTTGATTACGACGCGAGGAGCTGGGGGAACCGGGTCGTCTTCTTCATCTTCTTCACCTTCTTCGTCTTCTTCATCTTCTTCACCTTCGTCATTCTCATTTTCTAGCAATGCTTGGGCCATTTTGGCCTTCAACTCATTTGAAACCTTTTCATCGAAAAAGGCAAGGGCTATGTGCTCATCGGCGAGATACCATAGGTGACCGATAAATTTCTTTATCATTACCCGAGATAAATCCTGGTCAACGGACTTGTACTCGACGATGTCCTTCAAAAACTTCCAATCTTGATTCGGCGCCTCAGCTGCTCGAGAAGAACCAAACCATGCCTTGACGTAAAGTCGCACCACAAAAATACAAAACGTGTCGAATACCATTCAATTCACATACAGATAAGTGAAAAGTTCCCCGAAACAAAAACATCTTGAGGCTGTAAATGGCTTTTGCCATCCATCGAGCATGGGAAACGGGTCCTGGAGCTCGGAAATGGTAATTCTCAAGTTTTTCACCCAGAAACAAAAGAATTAATTGTAGCATTTCTTTGTAGTCATCGCGAGGGTGTTTCTCCTTCAATTGATCTAAGCAAAACTCCTTTATGCCGACTTGCATTGCCACAGGAATTTTTCTGACGACTTGATCGTCTATCAAGCCAGAATGGAATGGTTTAACCTTTACAGCGTCCCATTCCTGTTTGAAACGGTCAAAGCAAGGAACGCCTGGTGCACTGGTCTTTCCCATTTTTGTCTCAAAAACTTCCCTTAGCACCAGTTCGTATACGTGGTGTCTGCAAGGTAAATATAAGATTTCTCTCTCCAACAGCCGCTCAAGAGCAACTGCGGCTCCGGAGAATGGGCCACTGTTCGTTGATGTCGTGTCGAAAGAAAGTCCTTGTATTCGATGTGTCATATGCCAAGATGCCAACAGTTGATAAACGGCATGTGCTATTCTCCGGCCTTTTCCTTTCCCATCTTCTACTTTGGGAACTCCAAGAAGTTGTTCTTTTTCTCCGTACGAGACAATTACCGGTAGACGGTCCACCTTCTTTGTACCCACAAAATCCAAAAGCATTTTGCCATCCCAATGGACTACGAAGGATTTAGCTGCGACAAGCTGGAGATAAATGAAACGCGTTGAAGAATAAGAATTCTGAATGAGAGCAAATAAATCTATGCGATCTTACTTCTGGATTGTCTTTCACATAACTCAGCATGTTCTCTCGATTTGAACGCGAAATCTCCGAATCGACGTACGGTTTATTGTGTATTGTTGAGGATCGCGTCCAAATGCTTCTGCCGCCGCTATCATAATGCCGACCGCGTCTCGGTCAGTCACTTTGCACTTGTCCAAAGCTGATAGGACTCGTTCAGTAAAACATTGTTTGTAACCCTCTTATGTCACCAACATTTGATGGGCCAGCTTCTGCCGGGAAGTTTTCGTCCTGTCTCCCATTATCATCGCTTGAATCACTGCTTGAAAATTTAACCACTGCAATTCATTTGAATATAAACATTGGACGAACACACAAAGCGCGAAATAACTTACCGCCTTTAGCGAACTGATCTCTACTAGATTCCGTTGCACGTTTGCGTCGCAACTCTTCTTGTTCTTCGCGCTCAGCTTTTCTTTTCCTCGTTCGAGTATCAGTAGCGTCCACACCTCCCATAGTTCCTGGCCGGCCATCTTCTCTTTGCTTTAGCAGAAACTCAATGTCTTCGGTATTTGTCATTTTCTCAAGGGCGTTGGCGTGTGCGATGTCGAAAAGATTATCCAAGCTATCAGAAAACTTATTCTCTTTTTCTCTAGTGGACTCAGTCTTTCTGTGAGATGACATTCTTAAAGCATCCCACTCATCGTGCAGCGCAGCTATTTTTCTTGTAACATCTCCTCTGGCTTTCGTCGGAATAGCTGCTTGGCGCCAAAAATCATCACTGCGTCCGCGACTATAACCGCACTATTTTTCTTCGACATGTTTCGTTTGCGAATGTTGAAGAAATGCATTCTTAGCACTTGCTTCTTCGACGGTAATTTGTTCCCCGTAATATTCATGCTTGGATAACCAATCAAAAAAATATCGTCGCGCGATCTAAGTTGTGTTGTCATCTTAACTTTGGTGGAATATTGGTGGAATTTCTGTAAAAAAATCAAAAAAATCAAAAAAATCTCGATATTGTGCAACTGTAAATACATAGATTTTCAGTATTTTTGTATGGGGAGTCCCTCAAGTAGTGGAGATAGAGGGTAAGTTTGTTCGGAAAAGATGTTGGGGATGAAAAGTTAATGGGGGTCGGTCATATATTTTGCCCCCCTAGGGGTGACCCCTTGATGACCTATGGTGTTTTTCGAAAATACTGAGCAACCTCCATTTTTGTATGGTGACCCCCCTAAGGGGAGGAGCTAGGGGGTGGGTGTCTTGGGGAAAATGTTGGCGGTAAAAAGTTAATGGGGGTCGGCCATACATTCTTCCCCCCTACGGATGACCCCTGATGACCTATGGCAATTTCCCCCCTAATTTTGGCAAAGTGGACCTTTTCTCGGCTCGTGCGCAACCCCTAATTTTTTTTTTTTTTAATTTTTTTTTTCGGCATTGTCATTTTTTTTCAAAAAGGCACGGAATAGAGCCCTCATCTACCAAAATATCGACACAAGGTCCACCCTAATCAACACATTCCTGAAAGTGTTTAATTAATAAATTTGAAAACAAAAACTCTATAGACTATTTGTTAGGACAATATTCTAATAGAGAAATATAGAGTATGGCCTCGAACTTGAATAATTTTCTTTTTCATTACTATGTAAAAATTTTGCAACTACATTTTGTTCTAAATTTGATGATTCAAATAAATATTTAGTCTACCTCAGTTTTAGACTAACGACACAAAACATGCATTTGCATAAATTTCTTGCCCTAGATATCAACTACGTAGTACATATGGGGGTGAAATTAAATAAAATAGTCAATCCAAAAACATTTATCTAAAAATTTAAACAAATTTTTAAATTGCAGATGTGTTAATTAGATCAAATCCTGATATCGTTGACTTTTTGTAATTTGTTTCCTTCAAGAATATTAGTTTTTATTAAAACAAAATTCATAACAATTTTAAAGAATTTTTTTAAATGAAAATAATAAATGTTTAAGAAAAATAATGGTGAAATTTTTTTTGCAATATTCCTACTCCTTTCCATGCCCGCGCACAGCTTTTAAGTGCTTTTTATGTACACAGAGATAATTTTATTGATCGAAATATAATAAATATTTTCAGTAAACTAATAAACTAAAACTTTTCTTCACGAAGTGAACCAAAACTTTCTTAAAATAAATTAAAAGCTGGTTTGTAAATAACTGAGTTTTCATTGAGAGAATTTAAATGTTAAATAAAATAATATTTTTTATAAAATTCTATGAAAACTGCAATAAATTGTTTCAATGAACATGCAGAGAATTCCCTCAGTGTAGAATAAATTTAGCTGAATATGCGTGAAGTCTTACCATTAAATGTTAATATATAAAATATTAAAATTAGCTTTTAAACGGGTAGCAATAAATTGGATAATATTATGAAATTTTCTTCTACAGTAAAAACAGTTTAAGACAAAATACGAGGGACCAACAATATGTAATTTAGTTGTAAAATTTCTGTACAATTCTTTTGTTATCCACAACATATATTAAAATCTTTTATAAACTTTTTAAAAAATTGTGAAATTCTTTTATTTGTTTTTCCTAAATAGATATTTCTAGCTACATTTCAGCAAAAATGTCTGGGTGTTCGGTTTAAAATTTATTCAAATTTAAAAAAAGTTCAAAAAATTGGCAAATTTTTGTTAAGTTCTTAATAAAAATGGATTATCATAACAATTTTTGTTTGTGGGACTGTCTTAAATAGTACGTTTTAGCCCAGTATTCGTCTTAATCCAGTTCGTATTAACAGATGTTTTTATATTGATTTTTTACAAAATTGATTTGTTCGTAATAACCGACGGTTCGTATTAACCATGTTCGTCGAAAATGATTTTTAATTTAATTGAATAGTTTGAATTGTGTGTGTTAAAAATAAACATATTTTAGATAGTATTTAAAAAATCAACAAATTTTGCAACACCTTTCTAGATGCAAAAAGCGTTTAAAAAATGATGATACCTCAAAGTTAAGTTTTCCAATCACAGGACTGGTATAATCACAGGACTGGTATAATTTAATACTGAAGTGGGTTAAGCAGTGTCAATTGTCCTAAACTTACCAATCCTTTGACTGGTAAAGGGAGGACATACCACTTAACCAGAATGCTTACTAACGAGTAAAAGCCAGTTGAACAGAATTTTACCCATTGGAAGCTGTTTAGTTTTCGTTTATTTTATACGACATGGCCCTTTTGCGACAGTCTTGTGGTATGTCCATTTTTGGTTAGTCCTGTGGCATGCCACTATGTGGTTTAAAGCAGGACAAATGACCCCCTCCTATGACAAGCCAATGTTAAAGTTGCCAGTTGTTTACATAGGGTAGGGTTTAGCAGAGGACTGGTCTCTGGCACGAAGGGACCGATCCTGTGGCACACGCAGAACCGGTAACATAGGGTACTATCTAATATTGGTCGAAAAATGTATCTTGTTCTCGCATGACAACTCTGTACTCTTGTTTGTAGTTCAACTTGGCTTAAGTAGACTTTTTAGGCCTGAGCTAAGCTTTTTTTTTAGACTTTGAAAAATGCCACTTAAATTTTGACTACTGGATGAAAACCAAATTTGGATAATGAAAGTTTGTGGATGAAAGTTCACTTATAATCATATATTTTTTTAAGTATAAAAAATGCGCATGTTGAGATATGGGCATTTGAACACAAGACCTTAAAAAATTACCTTTTACACTTAAATGAAAAAGATCAGTATTCATATAATTTTAAAGAGTACTTTTGAACCTAAAAAAATAAGGTGACACGAATTTTGTATATTTTACACTGCCATTGCCTTAAAGCAACACCTACATTTGAGGCCCGATAATATTATATTCCAGGGAGATATAATAACGCTGTAAAAAGCATGTGATTATTTGAGGTCTTAGTTAAACAAATTATTAAAAAATGTAAAAATTATTATTCCAGGGTTGCCATATAATTAATTAAAAAATAATATTTTTGGCATTTTTTATAGCACTTTTTTGAAAAATTAATAATTTATAGGCAGATAAATGTTAGAGACATATCGCTCATTTACTGCAATAACGTCATAACTCAAAAAATTTGTTTTTGTAGAAAACGAGTTTAAAGTTTTCAATTTACTCACACCTTGAAGAAAAAAATAACGACATAATTTCCCTCAAGAGGTGAGTATACAAGATATCAATACGTCTTTTTACGCAATATGATACGTAATAGAACGAATAAATATGCGTCATTAACTCAAAAATCATTAAAAAAAATCTTAGTCCGTTAATTGCATACAAAGCGCCAAAACTTGAAATTAAATAGCGAATACAAGCTCTAGATGGCGCAATAACTATACAAAATTTGTTACTACCAAATTTCGTCAAAAAATTTGCTTGTGATCGATGAGTAGTAATGGGTTAAAAGTGATAGCCACTTTTGTAACGATACTTTAGTAAAATTTTATAATTTTTTTTGCAATTTTTCAGGACGTCATATTTCGGAAACCGAGAGGGTCGGACTCTGAAATTTCTGTTTCTTCGATTTGTTGTTAAGTATGACAGTTTACCAATTTAAGTAAAAATGCAAAACCAGCAAAGAAATGAGTCAATTAATCTCAAAAGACTAATCGCGAGACAGGTCAACCGAGGGAATATAACTGTACTTCAACTATATTGTGTTTTTGTTGTATTACTGTTTGCAATTTTTCCCCATTTTTCTTTATTTTATAGACATTAACTAACACGTCACAAAGTGTTTAAAATGTGTCAATTGACTCTGTCCTAACCGGTTCCTTTCATATAAAACACAACATAACTATTTTTAGTATACTGCAGAATATTTTAAATCAATTCAGAAATAAGTTGAAACTGTGGGACATTTGAATAAATTTTACCCTACATGTTTCCATCGATTGATAGATAAATGAATGTGTGTTTGTGAATTTGATATCAATAGCTTAAAGTGCAAAACTAAATTGGAATGAGTTAGATGATGAACAGGTATTATTTTTATCTTACTTTGGTGTATTTAAGAAAACTGAAGATAAAACAAAAGGACTTAAAAAAGGATTTCTTTGGTTTAGAGATTTTCATTTACTTAACAAGTTTGTTATGCGATATAAGGAAAGTATTTGTGTTATCGATGATTAAGATGATTGTATAAATTAATAGAAAACTAATATATACTCAAAGTAAATAAAAAGTGGAAACTGCAGTTAATAACTCACAAGGTTAGCTCCCGCTTTGTTTTATCCGATTTTAATGAACTTTGGATATGCATTAAAGAAAAACACCAAGGGACACGTATTTTTTAAGCGGCCAAATCTCACCATTAAGAATTTAAAATGTGGGGTCAAAGTTAACACATTTTTGTATGGAAACATGTCTGAAACTAATAAAGTTCAGATTTTTTGTTGAACGCAGTTTTGTTGTACTCGAGGAAACAGAAATGTTAATACCAATATTGCCTATTTAGTGCGCTTGGGTTGCATATTATTTAAAATGTTGTAAATGGTGCTTAAAAAGGTATTCGGGAAAAGTCGCATAAAAGCCGAACAATTACGAATATCGAAATAGCTCAGATACGCCGTCGATTCAATTTAATATGCATTAATATATATATATATATATATTAGCTTAATGCAACTGTAATTCTTAAACAAAACGCCAGTTTTAATATCACTTGAAACACATCCCAGGAAAAAATTACACATTCCAAAAAGAAGGTGATGCCCACACTTGCTTACATATCTCATTGCCAAATTTAGTAACTGCAATACCAAACTCATTCCAACGATAGAGTCAAAAAAGCAAGTAGTATTGTAATCAATTCTTTAAATTTAAACCAGAAAGCATGAACTCAATAACAAAGTAATCATTTACTTAAAAGAAAATTACAATGTTATTAACTTATATGTATAACTTTTTGTACTCAAGAAGTAATCATATACTCGTTATTGGAAGTAGTTCCTAATTTTTAAAAAAATAAGTTATACGATTTTAAAGAATTTATCTCATATATTTTTCAAACAAATTTTTATTTGCAGGAAAATAATACTTAAAACAGAAATTGCATTTTTTTTTTTGAAAAATTTATATTTTCGTGGTTTATAGCTCTAAAATTATGACAGACCCATGTTATCATATCAATTCGGTGTTTCACTTTTTAGGATTTTATTTCCGTATGAGTTTTGATCGTTATATTTGAGTGACCTAGGAGAATCACGTGTGAGTAAAAGTTGAATTTACTTATGGAACTACTTCTTTTTTTTAAATGTAAGTACTTCTTATTTTTTCTAGGGAACTATTTATTTATTTTTTTTTTGTGTAAGTACTTCGTAATTTTACAATGGAACTATTTCTTTATTAAAAAATGTATATAGTTCTTAAAAATATAAAGTAAATGGTTCTTTGGTAAAAAAAATAATCAATTCTAAAGAATCAATTATTTTAGTCTCACGCCCTGTTCAAAGAATCGAGTAGGTAATCTAGTAAGGAATGCGTTCTGCCCAAAATGCTTGATTACAAACCCGCTTACCTTTTTGGAAATTTTTTGCTGGGATTTTCTCGATTAGCGAAAATACAAGAAAGTTATCGGACATGTTTCGTATACCAGTTAATGTGTATCTAAAATATCTTTCATTTGCTACCCCATAAACATTAGATTTGGCCGATAAATAAAATACGTGTCCCTTATTTTTCTTTTTTTATCGCATATTAATTAATATCGGAGTGAACCCATCGGGAGACTCTCCTTGCCAGTCATAATTTGTACTTTTAAGCTCAAAAAGTTATTTCTCACGCAAGTGTATCAATTATTACATGGTTTTTGGGTAGTAATCGGTAATTTTTGTTTTTGACTGAAACGACAACTAATACAACAGTTGTTTTCAAAAATTGTTAACAAAATCGACTGCATTTTAAGTGATTATATTTTTATGTTGTAAAATATAACTACCAGACGGTTTCCAAAGAAAATACATGAAAATAAAATAATAAAATATTTAACTTACAATGTAAATTTTCAATTTTTCTGAATCAGACTGTGCAGTTTCTGACCCTCGTCAGTGACCCTGTTTTTTTGAATAATGTATTATTTGTTATGTTTTTATTTGTTCGATTGCGTCTATATGAAATTTTCTGTGCAATTTACTTATAATAGCTTAAATATTTTTTTTTTTTTATTGAAACAATTTTTTTTATATTTTGTTTAACAAGTATTTATTAAAGTATTTGCGGATATTGGTTAGTTATTTTGACTGAATTTTGTATTTAGTTCAGCTAGATAACTCCATTAAATTTTAATGAATTTTATTGACAAGCTTATTTGAGTTTTTTGGAATCTTATGTTTTATTTAAATAAATCGGTATGTTTTAAAAATTAAATTCTCCTGAATCCTTTCTAATAAAAAAGTTTTCTTAAAGTTTTAAACAAAATGCTTAAAATTCCATTTAGTATGAGAGTAAAGTGAAAATAAGCTTAGAGCATCTCATAGATTTTATTTTTATAATCCCGACATTTTAAGACAACAAGTACAATACATGTGTGTGTGCAGGAGCGGTTACAGCTTTAAATTTGGTGGGGTCGTGGTTGAGTTTTACATTTTTTTTTAACTCCTACGTCATATAAAAGCAGCAACTTACATGCAAATAAAAATATCAAATTTTTTTTGCAATTTCTTAAGATATTTTTAAAATATCCTTGAAAAACTACAGACATTACTATACTCAAATGAAAGGCCGAATCTATAAAAAAAATGTCCTATTTCCAGCAATTTAGAGAAATTTTTACATATCTACAATAGATAATCAACAAAAAAATAACAAATCGCATCAATCGCAAAACTATTAAATTGTGTTAACGTTTTTTCAAGATTTGAATTGTACTTAATTCATCATAATTTGTTTGTATTACTGCTTGACCTGGGCAGGTCACTATTTTGTATCATTCGGTTCAATATTCAACTTAATCACATAAATTAAAAATTCTCTATTTTGCAAAAAAAAAAATTTAAATCAAATAAAAATCTGCCTGCCAGACTGTAAACGACTGTAATTTTTCTTTATGTTTTTTATAATTTTTCTTTATATTTTTGGTATTTGCAATAAATGCTAAAAGTTATATCCCTAACGTTTTTCTTAAGTTGGTAATATAAAGAAAAACATTATTATTGTATATTTTCAAATTTTATAAAATATATTTCGGAACTCGTGATTTTGTATTAATTTTTTTTGTTTTATTATGTGTTTTAAGGAAAAATAATGAAATAAAATTATTGAAATTATTCGAGTTAATCGACTAGTTTTCAAATCTTATTCGATTAATCGAGTAAGTAAAAAAACTCAAAATCGAGCAACTTATTTAGTCGAACAAAACCAAACCCTAGCATTTTGAATACCCTAGTGCAACAATAAGAAAAAAATTGTCATTTGATTATAAAAATTCGGTTACTACGACTGAAATTCGTTTGTATGACTGAATATTGATTTTCTAAACGAAATTCGGTTAATATAACTGAATTTCAGTCGCACCCAAAATAATCAGAAAGCACATTTGTACTTACACTCACAATATTACACCCAAAATATTCAGCAATCACAATTGTACTTACACTCACAATATTTTTGCGTTAAAAACTACCTGTTAATTTAATTGAAAACACGATTAAAAAAGTACTACTCATTTTCCATTATACAGTAAAACCCGGATAAGACGAAATCCGAGTGACCAAAAAATTAGTTCGTCTTAAGCGAGGTTCGTATTAAGCGGGATTTTTGTTAACGATAAAAATTATGTATTAAAACAAAACAAAAACAAGATTATTCAGATTTTTGCATAAATAAAAAAAAAATAGCATTTCATGCATTCACAATTAAAAATTCACTTAAAATTTTTAATTTTTTTTCAAAAAAATCTGTTATTTTTTTCTGAATGACTGAATTAACGATTTCATTCGTTATAAGTTTTTCTATTACCAAAATATGATTTCAGCTTCTTCGGCACACGATTTTGTTCGAATATATTTTTTATGTTTATTAAGCTATTGTGTACCGTTTATATATTAGGTACTTCCTCCTCTACTTCGACTTCTTATTACTTGACAAATTTTCAACATCGAGAGGATTAACAATTTCCAATATTTCTTCATTTGATATGTATGTGACGTCAGCATCTAAAGGGTCCGCCAAATAACTTTTGTTTTTTTGAACTCCTGAACCAATTGGACTTTGTATAGGTCATACCAAGGTCTTTATGCAAAATTCATCTCAATGATGTCTCCGAAATTTTCAATTGTTGAGAACGACGGTGAATTGATGTTGATGGCGCTTCACGCACACTTTCTGCACAGCAGCAATATTCTCGGGTGTACGCACTGTTTTTGCCTTTCCCCGCTTTGGTTTATCGATGATGATGCCAGCTTCTTTCACTTTTTTCACAAGATAACGAACATACGGACCATATTCGTTCAGCGGAAGGATAAAACTAATTATCTGTCAAATCACACATGAGATAAGTGTTACCATTCACGAAATAGTTGAAAAAAAAAACGTTAGATGGCGGACCCTTTATATCTAGAAAGTCATCCACGGATATGGAATTCATATTAAGTCTATCCAATTAAACGGATAAAGAGTGTACTAAATATGGTAATTTGTATGAAAACGAGTTTTTGGGACTACTTAAAACAGTTCGTAATAACCGAGGGTTCGTATTAACCGAGTTCGTATTAAAAGATGTATTTTATATGAAAATTGTTGCCAAAACGTCGGGACTTTTAAATTAGTTCATATATACCGAGGGTTCGTCTTAACCGAGTTCGTCTTAAGCGAGTTTTACTGTATTCAAACCATTTGGATATTCAGTTTTAAACATTAATAACCGATTAATGTGGTAAAAACAACAGAAAGCAATATTCAATATGTAACGGATAAAATGTAAAAAACATTTTTTTTTTGTTTGATTTTGATATTGTAAAGATTTTTTTTTTTTTTATGAAAAAAATTAACACATACTTAGCCAATGTTTGTAATTATTTGTACGAGTATGTTTGAATTTCTTGTAAATTCAATTAAAATTATTTCGTATTTAAACCAAATTTTTTTTACAATTATTGTACTCCTTTTTTGAAAGATAAAACGAAAAAATTTAAAAATTTAACTGGCAATAGTTAACTACTACGGAAAGAACGTATATTTCTATGGCTTGTTTTTTAAACTACCGACAGAAAAAGTTGAATAATATGTTTCTACATAGAAAAAAAATAAAAAACTGGTTTCAATTAAAAAATTTATTGATTAAATTAATTTTTTAATTGATTTTGTACCTATCACGGCATTGAAAATGAAAAGAAAAAAAGCTCTAAATAACTACCTAAAAAACAAAAATGATGATAGTTAACAAAAAAAGTGTGTGAACGACACGTTTGTATGTTATATGTGTTTTTGGTAATGCTTTCAGTTTGTGGATTTGTGTGTGCTTGCTTTGTTTGTTTTTTATACTTAAACTTTTCTATTTAACATACAGTATATGAAAAAATAATTTGAGAATTATGTCTAAAATATGATACGAATTTATATATTTAAAAGCCAATTAAAATATTAATTAATTAAATTAAATATTTGTGTAGAAACAAATTTAATTCAAATCAACTCTTTTATTTAATATATTAGGTTGATAATTTTTCTGTGTATGCATTTTAATTGATTCTTCAGAAACCAACTTTACGTATAACTTTACAAATAATCTTGAATCGGGTATAGAAAATATATTGCGAGTGTACCGAATTTATCGGCCGTAACTTCCTAAAATACAATTTTCGATTCGGCTGGCATTTTATTTTGTGTGTATTATGAAATAAGTCGAGAAATTTCGAACTTACTTTCTGTTACACAGTTTTGGCACACTCATAAATACGCTGGGAATTTGTGAAAACTTTGTTTTAAATTTTTGTTACATACAAAAAATATTGGTGTTACGTATTTGACGTGGAAATTTTTTTACTCGTAATTGAAATGCCTCAAATCGTTTTTTAAATTGCGAAAGTAAACTATTTTATAAGAAAAACAAACTAAAAACGTCACTTTTTCTCCAGAAAAATAATATTATGGTACATAAAAATTTTACAAAAACAAATAGCACACAATTTTCACGTGAACTTATTATTGGGAAAATGAATTTATAATATTAACAGTTTTTTCGTCATAGTTAAAAAATTTCCAATAAGCCACTACACTCATAATAATCCATGCTAAAAATACGAAAAAAATGTCAAAACAACAAAATCTTTTGTAAAATGAACAAATTTTCTTTTTTTTTTCAATTTCTAACGAGCTTTCAACCTCCGTATATTTACAAAAATAAAGCAAATCAAACATATTAGCTAGGTTAATACTAGTATTTCGATCTGGCTAAAGATCTCATCGGAACCCGAAGTTTTAGAAAAGTTAGAGCCTCCATAATAGGCAGAACTTTAACAAAAAACTTATTAATAATCAATTTTGCTGCATTCTTGTCTTCTTAGTAATCAAGCACGTGGTTAGGTCTTTTCCTAACAAGCATCATGACGTTACTAAACTTTGAAGACCAAAAATGTTCTATTTATATAAAAAATTTTTAGTTTGTACTCTGGCTCAAGTAATATTTTTTACAGTTATATTAGTTTTTTGTTTTTATATACATCGAGATTATTTTTATGTTATTTTCAATTTATAACGAGCTTTCAACCTCCGTATATTTACTAAAATAAAGCAAATCAAACATATTAGCTAGGTTGATACTAGTATTTCGATCTGGCTAAAGATCTCATCAGAACCCGAAGTTTTAGAAAAGTTAGAGCCTCCATAATAGGCAGAACTTTTAAAAAAAAATTTCGTTTATTTTACAAAATTTTTGGGTATTTTGACATTTTTTAGTATTTTTATGCATTAATTATTAGCAGTGTATGTATGTAATTTTTGGGTGAAGAAAATACTCATAAATCTCCTTTTTACATTCACAATAGAAATACACTTAAAAATGGTTGCCAGTTACACTGGGGCCAACAAAAATAGGCTAGAGATTGTTTTTTATTTGAAAGTGTAGAACAATTTAAATTGAATACAAGTTCTGATCTTGAAATTATGAAAATTTTAAGCTATATTTGTTAGAGCTTTATTTGCTTAATTTTTTATATTTGTTCATATTAACTTATTTTGTAAATCGAAGCTTATTTTTGACTAATTTCTTTGAAAATTAAGCTTCTTTCTATTAAAATGTGGATATTTTCTATCCATCAGTATTTTAAAGTTTTTTTTAATTAAAAGCCGAAAATTCATTGTTACATGTGATAGAGCGGACAACTAATTGGTTTATCGAAATATTTTGTTAAACTAATTTGAATTGAATTTTTTTCTGTTACAACTATTTTTCTATAACAACTTTGTTTCGCTGACGAAGTTCCAAGGAACAAATTTTATAAAAATTGTATTTGTATTGGCGATTTAAATAAAAAAATATGAAGTATAGCGTTTAATTTGTTAAATTTAACAGCTTATTTTATAATGGTAACGACTTTTATAACTGTTTTAGGAGCCTTATTAGGAGCTTAAAACATCACTAATATCACTGTTTTTCGCAGAAATTATGAAAACACTATTAACCCTTTGCCAAGTTTTTATTTTTTCTGCTTTTATTTGCGTAATTTATCCAAAAAAAAAAGCTTAATTATTGATATGTTTCCATTAAATTTAAACGTTATTTTTTTCTGTGTACTTGTATTGTGAATGTGGAAAACCAAAAGCAGCTCTTATACATAACCAATATGTGTTTGTATAAAAAGGGATTAAAGTGTGCAGTACAGTCAGATTTCAATGAAATTTGGGTATGTAATTAAAACATCGTCCCAAGTCAATATATGAAGCTAAAAGTTAGTTTCAAAGGTGTTCGATTTTTTTTTTTAAATCTTTTTAATTTTTTCTTTGGAACATTCGCTAAAAAAAAGTTATTTTTAGCCCCAATTTTTAACCCCTTTTTTCTGTCCTCTTTATAATATATCAAATCGGATTGAACACTACCGACATTCTTTAATATTAACCACTGGACAATTTTTTATATAAATTATTTTAAAAGAAAAATTCTTCTTCTTCTTCATATCCGCTTAACTCCCTGTGGAGCATAGGGCCTCTTAGAGGTTTCTAAAATACTGTCTAAACATGAATTGCTCCCTCCCAAACACATGGAGCTTGCCGCCAAAGCGGGAGGATTTGACAAACGTCTGTGACCTCCTGGGAGATTATTATTTTCTGTTTGCGTTTTATTCATGTTTTTGTTGACTAGTTTGCCAGGATTTCTTCGATGCATGTAAGGACAAAGAAGATCTTAGTGGATCCTGACACTAATTTTTGACTAAGAGCAGGCGTAGGCTTCCTGAAAGCTTATGGGCGCTACCGTTGACTTTTAATGGTTTTTCCGCTACCATCCCTATTGCACTAGCCAGCCATAATAGTTCCGTAATCTGCTTGACCCAATTCCCGAATATGTCAGGTTGGCACAAGAACAGATGAAACGTTGTTCACATTTGCTAATATCATAGCTGGTGCTATAATATCGTTGCCCGGTGTCCACCTGCCCCGGAGGGTCGGAGGTCGTGAATCTTCTTAGTTAGTTACAAGAGCAAGGATTGGTTCTGGACTTTACCAAGTTAAAGGCGATCAGTTCCGTTACCTTGTCTGTTAAAAAAAATTTTCTAAGTAAAAAAATATTCTCTTTAAAGCAAATTTCTTCATTCAAATTTTCTGATTTTATTTGTAGATATTCTTCTAAAAGAAAAATTCTGCACGACTTTTTTCATTAAAAAATTTCCTATTATCCCCACCGCCCCCCTTGAAACCACGCATGGTGTGCTTGTTAAATATACATTTAAATCACAAATAAATTTAACCTTATAATGCACGAGGCACTGTTGTCCTGTCAGACTATAATGTTAAAAATTACAATATTGAAGTTATTTCGATAGTTTAATATATTTTCGTCAACATCTTTTTAAAAGTTTGAAAGTGAGCTTCACAGTCGATATTTCCTAATATTTAAACGTGAAAGAAAATTGTAAAATTTTAAAAATATTAAACCTTAATTTTAAACATTGATAATGAACACGAAATTAAAAATAAATGATAATATTGGTATAAGGAATCACGGAATACCGGCACGATATATTTAGGGAAAAAATTTAACTTAAATTTTCCATTTGAAATACAGAAATATATAATTTGTAATTCGGTTTTTTAAGGAAACTCAAAAATTATTTTAAATTCCTGAACATCAATTGAACATCAGAATTTTAATACTAATTTTCACTGGTGTTTTTTTTGCAGCGTTGGCATTCAAGACATTTTCATAATATTAACGCAAATTTCAATACCAAAAGTAAACAAAACTTTTCAAGGGTAGTAAAAGCAATAAGGCTAATATTTGTTGATATTTAGTAAACTTTTTTTGCTGTTTCAGCAATTTTATTTTAATTTTTATTTTGCAAAAATTTTACTAAAATTTAGTAATTTTACCAATTTTTTTACTAAATTAATTTTACTAATATTTAGTAAAAAATTTGATTGTTGTTAGCAAATCGATTTCCATTAAGAGTTTACTAAAACTGTATTAAACTTTAGTAACTTTTACTAATTTTTTTACTACTTTTACTTTACTGAAACTGTTGGACTAATATTAGCAAAGTTTTCTGTAACAATTAAATTTTTTCTGTTAACTTTTACTATTTTTTTTATTACTTTTACTTTACTAAAGCTACTGGTCTAATATTAGCAAAATTTTCTGTTACTTTTACAGACTTTTTTATATTAGTAGTATTAAGAATAAATATATTTTTATATGCCGACAATTTTTTTACTTTGGTATTTGAATTATATGAAAAATTAGTCAAAATTTAATGTTTTTTGCTAAATATTTCCGGACTTTTTCAATGGATTTGCAATTTTAATACAAAAATTTGTATGTCTAGTTTATTCACAGTGAAAAAAAATAATTTTTTAAAATGCACAAAACTTAGGAAACAACTAAAAAAGAACAACTTTCAAATTCCTTGCAATACCAGTTTGATACCCTGATACAAACACAGATATGATTATACACAAATTAAAGATAATTTTGTGTAGATTTTTTTTTTAATGTATGATTTTGCCATAAAATATCTAAAAATTTAGCAAAATATATGAAAAATTTAGGTGAATGATGTAAAAATAAAAACCGCGATATTTAAAAAAACTTCAAATGAGAAAAACAGAAACTTGTTTGGATAATAATCCATGCATAAAAATACGAAATTATTGTCAAAACTACAAAAACTTTCGTAAAATGTATGAATTTTCGTTTATTTTACAAACAATTTAGTTATTTTTATTATTATCAGTGTAACCACCAAAAAAAGGGGAAGTACTTCTAAATGGATCACTTTTTTAACAACATACAAACAAACAACTTATTTAAAAAGCACAACATAAACTGGTTAATGCTCACAACAATACTTTTTCTACTCCAAAAAAGTTGTTTTAAAGTAGTTAGAGTACTGACAATATGGGATATCCAGTGTAAAATAAACCAGTGTTTGAGGTAACTTGTAACTTCTAAGTGCCGTAGGATGCTATGTGGAGTGGTTCTTAAACTACTTTTTTGTCAGGTCTTTGCTACTGGGTAAGGTTTTTAAAAAATATGTGTTTCAAAACCAGATTTTTTGGACGTCGTGTAGTGTTATAGGAATTTGAGGGTTAAAGTATTTGTATATCTTGTATCTCCTTATCTTTCAGTATTTATTTTTGTGTCACTCGTTGTTTAGCGTTTAAATGCGTATTTGTAAAATATATTTTCCAAAATATGCTACTTAACGACTTTATAGTACACAAGATTTTTGCAATAAAAAACATATGAAAGTTTTTGCTTGTCAAATTCCAAAGCCTTTTTAAGATTAGGTGGCGGAAAGTAGACATAGAGTTGAAAGGCCTATGTGAATTGTCACATATGACGTAATTTAATGCTTTGAAACAGGAATTTGTAAATAAAACCACTTAGCATTAATAAATTATTTAAAAACTGTTTCGGATTTGTTTTTACAAAGCCCATACTTCATTTTCAAATGTTACATATTTAATCGTTATTTTTCATTTAATCCACTTTTTTAAAGTTATAATATTTTCTGTTGAAAATAAATTGAGTTGCTTTATCGAAATCTGAATGAAACTTTTTATTCAGTTTTATTCTAAAATCAGGTACTTATTGTAATTAAATGTAAATGACTCAATATCGCCTAGCCTATACCGCTGGAGCTAAGAACTTGAAATTTGGCATGTACGTTCATTCTCCGCGTAGACGTGCTCTAAGACGGAATGTTTGGAAATGGGGAAAAATATCCTCCTTGGCGGAGAGGCCAAATCGTTTATGCTAGGAACTTTGAATTTGGAACCTGAGTTCCTAAACAGGATTAGATATCTGTATAAAGCAGATTTTTGGAAATTTCTTCTTGGAAAGGCCAAAAGTGTAAAAGTTTCCTGTTTCCCGGCCTGGCCTGGCCGCACCACTAAAGCGAGGAACTTGAAGTTTGGTATGTGAGTACCTAATCATGAGACATCTGTATGGACCGGATTTCTGGCAATTCCCACGGTGAAGGGCACAAAAGCGGAAAAAGTTTCCCCCTTGGGGGTCTGTCAGAACCGATGACCCTTTGATCAGATATTTGAACATTTAAATCTACATTTCTTCGAATATGAACTAGCTCACTAATATAATACTTTTTGGATTTCTGGCCAGTAATATGGTAAAAATAGGGATTAACGATTCACTTGGTGAACAGGTCAAAGCTTAAAAGCAAGTTACTTAGAATTTGGCATCTGGGCTCCTTATCACGAGAAGTAGATCTAAAAGTTTGAAAAAGTCACCCCCTTAGCAGCCTTGCAAAACCGTCGAAGCTAGAAACTTAAAATTTGATATGTGGGTTCGTTATCGGAAGTAGACATCTGAATAGAACGGACGAGATTTTTGGAAATTCCCACGAAAATGGTCAGAAAGGGAAAATTCTCCCTTTTTTGCTTAATCTGGAGTAGGCATTTGTTTAGAGCGGATTTTTTGAAATTCGATAAGTGGGTACTAACACAAGTAGACATCAGGGATGCAAGCCGCCGGTCATCAGCTTGAATCGGCTAATGGCTAAGCCGGTTGGCATATTCGACCATAATTACAGACAAAATGTTTTCCCTAAAATTGCTTTACAACGAATATGAGGGGAAAACAGTACACAGGGAACTACAAATTTTCTGTTTTAGCCTACTACACAATAGATTAATGAAATAAAGAAATAAACTACATTGGATTAGATTTATAACGAACTATCGTAATTTTAAAATTTTTGTTTCGGTCCAATATCACGTTTAAGATTTGAATAAAACTTGGATATGTTCTAAAGGACAAAGAAATATAAGACAATTATTATTTTTTAGGTCCGCAATCTCAAGTTCAGTGGTTAATAAGTGGGGCCAAAAATAACCCGTTTTAATGTCTTTTTCAATATATTTCTTATCTAAGTTATTAGTTAGTCAAATTGGGTATCAAATAAAAGGTATTTTAAGGATACATCTACTGCTATATATAACATGTCCGTGCATGTCCAAACATATTTGTTATTCAAAAAACAATTATTGCGAATGCCAAATTTGTATGGGTAGTTGCTGTTGTTGCCTATTTAATTTTATTCGAGGGAATCTCTAAAGTTTTTCAATTGTCGTATTCGTTCTGCTTTAACACGAATTTTCCTGAGAAGGTTTTATAGTCCATATTTAAAATATTTTAAATAAGTGGCAATCCTGGGCCCACATCATAGTTAATATGGGTATCACATTTTTTTTTCTCGAGTACTTTAATACCGCGAACAAACAATAAGAGTTTCTTAAATTTAAAGAATGTTTTAATAAGAAAATATTGTAAGTTTTTACCCCCCCCCCCCCCCCCCCCCCCAGCGTGCGACTGCGTACCTAAAAACAAAGCAAACCTTATATTTTTGTCCCCAACACCACATCGAAGTTGCATTAAAATCTGCAGATTCAACACTGTGTAGTTTCCTTGTCAGTAGGCGCGGTTTGATAAAAAAATTTGCTCCCATTTATTGTGTCTTATTTATCAAAATTTAACTGAATTTGGAAAATGATAAAATTTGACTATATTAATAGATTTTATGAAAATCCAGAGAAAAGGATTATTTTGTAAAAAAAATCAGGACTAGATCTAAGTGTAACAACCCCAATTTATCTATAAACCGGCAAAAAGGTTTATTTATTCTTTACATAAATAAAAAAAGTTCAGATGTTTTTCTATCGATCCAGAAAGTTTTATTTTATAATATTATCGATTACAATATCGTATATGATAAATCATATAATACACACAACATGATTCATCATACGCTGTGTGGTTTTAACTAGTAAATTTTAGAATATTTGAGATGGACTATATTCAACCAATATTAAATAACTATAACTAAAACATTATTTATACAAACAAAACATTACATTAGTTTAATCAATTTAAAATACGTTTTACATATATTCTGCTGACTTATTATTTCAAGTGTATTAACAAACTGCGAAATATTTTCCAAAACTCCCCTTGACCATATGGTTTGCATTATACAACAAAAATGTGTAAACAATTCTCAATCAAGTTCTAATTAAAAAATTATTTTCACTGTTTCGACTGCGAGTACTTGAGTATAAACAAATTTGAATTTAATTGAATGACTGAAAGAGGGGGAGGAGGAAACATGTAATAAAATTTACTATTTTATGGCAACAGAAACAACATTCATTATTTTATACAAAAACAACAGCAATTTCATTAAACAATATAAAAACAATGAAAGGTGTTTTGTGTGCGCATTGACCAAATAATATTAAAAAATAAACAAACACAAATTGTAAGAGCTGTTCAATAATGTGGCCTGTTCTATAATTTTGACCTTTCGTTTTATCGTGTTTTTCATAAATATGTCAAAACTGTCAATAATTTTAATTTTCGCTATCTCTATTTTAAAAAAGTTTAGACGTGAATGCACACGTTTTACGGTTTTATAGTGTCGTTGCACAAAAACGCAATATATTGTGTAAATTTCGTTAATAAAAAAAGTAAATAACAAGCTAATTTTAAAGAATTTTCCCAGATGAATTTTTGCAAACGGTAAGAATTTTATACACAATTTTAATAAAACTAAGTAATTCAATAACAAAATATAATAAAAACTAGTTGAAAAGCCTGCCCATGCCAAGCACAAACTCAAAGTCTAAAAATCAAACACATTTTAGTGCGCATTTAAAATTTTAAGAAATTTGATTTTGACTCTTTCTTGCTTCTAAACAAAGCATTTGTGAATTTAAATATTACACACAGGGAAAAATTTAGCTATTTGCCAACTGAAATTCGGTTACTTCGACTTTAATTCTAGTATTATGAATTTCAGTCGGTAGGTGCAACTTAACATTAGTGATCACAACAAAATTCGGTTAATTCAACTGAAGTCTAGTTGCATCACCCAAAATATTGAGAAATCTAATGTAAATATCGTTTGACTAACTGAATTTTTAAGTTGTTACTATTAACATACACTTTTCAATTCGGTTGGCACTTTATTTCTCTGTGTGTAAAAATGCCAACAGGCAGTATCCGATAGCAAAGGGTGTTATCTGGAAAAAATATAATCGAGTTTTGTCAGCCTTATATCATTAACATTAACGGTCGCAAAATTAAAAATCCGATCATAATAAGCCCCTGGCCCTAAAAAAGTTTTATCTATCTCTGGCAACATGGAGTTTAAATGAATATTTAAGCAATTTTCTAAACGCAGGGTTTTTACAAAAACCATTTTCTCTGGAAACATAGACATAAGAGAAAATGAGGTTTATTAGACTTCCATTCTCACACTGGGGTATAATATACCCCAACAGAAGTGCGAATTGTGTGTAACAAAAATAGGTATATGTGGACGGAGGGTTAATTTCACTGATCCACATCAAAATAATAAATAAAAAAAAACAGTTTTTGGCTCCTCAATATTTTCCATAAAGAAACATACGAGTATTGGATCCATTACAACACTCCGGAGACCAAGCAGCAGTCTACACAATGGGTTTCTCCGGGTGAACTGGCTCCGAAGAAGGTCAAAGTAAGTTTTTTGGCTAATAAGGTGATGGCAACAGTTTTTTGGGATGCACGCGGGATAATCCACATCGCTTACCTTCAAAAGGGAGAAACAATAAACGGTAAATATTATGCCAACTTATTGGACCGATTTAAGGATTATTTACAAAAAAAAAAACACCCCATATTGCCAAGAAAAAAATTCTTTTTTATCAAGATAATGCATGGGTGCACACGTGTGCAGTCTCAATGGGGAAATTCTATGAGTTGGTACCTCATCCGCCATATTCTTCGGATTTATCCCCCAGTGACTATTTCCTATTTCCAAACCTAAAGAAATGGCTCGGTGGAAAGAGATTTAGCCTTAACGATGAAATTATTGATCAAACAAATGCCTATTTTATGGACCTCGAAAAATCCTATTTTTTGGGAGGGATGCAAGGGGACTAAGTGTATTGAGCTAAAAGGAGATTATGTTGAAAAATAAATTTTTTTTTTGAAAAAAAAAACTGTTTAATTTAAAAAGTCGCGGACTTCTTGATCCGCCATCGTATCTTCGTTTGTTAATCATTTAATTTAAGAAATTGCAGTCCTGTTTTCTCTTTTTTCCCCATAGAAGTTGGGTCGAGAAAAAAACACTAGCATTAGACAAATCCGAATGGATTTGTGTGAATTAAATAATCTTCTAATTGTTTAACTTCCACCCTTAGCGAAAAAAACGGTCAAAATGAACCAAACTTTAAGAGGCTATAAAATGTAACTTTGAGCTAAATATTCAAAACCCTCTTTTTCCCGTTGGACACGAATTCATTTACATTTTAAGCAACTAAATATTATATGTATCGATAGCTTATTTGGTAGAGTTCTCGCATAACTAATTGTTAACAACCTGTGACCGCAGATTCGAATCTCAGCATCACCACGTTAATTATTTAATTACAAAAATATATTTTGGAATAATTTTTTTATAAATTTTTTTTTTATGAAAATCTATTTATAGACACATTACTTTTTTTAAACATGTAAGCAGTTACTTTATCCCCTACAAGGTATAAAGTTAGGCTCATCGCCTGTAAAATGCAGCAGTGAAGTAAGGTGTAATGTTATACATGTAGCCCCATATCGATGCATTACTTTACCAATTATTTGGTAATGTGTGGTTTTGCTGGTTCTTTGTATATACATTTATTAAATTAGAAATATTTCACTTAGGTTTTTTTGTTATATAGCCCAAAAACCAAATGCAGACCCACATTAGCGAACATTCCCTTAACATAAACAATGAAATAACACTTGACTAGAACACTCTTCGCAGTAGTAGAAATGATAGCTGAACAAAAAGGTCTGTTCACACACTTGTTTATATATTTTTACATTTAAAACAATTAGTTTAATGAAGAAAAAAAAATAAAAATAACAACAAAAAAGTATAAAAAACAATAACAAATGAAATTACAACATCAAAGATATCATTAAAAATGTACTGACGGCTTGTTTCTTGTTATTTAATTTTACTATTTAATGATTTTTAATGATGTTATTTTGAACACGAAATAAAATTTATGACTGGGTCGTTCTTTCATTCTGTTTGGAACGAAAAAGCGAACACCAGTATTGTGTAGCAATTAATGCGGAAGTCCTTAATGAAGATCATAAAAACACACAAAACAAACTATTTATGTTTAACAACACACTCATAAAAATCAAAAGATATAGAAATGAAGATAACTTTCAGATTGACAATGTTTAAGACTTTGACAGTAGTTCAAATTAAAGTTTAAATGAAGGTATTTAGCTAATAAATCTTAATTAGAGTTTTATAACTTTACAATACACAGCAGTAGTGTGTACTTACAAGGAAACTACTTTAAGTCGAACTCTCAGTTTGTTATGAAATTTTAAATATGTGCCTTTCCCAGCCAACTGTCTTGCCATAGGAAAAAAGTATGTCATATCAATATCAAACTTACAGTATCTGTCAACGAATAGAAAATTAAACTACTTTTTTTAAAATTTCCAAAAAGTGCGCAAAGTAGGCGTGTGTTAATATTTACAAATTATGGGCTTATTTTTATATTTCTTGCATTTAAAATGCGACTTTAGGAATATATTTTTTTTATGGAGAATTGGAAAAAAATAAGATTTTTTTTAAAAACTCAGAACTAGTTAATTTAGTTCATGTCCAAATTTCTTAATCAACTGCGTTCAACACAACAGCTACACTCAAAACAAAAAGGTTTGTTGAATTCTTTTTTCACACGTCTATATAAAATATTTAACTAATTTTCAGCAATTTCTTGCTGTTATCGGTAAAATTTTAGTTAAACGCTTTTTACCAAAAAACTAAGTTTGAACTATTGTTTAACTAATTTACGTTGCTAACAAAATTGTGCCGATAAATATATTTATATTTATTTATGGAGAAAAAGCAAAAATATGAGACGTAGATTTCACAGCTTATATGACCGAAGTAGAGAAAAAACAGAGTCAAACAAACACAACCACTTACACAAAATGCAACCACGCTTGATTTCGTTCATTTTAGTAGTTTCCTTCATATACTACACATCAGACAAAGTGCGTGATAATAAATGTTCTGAATATTAAAAAATATAAATAAATTAAATAAACTACTTTAAAAACTTTACTAAATGAGTGGTATTTTGATAAATTTGAAAATTAAAGATGCATGCAAAAGCAAATTGTGGGCGCTGTGGTGTAATGGTTAGCGGACTATTACACAGATGGTCCCGGGTTCGATTCCCGGTGACGACAACATCAATTTAGAAAAATAATATGTATGAGTTTTCTATCACTTATATGTATCGCTGCTCCCACCTTCGGTGTTCCCATAGCACTTAACCCCACCGAAGTAAAATAATGAATCAGGGCAATCAAACAAAAAGCTTCAATAAATTCGCCAACTCTACATCAGGTGGCGAGCAACAACTGTTCTAAGACTTATCTACTCGCGCAAATACAGTGTTGCCATGTTTGAAGCCCTTCATCTTTCACCACCTCTCATCTCTCCACTATCCCCTTTCCAAAGAAAGCAACACATTAATTAATAGGAAGAATTTCCTATTATAAATGCCAGTCTCAGGTATTTGTTTTTGAAAGTTAAAGCGTTTTTATAATATTTAACCATATTTTGAATATTTAATTTTTGTATTTTAGAATTATCATCATTTGTAAAATGTAAAATTACGTCATACATACATATACATATGAAAGTAATATGAAATTATTATGTTTTGTTCTTAAAGTTATTAACAAAATATTAAGTTTATTTCTACATTTATTATCTAATTGCATTTTGTTAACGATGTGGAAGTCCTGAAATTTTTATATACATTTAAATTTGTGTATATCACAAAAAAATATTTAAATTTCAGCAAAATAAATTAACTAAAATAAAAAATGTTATACTAAGCTTTTATTTTTTTTTTTTAACTTACAAACCTCCAGCAAAAGTCGATTTTTATTTGCATTAAACTAAATGTCAACAAAATATTTTGCTGAATTTACTAATTCTTTGCTGAAAATCAGAAAGCTTTTGCAGATATTAGCATTTTTTCTGCAAGGATCCTCCCAACGAAAATTTTGCTGACTCAACTAACTTTTTTGCTGACTCTACGGACCTTGTTTTTTTTTTTTGAGTGAACACTTCACATCACTCTGACAAAAAAAAATAAAATTGTAAAAAACAAATAAATTGATCTTATCTGCCGCAGATGATTAGTTATAACTATCGTTAAGTTATTAATTTGTAGTGGTTTTATTAAATGTTTTTGTGTTTAAATGCATTTGTACACACAGAGAAATAAAGTGCCAACCGAATTGAAAAGTGTATTTTAATCGAAACAACTTATAAATTCAGTTCGTACAACGATGTTTACATTAGATTTCTGAATATTTTGGGTGTTGCAACTAAAATTCAGTAGAATTCACCGAACTTTGTTGTGAAAACTAACGTTCAGTTGTACCAACCGACTAAAATTCGTAATAACTGAATTTGAGTCGAAGAACTCGAATTTCAGCTGGCAAACAACTAAATTTTTCTCTGTGTGTCTTCATTTAACATATAAAAGTGATAGATTTGACAGTTCAAGTGATTGAAATGATTTATAAACTTCGTTTTTCATAAAACTAAACTGCTTAAGCTAACACGGACAACCACAGCGTTCATTGTCGTGTTTTACAGAATTCAAAATTACAAAAAATTATGTGAAGTGAGGCGTTGTGATTTAAAATATTTTAACAAAAATGTTCGACACTTTGAGGAAAAATATTTCCATAAAATGTTTTGTATCACATGACTCACCTATTGTGTATGTGTTAGCTGGTGTTTAAGCTTGTTATATCCACCCGTGCTAATCATTTATCTTTACTCAAGTATAAGTTGCTAGCCATGCAAAAAATAGTACTGTCCACTGTTACTGTACCACTGTTATTGTTGTAAAGCCTACGCTGTTAGAAATTTAAAAAGTTACATCTAATATTGTTTTAGAAAAACACAATTTTTTTGAAAATCAAGAGTTTTGACAGTATCACCAAAGAGTTTAGAAAATAAAGAGACTGCAATACTCTCAGTTATAGAGAAAAATATATAACATGTGGCAGCAAATAGGAAATTCAGTATTTATTCGCGACTTTAAATTGATAAATTTACACTCAGGGAACATTTACTTTAACAATATGTAGTTTATTTATAACCTGTTAAGTCATTATTCGAAAAATCGCTTAAATGCATTAACCGGTTATACGTATATGTTAATCGACAATTTCGTTCAAAATGTATTATTTCTTTGGTTTTTTTTCCAATAAAAACACAAAAAACTGTGTTTTTTTGTTAAATTTTAATCACAGTTCTATGTTCTTGAAATATGATTTCGAAACTTGAGTTATATTTTGGCTCTTAAAAAAAACAAATTTTTCAAAATTTTTTTTTTTCCATTTGCTATTTAATGTTACGTTAAAAAATTCTATAAAATGTAGTTAAAACCTAAATTTTGTAAATACTCGTAAGTTTAAGTAAAAAAAGTGTATTTTTTAAATGTTTGTATTATTAAAAAAAAAAAAAGAATACATTGCTACAAAGATCTATCAAATCAACAGAGTATCACTCAAAAAAGTTTTATAGTAGAATTTACCTAAAATTACAGTTAAAACAAATGTAATTTCAGTAAAAAATGCGTCAAAGGTAACTACTCTTGTTTTTAACAGTTGAAAAACAACTAACAAATGCAGTAAAACTACTAACAATGTCGTAAAAACAAATGAAAATGTTTACTACAATATTTTTGAAATAACTGTTATTTCAGTTAAAGACAACTACTACTGATTACTACAGAAACAACTGCTATGTAGTAACTGTAAAACTTTTTTGATTGTAGTATTTGGAAGATGACGCTCCTAGTCGAGAACAAAAAATTGACCTAACAAATATCTCTAGAAATTCTGAGAACATTGTCCTCTGACGATTTCCTTATGCAAGAATGAAATCTATTAAATAAGTTTTTGGAATTTTAGTACATTTATTTAATTTAATTATATGTATTAGAAATGCCACTTATATTTTTTTAAAAATCGATAGTAGTGATAGAAAACTCATACATATTATTTTTCTAAATTGATGTTGTCGTCACCGGGAATCGAACCCGGGACCATCTGTGTAACAGTCCAACGCGCTAACCATTACACCACAACGCCCACAAATTTTAACCGATTATTCGGGTCGAATAATTATTTGAGTTTACATTCTTTGTTTCAACAATAAACAAAACCGAGGAATCGGTTAATCGATTAACCTAATTGGAAACATTATTTAATATGCTATATATTTCTCAAGGACATAACTGTTAAAGTTTTATAAGAAAAAAGTTAATTTATAACTATTACGAGCAATTTTTTTTTTCCTTACGCGTAATTATTTCTGTCCAATAAAATAAAAATTTAGGCGTTCTAGTCGAATTTAGTCGGGAAATTATACATTAGAAAAGTTTTATTTTATGTAAATTTTTGTGTTCAAATTAGCATGAGTTAAAATAACTATTATCGATATTAGTCGCAAAATAATAATTATTTTCAAAAAATATTTTTTTCCGTTGCTGATTAATAGTTCAACTATTAAAATAATTCTCATATAAGACTATTTTTTTTTTTGTTTTGGGTCCTTGATACTTTTCTGTGAACTTCACTATTGTATGGTCTAAGGAGGTCCATCTGTTCATAAATAATTCCTATGTTTTCCTCCCAAATTTTGATATGTAACAAGTCTCTTCTTTTTGTCCAATTTTTGTGGTACCTCTTATAAATGTGCTTCAGTATTCAGTATCTTATTACTTAATAACTGCTGCAGTTTTTTTTTTTCATAAGGCAAGTGGTTAGTTTAAAAGCTCATTAAAAGTTTTTAATATCTTCCAACTACAATGTTAATTCAAATGCTACTCTGCTGTTATAATAAAATACTTAAATTCTTATTTTTATGTGGTTTTAGTTAGTTAGTAGTTGACTTAATCCCATATGACCATTGGTATTATATAAATGTATATTGTGGCAGTGACCAAAGCCTTTCAATCTTTCTTTTTGGATGCCCGTTAGAAAATCGGATTAAGGCAGAACTTTTAACTTGCAAATAAAAAATAAAAAAAACTACTCGTAGTAGTAAATTGAAAGTTGAAAGTGAATTTGTACGTGCCTTGGCCATAAAGAGTAAGATTGTTGAGAAGTTTAGTTTCGTATTTGGCAAATACTCTCATATCCATGGATGAATATAGCACTAGCAGTAGTAGGGGAAGGTGGGGTAATTTGAGACAAGGGGTTTTGTATTTTTTTTTTTTCATATTAATGCATTTTCTAACTATTGAGTCCTGTTCCTTGATGAATTTACTTTGAGCAATCCATATTTCAGTAGTCGCATTTTTTATTATTTTTATGTACAAAAAAATGTTTATTGAAGGTCTAGTTTTTTGTAAAGCCAAATACTTTCTTTTACATTTTTAATCAGGTAAATATAAAAAATTATTGTTACGTTATGTATGTTACGAGTGACGTATGACCTTTCGCAAATATTTTAACATTGCTAAAATTATGGCAGTTTTTGTGACTTTGTTAATTATTAATATATTTGGACATTAAGCCGCGGAACTACAACAAAAAAGCAACAAAGGCCATTGTGGAGTATGATTTAGTAAAAGCAATACAGGATATCAAACGGATGGCGCTTCAAATGTTTCCGCTAAGAAACATCATGCTACTAAACCAGCTTTTAAGAAAACACGGATTTCATCATTTTCCCCACTATCTTTAGATATACATTTTTGCATAATTTTTTTCAATGAAATGTCCTTGAAATTAAATTTTACCAATACAGTGAACTGCAAACACATACAAGAGGACCGCTCAATTAAAATGTGATAAAATAATAGCCACTACAACTCATAATATCCAGACGAAGATTAAGAATTTTCTTTGTGTTTATCATATTTAATTTTATTTTTTAGTCTTATTTGTTTGTGTTACTTTTTTCTTTTTCCTTAATTCATTGATTATCATCTGATAAACAAGAATTACTCTTAAAACTATTGTTTTTTAAGTGGTAGTAGTGCTTTAAGAACTTCTTTTACTTGACTCCCAAAGCATCATTGAAGTTATTGCTAACAACTGCCAAAAATGTTAAATTAAAGTTATTTTAAACAGGATTTTGCCTCACCATATAAACTAATTGGTATCTAAATTAATAACATCCTAAGAAGTTCTTTTTCATAAGTTCATATATTCTTTTTTTATATGGAGGTTGAGGTGGTAAGTGGTTGGATTTGCAATCAAAAGATTGTGAGATCGATTCCGGACTGGGGAGATACATTTTTTTTATATTTTTTTTTTTAATTCTTATTAAGTTTCTAGTATTTTTTTTTTATTTAATTTAGTTTTTTCTGTGTATTTTAAAATAATTAAGTAATTTAAAACGACCGAATAATAAAGAAAATTGTAGTCCAGAGTTTACAAATAATTATTTGATAAAAATCGATTTTTGCATTTGCGATGGAACTTTTTGTAAAACTAATTTAAAAATATAAAACAACCTAAAATTTTTTATTAATTAGTTAATCGGACTTTTCATATTTGTTTCAAGATATACTTTTTTAGTGTGCCTTGAAACGCGTTACATATTCAGAAAAATTAGGTTAAAAAATTTGATTTTGGCTTCAAAAATCTATTTTATTTTTTAATTTTATTGTTTCGGATCATGAAAAATACCGATGAAAAATTTTAAAAGCTAGTTTATTAATAATAATAATAATTAATTAATATAATTGTTAAGGTAGAGGGTGCACATAACAAAGAAGTTTTCAATTTATTTTTGATCAATGGTGATAATCTTTAACTTCGAGCTTATATATTAGTTATCATTTAGTGAGAAAACTAGTTTATATGAATAATTGATGTTTTGCATGTGATTGTTTTGCGTGTTCTAATGATGGGAACCTAGAAAATTTCCGAAATAGAACTATCAACACATACCTGAAAGTGGTCAATTAAAAAATTTGAAAAAGAAAACTCTATAGATTATTTGTTAGGACAATATCCTAATAAAGAAATATGGAGTATGGCCTCGAACTTGAATAATTTTCATTTTCATAATAATTATTTAGTATATTAATTAATTAATAACTTTTACTTTATTAAAATATATCACTTTAATTTACCGTTAGAATTTTTCTCGACCTCTTTCTCCAAATCTTTAGAAAAAATTACGGGAATACGTTTCAAGGCACACTTGTTTTATTGCAGGCCACTTTTACCTGTAGTTAAACTACTTCTCCACTACTTTTTTTTATTGTCTGATATATTTTATCCTATTAAAGACACTTCTCGTCAAATTAATTATTTAAAAAATATTTTAAAATATGCAATGAATTCAAAATTGTTAAATGAGCTTTTTTATTATTGCCTAATATTTTTTTTCAACCTAATCAAAACTTGAAAATAGATTAAAAATAATTTATATCTCAGTGATACGACATCACATAATAAAATTTTTTTAAAAATTTTATCTTTTTTATATTATATATTTGTGTAGCATATTTGTCTTGTTTTCATAAAAATATATAAATATTTTCAACTTAAGTTCGTTTTAAGTTTGTTGTTCAGCATACGTATTTTTAGTGCAAATGGTAGAACGGTCTACTTCAATACAGCAGATCGTAACTCAGATTCGTGTGTTCCATTCTCGCTGGCACCAAATGATTTTTTTTAATATTTAAAGAAACATCCCCTAGAGTATGCAGCACATTTTTAATTAATAAAAATGTTAATATATATTTGAAGAAGACCATCCGTGAACTGTTGAAAAAGAGCATTCGTGCACTGTTTTAAAATGCTATTAAAGAAGTTATATAATCAATCCATACGCATGACACGATACTGTTAAAATCATTAATGATTCACCTAAGTTTGCACCACATCTCTTATTTTCCTGGGCCCAAATAACAAATAATTTAGTTGTGTTCTTTTGGGCTAAGAGTCTAAATAGAGTTTAGAAAATAAAGAGATTGCAATACTCTCAGGTATAAATTTATATTTTTTAATTTTGCTGCTAATAGATTTTAACATTTTGGTTATGGTATGAGCAACATTTTTTTCAATCCAGCTTTAGTTTTCCTTAAAAATGGACCGTTTCCTGTTTTGCAGGCACAAGTTTTTAATAGAGCGTGAGATCATAGCATAGCCATTGGCTACACCACTAACAACGCTTTGGAATAGGCCTATCAAAAGACTAAACAAAAAGAGAGATGTGTTCTTTTTAGAAGCTGGAAAAAAAAACAGTCGCATGTTACCCCACCTTCCCCTACTACATACTATAGTATTACTTTCTATATTTAAAACTTTTTTAAGTATTTCATTTGAAATGAAGTCGTATTAAATTGAATACAAACACACACTCCGATGTGAAGTATGCCCTTTAGTTTAGCCACCTCAATTACCAATTCCTTTATAAAAAAAAAACAGTTTGTAGCAGGCTTTTAGCCTGACCATCATTTAGTTTTTGCATTTGTACAACCCACTCATGCCTGAAGAAATAAGTTCTCAAGCTTAATCTCAAAAGAGTTATGACCAAAGTCACAATGTATGGATGCTTCAAATCCGTATATAGTAAGGGCGTTCATGAAGACTTTGGGTAAAATCAATTACCATTAAATTTTGAGAAATTGTATTTTTCGTAATATATTTGCGAAAATGTAACACTTTTATATTACAGAGCGAAATAAAAAATTGTAACGTCATCAGATTCGCCATGAAATAGTATTCGGCCATAGCACAAACGAAACACACAATAGCAAATCGGACAACTTTTAAATGTTTATACAAAATGATGGCGAATTATTCGTGGTTAAATATTGACGAATTTTGTGTTTATTTTCAGTATATTATTTATATTAATTTAACTGAATTTGGAAATTTTTCAAAATTAAAATAAAATCTTTTTTAAAATTCAATACTTAGTTTCTCCAAAAATCGGGAAAAAATTTTTTTATTTATAAAGATAAAACAAATGCTATCGATACAGAAAGTGTTATTGCGTATATATCCACAAAGCTGCATCGCGTAACTCGGATTCGTTTTGGAGCAAATATTCGTCGAAGACCATAATTCATATGCAATGAAACTTTCGGGATAGATAGAAAAACGTCATACCTTTTTTTATAAATGAAATAAATAAACAACTAATTGAGTTTTGAATTACAGTAAAAATTCAAATTCGGTTTTGAATTATTTTAAGAAATATTATTTTTTTTTTTGAAATTCTTTTTAAAAATTGCCCAATTCTTTATTTAAATTTCTAGCATTTGTCAAACTCAGAAAACTCACTTTTGGAAAAATTGTGAAAGTTGTTCCACTTATTTTTTTTTTGTCTCATATAGGAACACAAATACTGTTAGTTTGAAAGTGCTGCCATACACTTCTTTTTATCTGGCACACAAAATATCGCTCATTTGCTGCAAGAACGTCACAACTCAAAAAAACACGATGTTTGAGTTTATGTCGCAGAATTTATTTATTTATTTCATTTCATCTTCAGAATTTAATTCTTACAGATTACTAAACTAGAAGAAAACTTAAAAACTATTTATAATGTCTAAATAAAAACAACTTAAACTTATCTTTACTTACATTAAAATTTAAAACTATTATATAAGTGTAAACATTTTGTAATCGGCTGATTTTCGGCGTAGGTTGTTCTATGAACAGATTCTTCGAAAACCCGATTTACTCTTAAAGCCCTTGGAGGTCGATATAATATAAAATGATCCATAATTTCGGAACAATATATTTCATTAGTTATAACATTATAAACAAACATTATTGCGGAATATATCATACGATCTTCCAAAGATTAAGCATAGCATTTTCCTAATAACATCATAGGTTAATAAATCATAAGGCCAAATTAATTATTCGTTATATCACTATATACTAACCTCTTGAGAAGAAATTATGTCGTTACTTTTTCTTCAAGTTGGGATTAAATTGAAAACTTTAAACTCGTTTTCCACAAAATCAAAATTTTTGAGTTGTGACATTATTGCAGCAAATGAGCGATATATAGGGTTTTTAAATTTGGCTAATATAAAACGAATTATATCAAACAAAAATTATTGAACGCCACTAATAACAAAAACCCATACATGAAAATCGTATGAGTTGCTTTTTCTCGAACAAAAAATATGTGATTCTATCGTTAAACTAATTTAATTTAATCAAACGCAAAAGGCATGAAAAAGGGTTGCCAAATAAATGTGTTTTAAAAAAACATTTTTAGTATTTTTGATGAATAAGTTTGGAGAATTTCATATCAAACAAGGACAAACTGAAAACCGCCATAGTTTTTACTCTTGACGACCACTGAAAACCGTATGGCCCAAATTTTATTTAAACACAGAGAAAAATTTAGCTATTTGCCAACTGAAATTCGGTTACTACGACTCAAATTATGTTATTACGAATTTCCGTTGGTGCACCTGAATATTAGGATTCACAACAAAGTTCGGTTAATTCAACTGAATTTATAAGTTGTTGCCATTAAACTACAGTTTCCAATTCGGTTGGCACTTTATTTCTCTGTGTGTAGGTTCTGTAAAAATGTATTGATGTTTCTGAAAATATTAACGCCTGGTATATTTCTATAAAAAAAAACAATTATCTCGAGAAAATAGTCTGTAAGAAAAGGACCTGTGTGAGGACGCGTTATGTGAGAGGTTCATTGTGATAGAAACTGGTTCTAGGACCGATTTTGTTATATGAAATAAGACCGGTAACTTTAACACTGTCTTAATATCCCTATGGGGAATGAGGACTCAATTGACCTAAAAGTGACTGGTTAAAGACGGACTTATCACAGGACTGGTGTAATTTAATACTGAAGTGGGTTAAGCAGGGTCAATTATCCTAAAATTACCTATCCTGTGACTGGTAAAGGAAGGACATACCACTTAACCAGAATGCTTATTAACACGAAAAAGCCAGTTGACCAAGGAAACTGTTTAGTTTTCGTTTATTTTATACGACATGGCCCTTTTGCGAAAGTCTTATGGTATGCCCATCTTTGGTTAGTCCTGCGGTATGCCACTATGTGGTTTGAAGCAGGACAAATGACCCCCTCCTATGACAAGCCAATGTTAAAGTTACCAGTTGTTTACATAGGGTAGGGTTTAGCAGAGGACCGGTCTCTGGCACGAAGGGACTGATCCTGTGGCATACGCAGAACCGGTCCCATTCCCCATAGGGATATGAGAGGGTGAATTGCACTTTATGAAGTATTCGAGCTTTAATGCAAGAGAACTCATCCCAAAGCGTATGTCAATAAAATTTTCTGATATTATTGATTATATCAGAGTTTGTGTAATAATATAAATAAAAATATTTAATTTAGCTAGTATGGGCTTTTGTCAACAATATTTAAATCCTTTGAAATTCATATTATTTTTCAATAATTTTCTCAAAGCGGGGTATATGATTAGATCAAAAATACTTTAACGTGTAGGAATACAAAATTTTAGGACAATAGATCAATTTTTATAATTTTTATCGCTACCAAAATTAAAAAATTTAAAAAAATTTTAAAACAAGGTGACTTTTCTTTGTGCTTTTTATTTATTTGTTTGGTTTTCATTTAGGAGAATTTCCAATAGGAGCATTTCAACCACTGAAAGTTATTCGCAAAAATTATGCGAAAACTTGTAGCATTTTAGGAAGTTCTACTTAATGTTTGAGTAATTTATGTGGAAAAAGATTTTTTATCTGAAATGCTCCAAATTATTGGGTATACAAGTAAATAATGTCGATTTGGACAACATGTGGCATAACTATCACATATAAGTTGAGTCAATAATAACAAATATGGTATTTTGGAGGGTAAACATCTGTCATTATAATTCAGTATTCGATAATCGCCAAAGTGTAAACACACTTTTTTTCAATCGCCTTAATAATGTCGAGTTTTATGCCTAAAAAAAAAGAAAACGGCTGCTGAAAGTTATTGATTGTTGGTAGAAGCCCAGACCTTGCCCCTTCTGACTACCATTTGTTTTGATCGATGCAGAACGCCCTTACTGGAATGCGCTTCACTTCAGAACAGGATATCAGAAATTTTCTCGATTCATTCTTTATCTCAAAACCGGAGCAGTTCTTTTGGCGCGGAATCCATATGCTTCCAGAAAGATGGGAAAAAGTAGTGGCTAGCAATGGACAATACTTTGAATAATGTATCAATTCATTTTGTTATTATAATAAATGCATATTTCAAGACAAAAAATTGACATTATTAACTTGTATACCCAATACTTGGTAACAAATGAATACATGGTATTAGAAACATGAAACAAAATTTTTTTTAGTTTTCAAACTGTTGCTGTTTTTTGACGCCCATTCATGGAATAAAAATTTGAAAACAATGGTTCGTACATGTTGGCACAGTTGGAGGTGTGTTTCGTTGATGTGCCCTTTACATTTTGCTAAAAAAAAAACTGTTTTAGTTTAAATAGGCCAGTTTATTGGGTGAACTGAGCTTTTCGTTATTGTAAAAGAGAGTTTTAACTAAATCCCATTTTTATTTTTAAATTCCACAGTTTGTCAAAAATCTGGCAACTCATTTCTAACATACACTATATGAAGCATACTTAATTTTTACTCTACAAGCTAAGGGATTTAAACATGAGTGTTCCTGTCAGAGAGATAAAGACAAAAGTTTAAGTATTAGTTTTTTTTTTTTTTCATATAACAAAACTTTTGATTGAATAACAAGAAATAAAAAAAAATAATATTACAGATAAGCAACTGCTGACAACTAACAACTACTAACAGTCCACACACATTCCAACTAACTGCATACTTCAAAATTTCACTCAACATGGACATAGTCATCATCATCATCATATACCACCATAAACTGCCACTTACCAAAAACGTACAAAAACTTCGTTCAAAATCTATGAAATTGTACTCTACTCTAAAACTGAAACACACCCTCTTTAAAAAAATTAACCTAAATGAACACACAAGTATTTTTAATTTGGACAATTTACTTGATTAAAAAAAAAAATAAAACAAAATAATAGTTAAAAGTTTGAAAAAAGGTCACCTTAACAGTCAAGAATTCATTGGTTTTAAACCGTAGGAAATCATCATTATCAAAATGATAAAACTACAGTATATTTTGCACTCATCATATATTCTCCTGTCTTGTGACTATTAGTTCAGTTGATTCGTTCGTTAGCACATGACTAACTTATTGCACTGTGCAACAAATTTAAGTTTACTGATTGTATGCTGAATGAGACCAATGGGAAATGAAAATAGACTATCAGTAGATCAAAACCTCCAACAGGTTTTGAAAACTTAGCTCTGATTTTATTTTTATGGTTGAAGCTTTTTTCGGGCTAATTTCTCGGTTTATCGTGTCAATAAAAAAATCTACCCAGAAGAAAATGGGATCGTATTTTAACATATATGATCATTAGAGGAGTTCATAGTTGCATGGTAATTTTTTTAAAACGAGTTGTAAAGTCAACGAATGGTCTAATTTGCTTCCTTTGTATATAAAAACATTTAATATGAAGTTGGGTGCCGATTGAATATTGAAACTGTGTTTTGTGCGGGGACAAAGTTACTTTTTTGTACTTTGGCAAATAAAATGCCGTAATAGTTTTTATCGATATGATAAATTAATCGATATAAGGATAAAATAATGTCTTCAGAAAAATCCTAAATCAGAACTAGCCCAGTAACAAAAAGTGAAGCACACATCCTAAACGTTTTTGAAATCAATTACTTACTGCAAATAAATTTTTTTAAAATATTTCTCCTCAGCTTACGTCAAAAAAGGACAATATTTTTGCGATATTTTGCAAATCTCCAATTTAAAACAAATTTCTTCAACAACTTGAACTTCATGGTATTGTTAAGTATATTTTAGTGAACAAAAAAAAATAAATTTAAAAATATTTGGTACACGTTTTGTAGCGTTTTGATTTTTGCGGATTTCGAGGAACATGTGTTTTTTGGTAAAAACAATGCTAGTTGTTGTCATAAAATATTTAAAATCGAAAACTAGCTACTTTTGTACCTGATGTTGTTTAATTGTATCATTATTACTTATTGTAGAAAACAAATTGTTTTGGAGATCATTACGCTTGCGGATCAGCGGACCAAAGTTGTCCCAGTCTTGTTTGTTTCAATTTAAAAAAAAACGCCAAAGCTTTGATTACTAAGTGTTAATTAGTTCAGAATATTTTTCATGGATTAAAGAAATGGCTATGGCCATTTATGTACAATAATAAAAAGCTTAAATAATTTTTGTAAAAATATATATAAAATTCAGGAGTGTCTCCTTATTTTTATATGCAGAAAATTCGTTTTCTTTTGAGAAAATCCATTGTTAAAAAGAATGGAAGGAAAAATAGGCTTATATTTTTTTAAATTATAATTATCACTCATTCGTCTCAAGTCCCCGTCAAATATGCAACTGCAATTTTAAAAATGCAACACATACATGCACATTAGGGGAGGGCCGATTTGTAAGGACAAAAATTTGTCGTTTTTTTTGCCATCGATTTTCGATAGCTTTTGGCATGAGGAAAAATAAGTCAAAAAAATCATTTTCGAGGCGCCCAAATTTAAATTTTTTTACCTTTTCTCAACTTTATTTTTAAGGTTTTTTAAATACGTAATAACAAAAAATCGGCTAATTTAATTTTTTTTTTAAATATTACCTTTCCAAGGTGACATACAAATAAATATACATTGCAATAATGAAAATGCTCTTTATTTGCCAAATAAATGCTGACATTGAGTTTCGCTTATGAAAAATCGAAAGAAATCAATAAATTTTTGGACCAAAACTCGTTGAAAATAATTTTTTTTTTTGAAAAACTGATATCACTGATATTTTATACGGAAAAAAATACATACAAATTGGTTTGGAGCCTTAAAAATTACAAAAAAGAGTAAAAGAAAACTTTTTTCGACAAAAACTCGTCTAAAACCCAAAAAAAAATCTTTTTTTTTCGAAAAATTATATCGCCATTGTTTTAAGCGTACAGTTTTATCTTAAATATGATATAATTAAAAAATTTTAAATCGGCGAAGTTTTTCTTAACATACCTACTAAAAAAAACCTTAAAAATTAACGCGTAAAAAAGATCGACTTTTCGACAAAAACTTCTATCGCCATCGTTTTTAGCGTACAATTTCACCTCGGAAAGGTAATATTTAAAAAAAATTAAATCATCCGTTTTTTTTTTTATTGCCTACTAAAAAAACCTTAAAAATAAAAGTTTTGAAAAAGTCAAAAAATTGAAATTTGGGCGCCTCGAAAATGATTTTTTGGATATATCGAAAAATCAATGGCACAATATTCATTTGCTAAATGGACCCACCCTAATGCATATGATTTGTTTTTAAAGAAACTTAAATATCAGTCATCCGTCTGAGCAGCTTATATTTCTTAATATGTTTCTCGAATTATTTTTTTTAGTAAAACAAATTATAATTTAGAATTCTAAAACTTTTTTAAAACTGCATTTTTGTGTGCATTTAATAATCTTTTCAACCTTTAATTTTTACCCTTGTTATTTCCCGTTTCTTGTTGCACAGTGTTATCAATTAATCCTTTTTTGGTTAGCCGAAAGAGTGAGGAGAGGAAACACTTTTTGCATTTTTAATTTATTTTCAGTTATGGAGTGATAACATGTCAAATCAATCAAAAACATGCCATTTTGGGATCAGCTGTCTCCGATTTCAATTAAATTTACCCTAACTTTAATACCCAGCAAGATATCAACGAAACATAAATTTCAGATTTCGGCCACTTTCGGCCACTTTCGGTTTCCGAAACATGACATCATGGAAATTGGAAAATAAAAATTCAAATTTGTCTGATGTATCGTTACAAAATTTACATTAGCTCTTAAATTATACAAGATACAAAATTATGTTGGCCTAGTTTTTCAAGTTCAAATGTGCTTTTTAAGTTATATGCATATTGAGTTTTTCATGGGAGTTTGATTATAATTAATTTTGGGTTTTGAGTTCAAATGCTAATGTTTCGAAATGCGCAGTTTTTCAAACTCTTAGAACAATATATGCTTATTATTGAACCCCCTTTGTGGAAAAATTCAGGGTGGAATCCCTGATAGCCAAAATATTGTTTTTTAAAATGACAAAACCCTGCATCTGTGCACAAATGTAGTGGAGGGTTGAATAATAAGCAAATGTTTTTTTCAAAATTTAAAAATGCACATTTTGATATATGGGCGTTTGAACTCAAGACTACCAAAAATTACCTTTGACCCTTCCTGGAATATGAGCTACTTCAAAAATTTTCGACATCCGTTAAAACTGCCAGTGGTACAAAATATCAAGCACTGGCATACCACTGGGCAACCGCAGAAGACTGTTTTGAGACGCTTTACATATTTTCCAAAAAGCGTTTTGCTAGTATTTGTTATACACTTTATGAACAGATGGGACGGACTATTAGTCTAATAATATTATTATTTTGGGGTTTGGAAAGCACTTGTTGCCAGCTCTAGTACCTAGTGCTGCTAGGTTTGACGATTGATAGTCGTTTTAAACGATTTTTAGTACCCTAAACAACTAAATGGCGATTGGACGATTTTTGGTTTCAACACGACGATTTTTTGACAATAGTTTAATATATAGTAACTTATATAAAATCACCGGATCTATTTTTAGATTTATATTATTTCGTAAAAAATTAGATTTTTTTTTATCAAAATCTTACATTTATTTGCTAATATGATAAAATTAATTTAGCTTAAACGCAATTTAATAAAATAAAAATTTATATTTATATAATATTTTATAAATTCGTGTTGGGTTTAAATGAATTTTATTTATGTTTACATTTTTATAAAATTTAAGTTTTTACATTTTACAAAAAGACCACGACCATGAAAGGTCGAGTAAATAAAACTTTAATGAAATGGAAATGGTGCTTTAAAAACAGACCTACGAGTAATATTGTAATATAAATAAAGTGTTCCGAACTTTAGATGTTCACAATTTATATTTGAAAATGGAAAAACATGTTTTAATAAAAATTATTTATATTTATAAATACTCGTATCAAAACCAAACCCATAATGGAAAACATGAAATAATCAAAAATGTCAAAAAACTATTGCATTAAACTACGTCAGCAAATGCAAAACGATTTGAATTTTATAACAAATTTTTATTCGTTAATGTAAGTCCAAATTGAATAGTTAAAAAAATAACATTGTTTAAGAATTTCCAAATTTTGTAAATTTAAAACTTAAAAAATTGTGCTAATTTAATGTTCACAAATTTATGTTTAAATTATAGAAGTGTCAAAAATCGTGTTATATTACAACCATATATCGTTAGCACTTGAAATGTGAATTCCATTGCCTTTTTTAAAAACTTTATAGCAAACATTTTTATTTTGACGATTTTTTACAATTTTTTGACGATTTTTCGAAATATGATGACGATTTTTTTTGAAAAATTGAACGATTTTATGCTCAACAAACCTGGCAACACTGCTTGTACCACCTGTTAATGTGCCTTTGATTTTGTCTACATGGGTGACCTTAGATGCCTCTTATTTCTTAAGGTTTTATGAATTAAGAGAAACGATGGGCAGGGTTAGTTGGCTATACTTAAAAGCTTGGCTATACTTGGCTATACTTAAAAGTCATGCAAAGTGTCACGTTAAAGCGTCTTCACAAGAAGAATTGATGGCAATTCGAAAGTCGAAAATTATAAAAAAAATTACTTACTACAAGAAATTTTTTTATTTATCTTCTTTTTTGCTCATAATTCTGTGCTTTTAGGCCCAAACTAATACAAAGTGAACCAACCCCAAACTAATTCAAATACACTAGTCTTAAGAGATACATTCACTAAGAAAATAATTTCCATATCACTGCTTAGTGAAAAGTGTTGATGGTTTGCGAGTGAAACCACAATTTTCCGATTTTTTATCTTTTGTAGTTTTTCCATGGGAATTTTGTGACAAACTTATAAGGAATTGGTGTAAATCTTTTGAAAGTGTATGTTTTTTACGTCTGACATTCACAATTATATTTGAAATTAGTTTTGCGTGAACTGAGTTTGTTTGTAAAAAGCACCTTAGAGCCAAAAAGGCATTTTAAAAATTTTAACGCAAAAATTTTATGAACATTTTAAAAATTTTGCTAATTTTTTTTTTATTTTTTGCATTTTTTATAAAAAAAAAATATGGCTTGAGCACATAGTTAGTTATATGAAGAGAATCTTCACGATGGACTTTCATTCCTTGAGGGTACAGCGAAAATCAATCGTTGTGCCAACTAAGAAGCTATATCAATTCTGCCAAAACGTAGTTCAAAGGAAAGATTTTAATGAGCTTAATACTAAAATCTTAAAGGTACTAGTATCAACAAATTTGAAGGACTTTAAATTTTATGGAGCAAACTAAATTTTCATAACCCCAAAAAGCATCCATAATTTTTATATTGAGAATTTAAAAGTATTTAAAAGGATTTCCTGCAAATAAGTAACCCTAAGCCCAATTGATTACCATTAAGCAGGCAAAAAATACGTGTTTTCCAAAATAATCGCGTTTTTGTTAAAGTTCTAATATATATTTTGGTTATTTTTATATGTTTTGGTGTTGTAATATGTATTTTGAAATGTGATAAATACAATTGAAGGGCTTAGTGTAAAAACTAGATAAGCCACATTTAATTTTTGGTTAGTTTTCGCCTCTAAAAAGGGAATACATTTTGGAAATATGGCTATTACAGTACTTTTATACTCTATATACGTGTAAAAAGTGTTTAAGCAAGGCTTCATTCAAAATTTATTCAACGGATGTCTTGAAAACAGCGAAAACTAGAAAATTGTAAATGTGGCTTATCGGATTTTTACAATAAGGTCTTCAATTATATCTATAAATTCATGTAGCTTTATCTATAGAAAAACAGGCCCAGTATCTTGAATAGTTTATTAGTTTTTGTCAATTTTGTAACAATACTATAGTCAAATTTTAACGTTTTTTGCAAAATGCAAGATGTCATATTTCGGAAACCGAAATGGTTCGGAATCTAAAATTTATGTTTTGACGATTTTTTGTCGAGTATCACAGTTATAGTGAATTTCATTGAAATTGGAAATGGTCGATCCGAATGTTGATTGACTTGACATGGTTTCACTCTCTGGCTAAAACCAACAACAACAACAGCAACATGTAGAAGAGATCAAGTGACAGAGTACTAAAAACTTGCGAATTAAGAAAATGTTATACAAAGTGAAAAATAAACTTTATATTCAAAGTTTGTTTTCTTGTTATTGGTTGTACTTTTGCATTAAACAGAAAGAGGCAAAATAAAAACAAGGACCACACAAGGATTAAGTGGGCCACAGCAATAACATGTACACGAATTAGAAAAAGTTAGTTCAAAAGTCTATTTTACGGTTTCTTATTCAGTTAAACTTATCTTTTATGTTGCTTACGTTAAAACCTGTTATTTTTCTAAAGTTGTTAGTTATCATAGTTCAACACAAGAACAAATTTCATCCTTATTTGAACTAATTTCTCAAGCTAATATTTAGTAATTCGTGATTCTGAAATTTACAAATATTCTGATAAAAATTTCTTAGATTAGGACTAGGCCATACGAAACTTACAAATGGACATTTGTTCAATAGAGGTGATCCTCCTTTATGCAGTTGTTATTATAAAACAGCAATCAGTATTGCACATGTTATTACCCACCCCTATACTTTCAGGAGAGAATTGAAATTTTCAAGCAATTTTCATCAAGCATTCATATAAACCAGTTTTCTCACTAAATGAGAACTAATATATGAGCTCGAAGTTAAAGATTATCACCATTAATCAAAAATACTTGAAAACTTGTTTGTTATGTGCAAGGTCTACCTTTGGTAGATATTCAATACACTTTTTTTGTTTTTTTCTCCTTGTAATTTACACACTTGTTTTGATTAAAAACAAAAACAAAATGTAAAGGGGGAGTAAACAAGACCGTTCTTTGTATTTTATACAAGTTTCATATAATTTTTATTAAAAATAAAAATTATGTTTTTCGACCTTCAATTGTGCAATGGTAGACCCTGCACATAACAAACAAGTTTTCAATTTATTTTTGATCAATGGTGATAATCTTTAACTTCGAGCTCATATATTAGTTCTCATTTAGTGAGAAAACTAGTTTATATGAATGGCTGATGTTTTGCATGGAATTGTCACTTCTTTAAAAACGTGTTCTGATGATGGTAACCTAGAAAATTTCCGAATTAGATCTATCAACACATTCCTGAAAGTGGTCAACTAATAAATTTAAAAACAAAAACTCTATATATTATTTGTTAGGACAATATCCTAATAAAGAAATATAGAATATGGCCTCGAACTTGAGTAATTTTCATTTTCATTGCACAATTAAAGGTCGAAAAAACATAATTTTTATTTTTAATAAAAATTATATCAAACTTCATGACATAACACTATATGACCAACTGGACACAGAAGGGTTAATTAAAATTTACCGCCCTATTGTATAGTAAAGAAAGTTAAAATGGTTAACTAACTTTTTAAGGTAAAATTTAGGTCACCTTAATTTAGTAGAAGACGATTCTTAAAATCTTGAAATTTTTGCTGGAGCAAAATCAGATACTTTTGTGAATTGCCGTAACTGAATTATCAACTATTTATACATGCTTTTTGATGAGTGTATTTAAACACACACACCACTCACACTTTATACTCACAGTAAATAAAACAGGACGACAACAGGCCCAGAATAAGTTTGATTTAAGAGTTAATTTTTGTATTACATTTCGAAAGTATATCAAAAAATTTTTAAAGTTGAAGAAAACGTCCTTTTTCAGAATATGTTCTTGTATTAACATTATTCTTTTGGTGTATTATTATACAAAAAACTGCAAAGGATACTAAAGATGGAGGCTAACGACAAGTGAGTGAGTGAATGGATAAATTTTTACTTGTATCTGCGAATAAACAAAAACTTTTTTTCGGAAAACTGAAATGGGTGAAACTTTAAGTAGTGTGTGTAGCAGAACTTATAAAGAATTATTTATTTTTTTTTTTAAATATAAAACAAATGTTATATTATGGCGTTTGTGTTAATATTTCTATAAAATTTCGCCAAAATAAGTTAAAATTATTTCTTTTCAAAAAAAATGTAAAGGGGTCACTCACGGATTGAGCCAAAATATGGACAATGGCCATATTTTGGCGCAATACAAATATAGATGTCAAAAAAAGAAAAAAGCGCACAATGCAGAAAACGCGTGCCTTTTTCATTTCAATGATTTTTTTTTTGGTATTTCATCCAAAGGAAAACTTGCCTTACCTTATTTGGGCGTGTCCCTAAAGTATGCGCTGTGCATACATATACATATACATATATATATGTATATATGTATGCACAGCGCATACTCTAGCGACATTTATTAGTTCCCCCGCATAGTTTAGAGTATCCCTAATGTATAATCTATACTGCATTTTTTTTTTTTAAACATTAACCCGTGCCTCAAGACTCCCGAAAATGGCCCATTTTGGAAAAAGAGTCTATTATTATTAAAAATTCCAAAAATTTTAAATTAAAAAAAAAATTACTTTTTATTTCATTTATTCATTTAATATACTCAAACTTAATCAGATATGGAATTCTTCCACTTTAGCCAGACATCCAAAATGACTCACGAATTTGATAAAAATGCAGAAACGTCTTTTTTTGTAAATTAATTTTAAAGATTTTTACAATGCCTAATTTGTAGATGTCGATTGCTATTTTTATAACACAATAGTTGCTATTACAAAAAAAAAAATTAATTGAAAAAATGATAATTCGAGTTTGTATTTGGAGTGACTTCTTCACAGGACATTTCATAAAAATAGCATATTTAGTTAAAAATTTAACAAAATTTTAATGTTTTCATCAAATAATAAATAAATAAAAAATAAATAAAAAGTTTGCATAGTTTTCTGAAAAATATTACTTAAATTTAGAAAGACTATAATTATCTTTACTGTTATTTTAAAAATATTTAACCCTTATTGGCTTGGTAACAAAAAAGGAGCATGGAACTTAATTTTAATGGTGACTGCAATATTGTAACCAATTTGATATCAATAATTATTTTATGTAAATTGATTGATTAATGGTTAAAGATTTTTTTAAAATAAAATTAAATATAATACAGTCTTATCAAATGTAGCTATATTTTTCCTAAAATTATTAAATGTGTTATTCTGTAAATTTCCTAATGGATCTTTTTTTGGCCAAAAGTGTAAAAATTAACCCTATATGGATCAAGTTACTTAAAACAATCCTTTTTATCAAGTTGAGCTTTTTTTTGTCAATTTAAAACCTTTACAATTTCCAAATCATAATTAAAATTAAGTTTTATGGGTCTTAGTTTGTCTCCAGGCCGCTAACGGTTAACATTTTTTAATAACAATAAAGGCAATAATAGTCTTAATAATTGTAATCGACATTTTTCAGAATATTATGTAAACTTTGATGAAAACAAAAATTTTGTTAACTTTTTACAAAAAAAAACTATTTTCATAAAATGCCCTGGAAAGGAGTCGTTCCAAATATAAACTCGAATTATAATTTTTTCAATTTATTTTTTTTTTCTTCAATAACAACTATTATATTTTAAAATCAGTGATACACTGTAAATTAGGCATTAAAAAAATATTTAAAATTAATTTTAAAAAAAGACGTTCCTGCATTTTTATCAAATTTGTCGGTCATTTTGAGTGATATCCGATGAAGTCAGAATTCCATTTCTGAATAATTGTGAGTATATTAAATAGACAATTGAAATAAAAAATAAAGTTTTTCGAATTTTGGGAATTTTTAATAATAATACACCTATTTCCAAAATGAGCCATCTTGCGTTTTTTTTTCATTTGGAATCATTTGCAATAAAACTGGGATTGTAATGAACGAAAATCAAAAAATCTTCATTTCAGGGGGATAGTTTAGGGACATTTGCTTACTTTGGGGACTGTCCCCAAAGTTTTCGCGCCTTTTCATACATCTAGCGTTTAAGATGAGGACAATTTTTTCTATACACCGCATATTACGGCGACAATTTTGGGCGTGTCCCTAAACTATGCGCTGTGCATACATATATATATATATGTATGCGTAGCGCATATATATATATATGTATGCGTAGCGCATACTTTAGGGACATGGCCAAAATTGTACCCGAAATAAGTGGTGTATCGAAAAAATTGTCCTCATCTTAAACGCTAGATGTATGAAAAGGCGCGAAAACTTTGGGGACAGTCCCCAAAGTAAGCAAATGTCCCTAAACTATGCGGGGGATAGTTTAGGGACATTTGCTTACTTTGGGGACTGTCCCCAAAGTTTTCGCGCCTTTTCATACATCTAGCGTATTAGATGAGGACATACATATATATATATATATATATATATATATATATATAGGCCATTATTTGTGAATAGGTGGTCCAATATGGCGGATGATCTAGAAAAGTTTCCGAATTTGCTTCACAATTGTTACGTAATTATTTTTGGGATCGCTGATTACTAATCTGGCATTAGATTTTCAATGGTGGTTTTTTTTAAATGGTTTTGTTGTATATAATTAAAGGTAAAGGAATCCGAAATTCGATTTTCAAGATGTTGGATTTAATAAGGCGGATCATTTTTTTTTAAGTCATCGAATTTGTATCAAATATATTTTTAGGAAGTTTTAGGTGTCGTTGATTGCGAATCTGAAATAAGATTTGAAATATTCAAAATATCTATTTCTTCTAATTTCGATAGTTAGTTCACAATTTATTTCATTCCTTTAAAGCTCTGATTTGTAATATGTGTATTGTTTAGTACTAAGAAAAACTACATGTATTACCAGAAACCCATTTTCAAGTATTTTTTAATGAAGAAAGTTTAATTGTCTGAGTTTGTTATTTATTTATATTTTTTTTGTTAAGAGTTCTTCGGAAAATGGTTATATTTTTTTGCAGATTAAAATACTTTAAATTTACTGTAAAGTTTGTAATTGGGTCATAATTAAATGCAAATACTTGATAAGGCAATTGGGAAAAAAGCAGTGTAATAGGATTCTATCAACAGATGTGATATGCTACAAAATTTAAAATATTTTCAACTTGATAATGATTAAGTTCTCTTCTAAAAATTGTATATAAAAGTCGAATTGTAAGAAGAAATTTTTAATTTGTTAAAAAAATTACATAACAAGTTGCCTCTCCAATTTTAAGTGTACATAACACGTATACGTAATATTAATAGTGATATTAATAATGCGTATACGTCAGAGTACCAAAAAAAGCATAAGTGTATAAATAATAAGTACTGCAATATTAGTCGTCAAGTTTAGCTGATTAAAATTTTTTTTATGTGCTCTGTGTATTATAGACTCAGGGAAAATTCTGCTTTAAAAATATGTAGTTGCTTGGGTTGTAATACAGTTTCTTTATTTTTAATGTAAATGTCAGTCATTTGTAGAACAAATTAAAATATTTACTAACCTTGTAGTTCATTTAAAAAAAAACAACTCACATCAAATGACTGTTTTATGATTTTACATTCATTTTTTACAGCTGTTTTTTGTTATTTAAAAAAAAAAAAATGTTTGTTTAGTTTTGTATTTTATTTTTTTTAAATAACAAAAAACAGCTGTAAAAAATGAATGTAAAATCATAAAACAGTCATTTGATGTGAGTTGTTTTTTTTTAAATGAACTACAAGGTTAGTAAATATTTTAATTTGTTCTACAAATGACTGACATTTACATTAAAAATAAGAAACTGTATTACAACCCAAGCAACTACATATTTTTAAAGCAGAATTTCCCTGAGTCTATAATACACAGAGCACATAAAAAAAATTTTAATCAGCTAAACTTGACGACTAATATTGCAGTACTTATTATTTATACACTTATGCTTTTTTTGGTACTCTGACGTATACGCATTATTAATATCACTATTAATATTACGTATACGTGTTATGTACACTTAAAATTGGAGAGGCAACTTGTTATGTAATTTTTTTAACAAATTAAAAATTTCTTCTTACAATTCGACTTTTATATACAATTTTTAGAAGAGAACTTAATCATTATCAAGTTGAAAATATTTTAAATTTTGTAGCATATCACATCTGTTGATAGAATCCTATTACACTGCTTTTTCCCAATTGCCTTTATCAAGTATTTGCATTTAATTATGACCCAATTACAAACTTTACAGTAAATTTAAAGTATTTTAATCTGCAAAAAAATATAACCATTTTCCGAAGAACTCTTAACAAAAAAAATATAAATAAATAACAAACTCAGACAATTAAACTTTCTTCATTAAAAAATACTTGAAAATGGGTTTCTGGTAATACATGTAGTTTTTCTTTAGTACTAAACAATACACATATTACAAATCAGAGCTTTAAAGGAATGAAATAAATTGTGAACTAACTATCGAAATTAGAAGAAATAGATATTTTGAATATTTCAAATCTTATTTCAGATTCGCAATCAACGACACCTAAAACTTCCTAAAAATATATTTGATACAAATTCGATGACTTAAAAAAAATGATCCGCCTTATTAAATCCAACATCTTGAAAATCGAATTTCGGATTCCTTTACCTTTAATTATATACAACAAAACCATTTAAAAAAAACCACCATTGAAAATCTAATGCCAGATTAGTAATCAGCGATCCCAAAAATAATTACGTAACAATTGTGAAGCAAATTCGGAAACTTTTCTAGATCATCCGCCATATTGGACCACCTATTCACAAATAATGGCCTATATATATATATATATATATATATATATATATATGTATGTCCTCATCTAATACGCTAGATGTATGAAAAGGCGCGAAAACTTTGGGGACAGTCCCCAAAGTAAGCAAATGTCCCTAAACTATCCCCCGCATAGTTTAGGGACATTTGCTTACTTTGGGGACTGTCCCCAAAGTTTTCGCGCCTTTTCATACATCTAGCGTTTAAGATGAGGACAATTTTTTCGATACACCACTTATTTCGGGTACAATTTTGGCCATGTCCCTAAAGTATGCGCTACGCATACATATATATATATATGCGCTACGCATACATATATATATATGTATGCACAGCGCATAGTTTAGGGACACGCCCAAAATTGTCGCCGTAATATGCGGTGTATAGAAAAAATTGTCCTCATCTTAAACGCTAGATGTATGAAAAGGCGCGAAAACTTTGGGGACAGTCCCCAAGTAAGCAAATGTCCCTAAACTATCCCCCTGAAATGAAGATTTTTTGATTTTCGTTCATTACAATCCCAGTTTTATTGCAAATGATTCCAAATGAAAAAAAAACGCAAGATGGCTCATTTTGGAAATAGGTGTATTATTATTAAAAATTCCCAAAATTCGAAAAACTTTATTTTTTATTTCAATTGTCTATTTAATATACTCACAATTATTCAGAAATGGAATTCTGACTTCATCGGATATCACTCAAAATGACCGACAAATTTGATAAAAATGCAGGAACGTCTTTTTTAAAATTAATTTTAAATATTTTTTTAAATGCCTAATTTACAGTGTATCACTGATTTTAAAATATAATAGTTGTTATTGAAGAAAAAAAAAATAAATTGAAAAAATTATAATTCGAGTTTATATTTGGAACGACTCCTTTCCAGGGCATTTTATGAAATAGTTTTTTTTGTAAAAAGTTAACAAAATTTTTGTTTTCATCAAAGTTTACATAATATTCTGAAAAATGTCGATTACAATTATTAAGACTATTATTGCCTTTATTGTTATTAAAAAATGTTAACCGTTAGCGGCCTGGAGACAAACTAAGACCCATAAAACTTAATTTTAATTATGATTTGGAAATTGTAAAGGTTTTAAATTGACAAAAAAAAAGCTCAACTTGATAAAAAGGATTGTTTTAAGTAACTTGATCCATATAGGGTTAATTTTTACACTTTTGGCCAAAAAAAGATCCATTAGGAAATTTACAGAATAACACATTTAATAATTTTAGGAAAAATATAGCTACATTTGATAAGACTGTATTATATTTAATTTTATTTTAAAAAAATCTTTAACCATTAATCAATCAATTTACATAAAATAATTATTGATATCAAATTGGTTTACAATATTGCAGTCACCATTAAAATTAAGTTCCATGCTCCTTTTTTGTTACCAAGCCAATAAGGGTTAAATATTTTTAAAATAACAGTAAAGATAATTATAGTCTTTCTAAATTTAAGTAATATTTTTCAGAAAACTATGCAAACTTTTTATTTATTTTTATTTATTTATTATTTGATGAAAACATTAAAATTTTGTTAAATTTTTAACTAAATATGCTATTTTTATGAAATGTCCTGTGAAGAAGTCACTCCAAATACAAACTCGAATTATCATTTTTTCAATTAATTTTTTTTTTGTAATAGCAACTATTGTGTTATAAAATAGCAATCGACATCTACAAATTAGGCATTGTAAAAAATCTTTAAAATTAATTTACAAAAAAAGACGTTTCTGCATTTTTATCAAATTCGTGAGTCATTTTGGATGTCTGGCTAAAGTGGAAGAATTCCATATCTGATTAAGTTTGAGTATATTAAATGAATAAATGAAATAAAAAGTAATTTTTTTTTTAATTTAAAATTTTTGGAATTTTTTAATAATAATAGACTCTTTTTCCAAAATGGGCCATTTTCGGGAGTCTTGAGGCACGGGTTAATGTTTAAAAAAAAAAAAATGCAGTATAGATTATACATTAGGGATACTCTAAACTATGCGGGGGGAACTAATAAATGTCGCTAGAGTATGCGCTGTGCATACATATATATACATATATATATGTATATGTATATGTATGCACAGCGCATACTTTAGGGACACGCCCAAATAAGGTAAGGCAAGTTTTCCTTTGGATGAAATACCAAAAAAAAAAATCATTGAAATGAAAAAGGCACGCGTTTTTCTGCATTGTGCGATTTTTTCTTTTTTTGACATCTATATTTGTATTGCGCCAAAATATGGCCATTGTCCATATTTTGGCTCAATCCGTGAGTGACCCCTTTACATTTTTTTTGAAAAGAAATAATTTTAACTTATTTTGGCGAAATTTTATAGAAATATTAACACAAACGCCATAATATAACATTTGTTTTATATTTAAAAAAAAAAAATAAATAATTCTTTATAAGTTTCTGCTACACACACTACTTAAAGTTTCACCCATTTCAGTTTTCCGAAAAAAAGTTTTTGTTTATTCGCAGATACAAGTAAAAATTTATCCATTCACTCACTCACTTGTCGTTAGCCTCCATCTTAGTATCCTTTGCAGTTTTTTGTATAAATAATACACCAAAAGAATAATGTTAATACAAGAACATATTCTGAAAAAGGACGTTTTCTTCAACTTTAAAAATTTTTTGATATACTTTCGAAATGTAATACAAAAATTAACTCTTAAATCAAACTTTATTCTGGGCCTGTTGTCGTCCTGTTTTATTTACTGTGAGTATAAAGTGTGAGTGGTGTGTGTGTTTAAATACACTCATCAAAAAGCATGTATAAATAGTTGATAATTCAGTTACGGCAATTCACAAAAGTATCTGATTTTGCTCCAGCAAAAATTTCAAGATTTTAAGAATCGTCTTCTACTAAATTAAGGTGACCTAAATTTTACCTTAAAAAGTTAGTTAACCATTTTAACTTTCTTTACTATACAATAGGGCGGTAAATTTTAATTAACCCTTCTGTGTCCAGTTGGTCATATAGTGTTATGTCATGAAGTTTGATATAATTTTTATTAAAATAAAAATTATGTTTTTTCGACCTTTAATTGTGCAATGAAAATGAAAATTACTCAAGTTCGAGGCCATATTCTATATTTCTTTATTAGAATATTGTCCTAACAAATAATATATAGAGTTTTTTGTTTTTAAATTTATTAGTTGACCACTTTCAGGAATGTGTTGATAGATCTAATTCGGAAATTTTCTAGGTTACCATCATCAGAACACGTTTTTAAAGAAGTGACAATTCCATGCAAAACATCAGCCATTCATATAAACTAGTTTTCTCACTAAATGAGAACTAATATATGAGCTCGAAGTTAAAGATTATCACCATTGATCAAAATAAATTGAAAACTTGTTTGTTATGTGCAGGGTCTACCATTGCACAATTGAAGGGTCGAAAAACATAATTTTTATTTTTAATAAAAATTATATGAAACTTGTATAAAATACAAAGAACGGTCTTGTTTACTCCCCCTTTACATTTTGTTTTTGTTTTTAATCAAAACAAGTGTGTAAATTACAAGGAGAAAAAACAAAAAAAGTGTATTGAATATCTACCAAAGGTAGACCTTGCACATAACAAACAAGTTTTCAAGTTATTTTTGATTAATGGTGATAATCTTTAACTTCGAGCTCATATATTAGTTCTCATTTAGTGAGAAAACTGGTTTATATGAATGCTTGATGAAAATTGCTTGAAAATTTCAATTCTCTCCTGAAAGTATAGGGGTGGGTAATAACATGTGCAATACTGATTGCTGTTTTATAATAACAACTGCATAAAGGAGGATCACCTCTATTGAACAAATGTCCATTTGTAAGTTTCGTATGGCCTAGTCCTAATCTAAGAAATTTTTATCAGAATATTTGTAAATTTCAGAATCACGAATTACTAAATATTAGCTTGAGAAATTAGTTCAAATAAGGATGAAATTTGTTCTTGTGTTGAACTATGATAACTAACAACTTTAGAAAAATAACAGGTTTTAACGTAAGCAACATAAAAGATAAGTTTAACTGAATAAGAAACCGTAAAATAGACTTTTGAACTAACTTTTTCTAATTCGTGTACATGTTATTGCTGTGGCCCACTTAATCCTTGTGTGGTCCTTGTTTTTATTTTGCCTCTTTCTGTTTTAATGCAAAAGTACACCAATAACAAGAAACAAACTTTGAATATAAAGTTTATTTTTCACTTTGTATAACATTTTCTTAATTCGCAAGTTTTTAGTACTCTGTCACTTGATCTCTTCTACATGTTGCTGTTGTTGTTGTTGGTTTTAGCCAGAGAGTGAAACCATGTCAAGTCAATCAACATTCGGATCGACCATTTCCAATTTCAATGAAATTCACTATAACTGTGATACTCGACAAAAAATCGTCAAAACATAAATTTTAGATTCCGAACCATTTCGGTTTCCGAAATATGACATCTTGCATTTTGCAAAAAACCGTTAAAATTTGACTATAGTATTGTTACAAAATTGACAAAAACTAATAAACTATTCAAGATACTGGGCCTGTTTTTCTATAGATAAAGCTACATGAATTTATAGATATAATTGAAGACCTTATTGTAAAAATCCGATAAGCCACATTTACAATTTCTAGTTTTCGCTGTTTTCAAGACATCCGTTGAATAAATTTTGAATGAAGCCTTGCTTAAACACTTTTTACACGTATATAGAGTATAAAAGTACTGTAATAGCCATATTCCAAAATGTATTCCCTTTTTAGAGGCGAAAACTAACCAAAAATTAAATTGGGCTTATCTAGTTTTTACACTAAGCCCTTCAATTGTATTTATCACATTTCAAAATACATATTACAACACCAAAACATATAAAAATAACCAAAATATATATTAGAACTTTAACAAAAAACGCGATTATTTTGGAAAACACGTATTTTTTGCCTGCTTAATGGTAATCAATTGGGCTTAGGGTTACTTATTTGCAGGAAATCCTTTTAATACTTTTAAATTCTCAATATAAAAATTATGGATGCTTTTTGGGGTTATGAAAATTTAGTTTGCTCCATAAAATTTAAAGTCCTCAAATTTGTTGATACTAGTACCTTTAAGATTTTAGTATTAAGCTCATTAAAATCTTTCCTTTGAACTACGTTTTGGCAGAATTGATATAGCTTCTTAGTTGGCACAACGATTGATTTTCGCTGTACCCTCAAGAATGAAAGTCCATCGTGAAGATTCTCTTCATATAACTAACTATGTGCTCAAGCCATATTTTTTTGTTATAAAAAATGCAAAAAATAAAAAAAAAATTAGCAAAATTTTTAAAATGTTCATAAAATTTTTTGCGTTAAAATTTTTAAAATGCCTTTTTGGCTCTAAGGTGCTTTTTACAAACAAACTCAGTTCACGCAAAACTAATTTCAAATATAAGTGTGAATGTCAGACGTAAAAAACATACACTTTCAAAAAGATTTACACCAATTCCTTATAAGTTTGTCACAAAATTCCCATGGAAAAAACTACAAAAGATAAAAAATCGGAAAATTGTGGTTTCACTCGCAAACCATCAACACTTTTCACTAAGCAGTGATATGGAAATTATGTTCTTAGTGAATGTATCTCTTAAGACTAGTGTATTTGAATTATTTTGGGGTTGGTTCACTTTGTATTAGTTTGGGCCTAAAAAGCACAGAATTATGAGCAAAAAGAAGAAGATAAATAAAAAAATTTCTTGTAGTAAGTATTTTTTTTATAATTTTCGACTTTCGAATTGCCATCAATTCTTCTTGTGAAGACGCTTTAACGTGACACTTTGCATGACTTTTAAGTCAGCCAGTATAGCCAAGCTTTTAAGTATAGCCAACTAACCCTGCCCATCGTTTCTCTTAATTCATAAAACCTTAAGAATAAGAGGCATCTAGGTCACCCATGTAGACAAAATCAAAGGCACATTAACAGTTGGTACCAGCAGTGTTGCCAGGTTTGTTGAGCATAAAATCGTTCAATTTTTCAAAAAAATCGTCATCATATTTCGAAAAATCGTCAAAAAATTGTAAAAAATCGTCAAAATAAAAATGTTTGCTATAAAGTTTTTAAAAAAGGCAATGGAATTCACATTTCAAGTGCTAACGATATATGGTTGTAATATAACACGATTTTTGACACTTCTATAATTTAAACATAAATTTGTGAACATTAAATTAGCACAATTTTTTAAGTTTTAAATTTACAAAATTTGGAAATTCTTAAACAATGTTATTTTTTAACTATTCAATTTGGACTTACATTAACGAATAAAAATTTGTTATAAAATTCAAATCGTTTTGCATTTGCTGACATAGTTTAATGCAATAGTTTTGACATTTTTGATTATTTCATGTTTTCCATTATGGGTTTGGTTTTGATACGAGTATTTATAAATATAAATAATTTTTATTAAAACATGTTTTTCCATTTTCAAATATAAATTGTGAACATCTAAAGTTCGGAACACTTTATTTATATTACAATATTACTCGTAGGTCTGTTTTTAAAGCACCATTTCCATTTCATTAAAGTTTTATTTACTCGACCTTTCATGGTCGTGGTCTTTTTGTAAAAATGTAAAAACTTAAATTTTATAAAAATGTAAACATAAATAAAATTCATTTAAAACCAACACGAATTTATAAAATATATATAAATATAAATTTTTATTTTATTAAATTGCGTTTAAGCTAAATTAATTTATCATATTAGCAAATAAATGTAAGATTTTGATAAAAAAAAATCTAATTTTTTACGAAATAATATAAATCTAAAAATAGATCCGGTGATTTTATATAAGTTACTATATATTAAACTATTGTCAAAAAATCGTCGTGTTGAAACCAAAAATCGTCCAATCGCCATTTAGTTGTTTAGGGTACTAAAAATCGTTAAAACGACTATCAATCGTCAAACCTAGCAGCACTAGGTACTAGAGCTGGCAACAAGTGCTTTCCAAACCCCAAAATAATAATATTATTAGACTAATAGTCCGTCCATCTGTTCATAAAGTGTATAACAAATACTAGCAAAACGCTTTTTGGAAAATATGTAAAGCGTCTCAAAACAGTCTTCTGCGGTTGCCCAGTGGTATGCCAGTGCTTGATATTTTGTACCACTGGCAGTTTTAACGGATGTCGAAAATTTTGAAGTAGCTCATATTCCAGGAAGGGTCAAAGGTAATTTTTGGTAGTCTTGAGTTCAAACGCCCATATATCAAAATGTGCATTTTTTAAATTTTGAAAAAAACATTTGCTTATTATTCAACCCTCCACTACATTTGTGCACAGATGCAGGGTTTTGTCATTTTAAAAAACAATATTTTGGCTATCAGGGATTCCACCCTGAATTTTTCCACAAAGGGGTTCAATAATAAGCATATATTGTTCTAAGAGTTTGAAAAACTGCGCATTTCGAAACATTAGCATTTGAACTCAAAACCCAAAATTAATTATAATCAAACTCCCATGAAAAA